>SKCR01018022.1:0-419714 GCA_019454045.1 Zanthoxylum bungeanum | reverse complement strand
ATGAATATATTTCAGCTCACAACTTTAGCACGTTCTCGCCTACGTATATTCATTAGGTAGACAACTCATTGTCGATCACTCACCAATGACTCATAGGATTTCGGTTCTGGTCGTTTCTCGTTGTGACAACTTTGGCACATTCACAAGGAGGCGTACCAAGGTCAAACTTGTCAATGATAGATTCAAGATACTTGCGTAACCCTGACAGCTTTGGCACGTTCAGGATTTCGCTTTCGCTTGAATTCACCTAATAACAAAATATATCTGATACAAATAAATTCCTACCGGCCATATCCTCATAGCTTTGGCACGTTCTTGGATATAGTCATAGATTATTTATCCATAAGCGGTATTGACAAGACGGACCAAGTAATATGCATCAAATACATATTAAATATAAAACCTTATTATTGAATAGAGATTTTCCGCAAAAGATGCTTTTACTTTATTTAATCAAATTAAATAAACACATGCATGCATAAAGTAAAGATTAAATTAAACATTGAATTTAAAGGCATAATCATATCGAGTGTTCAGAATCAGACTCGCTCTGATATCATTTTGTTGGGGTTTTATAAGGGTATTTCCAAGTAATGCAGCGGAACGCGGAAAATCAAAACTTTCCGATTTCAAAAATTTTTCTCGGGAAATTAAAATAAACTTATTTATTTTAATTACACAATACTTAAAATCTGAAATTTTTACCCAAGAAATCAAATTTCTTCTTAATTACCGAATTACCCCAATACTTTACATTTTGTTCATTTTGATCCTCAAATTGTCAAATACAATTTTAAGTGATTCCAAATCATTACCAAGATGTATTTAACATGTCCAATACATGAAAACACAAATTGCAATAAAAAACCCACTAAATGCCATAATTACCGAGAAGGCTATGAACTTTTCAATTTTTTACAATTTAGTCCAATCTTGTTCAAAACGAGTCAAGATCAAATCCAATTAATCCTAAATTTAATATACATCATATATACATCAAAACACAACACATATATGAAAAAAAAACCCCAAATTTGAAAGGGTTAAGAACCCAAATTTATAAATTGTTCATTTGAACAAATTACACCAAATTAATCAAATTCAATGCTTTAATTCAATCTTCACAACACCAAACAAGTCTCACCACTTTGAAATAACACAAAAATAATTCTCGGTCATTAATGAGTGGCCTAACAACTCTAGAATGGAAACTTGATTATCAAATAATCAAAAAGAGCTTAATAACCAATTATAAGCTCACTTTAATACATATACATGCAAACATCCTTCATACAAGTTCTCAACCATTTAATCACAAACTAAAAGAGTAGAGACATCATTCAAGCAATACAAGTTGAAGTCAACAATAATAGAAACAATTTCTAAGTTGAAGTGTGATGAGAAATACTTACAAATCTTGAGATTTTGCTTAAGTTTTTCATTTGTTCTTCAACTATACTCTCAACCAACTTTTAATTGAATTTTGGTGACTTGAACTTATGAAACAAAAAAGAAAACAAAACCCTTTTGTATTTTCTAACTTGGCCAAAACTAGGTAAAAATAATATCTAGATATTTTTCAATTTTTGTTTCAATTAATTAAATGGAAAATGAAATACAAAACTTTTGGTATTTGATCATTAAACCATTTAATGAAATTCACCAAGTGTTTCCAATCATTTAAAGCCATTTACAAAATTTAATCATGACATAAGATATTTATTATTTAATTAATTTAACCATTTAACTTTTAAACAATTAAACAATTAAATATAAATATCTTAAATATATATTATATTTACATTAAATAATCAAAATACATATATTAATAATATATGTCAAAAGTCACAATTTGATATTTAATTAATGTGTATTTAGTAAAATCAAATATTAAATATAAATACACATTAATTAGGAAATGACCATTAGGTCACTTTGCATATATTTTTCGTTTAACTGTTAAATGATTTATAAATAATCAGTATTATTCATAAAAGTTGCCCTAGTGCTCTACGAGTATATTTCATTAGTGAGACTCTCTATGTTCAGACATATCCGTCACGAAATCAAATTTCGTGTCCATAATCTACCCACCCGTAAATTATGACGAACACGGATAAAATATCTCAACCATACAGGTTGAGGTCATTTTATAGGTATCCAGATTATTCCAGAGATATAGATATAAACGTCAAATCTCTATAGATATAATCACGTTGATGTTTCTATTAGAAATCTCTTAATAAGACTTAGAACTAACTTCTACAGTGTACCACAGGCCTATGGATTTAACAAATTGCTAATTCAATATTGAATGCCTATGCTCTGTACACATAACTGACAGATCATTTCTTGACACACACAAGATTGTTGGACAGTTATGGCCCATATCATCACTATTTGTACAGATCATGGTGTTGTTGTACAAATTAACTATGTGACAAAGGAAATTGCTCTTTTATCATTTGTAATTAGATTACCAAGATGTATAAATGATAGAAGGTCCATATGATTAGTTCTGGATTGATAAGATATGAGATAATATCAATCCCTAAAGGTTTAATCATTAAATATCCCTAGACGTAGTATTATCGAGATTGGACATCGATAATGCGGAATAGACTAGTATTACACATGTGCGCGTTGTTGGAGTATAACATCATGGTTCTCATATATTTGGGTATAGGATACTCATGCAAGTGTAATAGGAGGTTGTGTTTACCGATGGTACGGAAATAGCTTCGCTCTGGATAGACCCCTCGGAATTCCATTGGTAGTATGACTATGTGTCTATGGAAGTCCGAATCAGGGTAGGTGTATTTGGTCTTAACCTGAGACTTGCACCGCTAATACTTGCGATAATCAATATACTTTGGTTTAGGTCATCCAGGGCTTTAACAGGTTCTGTGTACGCCTCTTCTGGGTATATTGAGAATCGTAGTGTATTGGGTGTGATGTCGAGATGGAAGTATCACTCCAGTCATAGTGGAGATGATGATCACGTAGGATACGAAACTGGTTCTCTTATATGCTGCAGCTATCGGGATATTATGACTAGGTCATGTTTATCCGATTATAGAGACTAGTTACAAGAGATCTGATATGTGCTTCGTACAAGGCAGACGCATTTCCATCCCCAGGCCTTGCACGTGACATTCGATACTGGATCAAAATATGCAATACTACATATATTACGCCTGATATAGATCACATATTCTAGTAAGAATATTTTTGGAGAATTAGGTAGGCACGGTGTTTTGTTAGAAGCCAACCTTGTCTTGTAAATCGGTAAAAACGTAGTACTAGGTACGTACGTGTTCGGATAGTCCGACGACCGGATTTACTGCCAACATATCCGGGGATCTCATGGGTTGCTTCTCGAAGATTCACCGATGACGTATGACTCGCACTTTATTAATCTGAGATTAATTAGATGAGCGAGAAAATTAATCTGGGATTAATTGCGGAGATATTTTATCTGGGATAAAATATTATTTAAAGAGAGAGAACGATTAATTTGGAATTAATCGATAAAATAATATATTCGATATATTATAAGAAATTGGATTTCGACGCGGAATTGAAATTAGATTTTAATTCGGGCGAACGAGTTAATTTAGAATTAATTCATTAACGACGTGAATAGTGATTTTGCTAGGCATAATTATTTAATTACGTCGCAACGAAAAATTCGTTAATTTGGAATTAGCGAACCTGAGCCCGGGAATGTTTGCGGGCGCACTCGCATTGCGAATTAAAGTGCGGCCCACAAGTCACATCAAGCGTCAAATCACTAGCCAATCGATTGATGTGATGTCTAGTCACTTTGAGTGATGTGACAACTTGTCACTTGTGATTGATGGTGGTAGTTGGAGAGCTTTAATGCTTGTACCTTTTTTTGACTTTTGGAAATTCAAAAATGGTATATGTTTAATTGATTTTGGAAATTAATTAACTAATACACAAACCAACTTCTTCTCTCTCACTCTTTCCCTCTCACGGCCTTGGGCCTTTTCTTCTTCCAATTTTCTGGTTTTGCCGAGAATGAAGGAGAAGCTAAGGGAAGTTTTACGGCAAAATTTTCGGAATGCTAGCACGCTTTAAGGGTCATCCTAAGGTGATAGGGAACTAATTTCGTGAGCATGGAATACACAACCCAAAGCTTGGAGCTTGGAGGACACCATGGCCGAAAATGGAGGAGCAAAAATTGGAGCAGAATGCCGAGAACCTTGGAGGCATAAAGCTTGAAGATTTTGATGTTCCTCGCGTCGCAAAAGCCGATCATTGTAAGTATGATTCCGCCATGCTTTCACGAGTATTCACATGTGTTTCATTGCTTGAATTGATCTTTGGGACCTAATAGAAACCTAACAAGGATATCTTGAGCATCAGTCCACATCCAACGAACAGGCGGTGGTCTGATCTAAATACATCGGTGGTATGACTGCTATCTACGTGTGGATGATAACTCATATATCCACAGTGGTATCTCCAGTCAAAGAATCACAGTACTCAGTCAACCCGAGAAGATTCTTATTGACGTTGGTGTACCATTCATTAAGAATCTTCGGTGAGTCATTCAGTATTTATCCGCTATAAACACCTACATGTCTATACGAGTCTCCAAGACTCATGGTTCATTAAGAAACCATTGGAATCCAAGATTCCAATATACGACATGTACCTGTCTCAATGGGTTTACTTTACTGACCAAGTAGTGTAAAGCTTGACTAGGAACTGTCTAAGAATGACAACGTCATGATACAACTCAATGTTAGTTACGACGCTTTTATAACAATATCATAACTAATAATTCTAAGGTCTGTTACGTCTTTACCGTATATGAAAGGAGGTTATATAATGTAAACTGTTTATTTTATTCATAATAAAATATTACATAAGTATTTACAAGGAAATACATTAAAAAAATTAGCGCTCTGAGCACCCACTCTAACAATTGACACGTACCATTGAGTATAAAAGTGTGTTCACTTGGTCGATCAAACCATTGAGTAGGAAGACCCAGTTGTGGATAATCCTCACTTGGTCGATTGGACCCTTGAGTATGGAGACCTAGTTGTGGGCAACCCTTTATTGATAAGAGTATAAGCCGTACCCTTATGAGCCCACATAAAAATCCCATAGGTGTTATCCTATAAAAGCCTCCCTTATGATTGTGTTGGGTCCCAATCATTTAAAGCCATTTGAAATTTTTTCCATGAGATGTAAAACTTGTTGGGCCTTTTCAAATGGGATAAGTTTATATTTTCATGATAATCGGGCCAAATATTTCCAAATGATAACGGGCCACCATGTACAAAAATGACCAGCAATGACAGTTCCTGTATAGATCAATTTGTAATGACAGTGAATAAAATGGTAGAACAACTGCAGACCTCGACTAATATTATGGCCAGCTTGGCAGCAACTCGGATGATAGGGACTGGTGAAAAAAGTGGATGACCACAATGACATCTGAGTTTAAACAACTAAAGAAAACAGCCATGGACAATAGGCATGAGTATAATAAGTTCTATAGCCGAAGGCAACATAAAAAAAATGAGGGAGGAAATGAAACAATAGGAGTGAACGTCGTCCAAAAGTGACACTTCTTCGACATAGGAAGATCATTAGACCAAGTACTCGTAGATTGGAATTGACAGGGTCTTTGGACCCACAACAGAAGCCAATGACTAACTACGACAACTTGACCTACTATTGTACAATTCATCAGGCCCATGGCCATGAGACTGAAAGATGTGCTTGCCTCAACCATGAGATTTAAGACTTGATCGACAACAGAAAAATGCCTGATCCTGAGGGGTGCCTCTCACATGCATGATTGTTGCATTGCATATGTATTTTCTTATTATGAAATGACTTTTTTCAAAGTTCGATGATGAAATAAAATTATGTCTTTCTCAAAGACATCTCGTTTATTGATAATGATAAACATGTCTGAATTTTGAAAGATATTTTAACTTTGGAATCACTAGTAGAATGTTATTCTAAAAATTACGCACTAAAACTTGCACTTAGAATTGCAATGCATACTTAGAAAGAATTTAAATTAGCACAATTTATAGAAATGGTCAAAAATACTTCAGATTCATTTGACTTTTTTACAAAGTTAAGACTAAGATGACACTAGGTTAAGGAGATAGTGCAAATGAAAAAAAGAAAAATGTGAAAGGAAGAGAAAAAGAAAAAAAAAAGAAAAGAGAAAAAATGTAGTAACCGGGAGTATCTTGAACCCACAAGTACTTTCACGTCAAACGATAACTCGAATATTGAGTATGTAAAGAAACTTGAGCCAGTGAAATTGTTAAGTAACCAGGGGCTCGCATCACAAATGTAAGAGTCTTTGCGTCAAAAGGCAGTCAGCCGGCTTAAGGAAGCTAAGGATGAAATTAATCCCTATATAAAATAAATTTTGGAAAAAAAATCCTATTGATCCTTAACTAGGTGTTAGATTACCTTGACCAAGAAAAGATGAAAAATGAACTAAAGTGTCAGTACTAATCTACACTTGGTGCCAACATAAACCAATTCGAGTTGCACACAATTCTTTGTAAAAGAATTACACATGCACATGGAGAAACATTCGAAATGTGAAACCTTAGTTGAGATTGAATTTTGAATTTGGACAATGCTCAAATATTGAAAGGGATAGAATTTAGAGAAAAGCTTTCGAGAACATAAACAAAGTTATTAGATGATAAAAAGGATTTGGAAATTAAAATCGATGGTTCGGGAACCTCAAAGGATAACATGGGCAGAAAATAAGATGAAGCCTGATGATATCTATACAGAAAAACACCACGACTTTTGCACCCTCTGAAGCCGAAGAATGAGCATGAAGTTAGAGATCATTTGCATTAATTCATACATACATGTATACGTGCAAATTTATTTTGCAAGAATATTCAAATAAAGAAGGCTTCTAAGAGTTGGAGGAAGATATCGATTGCAGTTAACAGTTGAAAACTTCAAGGCACATAGCACCTGATATTCAGAAAGATGAGATACTAGGGGTGAGGCCCACTTGAGAAGAGGATACTAGGGGTGAAGCCCGCCTAAAAAATACTGGGGGCGGAGACCACCCGGACTTTATAACTAAAAGTAGTGCAGTTGAGAAATGACTACAGTAGAAAAATGAGGCCATAATACTCCAAGAATGAAGTGAAACCACATGAGTAAGGACGAGTATTAGATGGCTTCGAGAATGAAGATGATGCTTTGAGGGATGAAACCTCACAATGAAGATTTGGGAATGAAGCCTTGAGGGATGAAGCCTCACGATGAAGATTTGGAAAAAAAGTCTTGAGGGATAAAGCCTCACGATAAAGAATTGGGAACATAGCCTTGGAGGATAAAATGTCACACTGAAAATTTGAGAATGATGCCTTGAAGCATTGGAATGAAACCTTGAGAATATGGGGTGAAGACCCATAATGATTTCTTGAGGGATGAAGCCTCACAATGAAGATTAGGAATGAAACCTTGAGGGATGAAGCCTCACGATGAAGATTTGGGAATGAAGCCTCACGATGATGATTTGAGAATGAAGCCTTGAGGGACAATGCCTCATGATAAAGATTTAGGAATTGAGCCTTGAATGATAAAGCCTCACACAGAAAATTTGGGAATGAAGCATTGGAATGAAACCTTGAGAAAATGGGGTGAAACCCAGAATGAAGCATCAGAAATTAGGGATGAAGCCTCACGATGAAAAATGGAGCCTTTTAAGTAAGGGTAAAACCTCACAATGATGAGAAACCTCAAGAATGAGGACGAATATCGGACAACTCTGAGACTGGAGTAAAACCTCGAGAATGAGAATGAACATAAGGCAACTTTAAGAATAATGTTGAACAGGAGACGGCTCTGGGAATGGGAAAGACAGACATCACAAAGCTCCGGGAATAAAATAGAACCTCGAGAATGAGGACTGATATAGATAACTCCGAGAATATGGTGGAACCTTGAGAATGGGGACAAAATAATAGATGGTTTGAGAATGGAATATGACCTCGAGAATGAGTTTAAGATGATAGACAACCTCGAGAATGAGGACAAAATAACAGATAAGGACAGAAATTAGACAGAATCGAATGAATTATGAGAAATAGGAAATGAATCCTCAAATTCGAAGAATCAAATGAATTAGGGGAAATATGGAATGAATCCTCAGAATCGAAGAACCGAATGAATCAAGAGAAATAAGGAATGAATTCTCAAGAATCAAGTATCCGAATGAATTGGGAAACCCAAAAAATTGAAGCTTTGGGAATAAGGAACGAATCCTCGACAATCCATCAACATCACATAGGGGAACAAAGTCTCCAAAAAAAGAAACGTTATGCATCCACCAAAGTCACAGCTGATCAAAAATTTATGGCTTGAGGGTCCAACCTATCACTATGACAACAGATTTCGAGGCATCTCAAACCGATTAAGGCATCAATGGGCCTAGGCTCCAACAATTATGACATCAGAGATCAAGACATCTCAAACCAGTCGAGAAATCAGAGGGCCAAGGGTCCAACAATTATGACAACAGAGATCGATGTATCTTTTAAGCAATCGAGGTATCGGGGGACCGAAGGTCCAACCACTATCAAAGTAGAGATCGAGGCATCTCACTACCGATCGACGCATCAGAGGAATGAGGGTTCAACCACTATCAGAGTAGACATTGAGGCATCTCACAACAACTTATCAAGGCATTGAGGGACTGAAGGTCCAACCACTATGAGGACAGAGATAAAGGCATTTCACCATTAGAAGTTCTGAGGGCCCTCATAATAATAACCAAGCAACAGCATAGCCAGGTAAGTCTGGCGATGCCAGGCAAACCTTGTACATAAAAATACATGTATGACTTTGATAGGCATGTCACTTTCACACACTGCATAAGCCAAGTAAAATGGGGGCGACTGTAGACACTACATTTTATACACAGCTCGATGATGGGTCTCTTATGGGGACACCTCTGAAAGTTTGGGAAGTTGTAAGGATGAATGTCGTGAAAGAAAGGAACTTCAAGGAACACTATAAAAAGTCAGCCAGACATCACCTATGTTCAACCGATTTTTTCTCCAACCGGAACATCTGGCCGGATGCATATTGAAAACCCTAATTTCAGCCTAACATGATACATCTAACAGTGAACAAGCAGATTGTCAGTTATCGAAGTTAAGAAACTGATTACGTCTGATCGGACATATAATTCAAATCTAATATCCAGTTGGACATGTATCGAGCTGGCAATAATTATGCACATATTCAATTACTGGAATCACGAGCATGACTATATCCGACCAGATGTATATCTCAAAATGTATATCCGACTTGATATGTCTCGAGCTGTAACTGACACAACAGATGGGCAATCACTAGAGAAATAGATGAGATTTTGTCCCCTAATTCCATTCTCAGCCTCTCTTATTTTCTATAAAAATGGGGGTTGCACCTTCTTAAGGGGGCCGATACCTATCTATCAAAAATGCGTAAAAATCTAAAACAGTGAGAGATAAAGTGAGAAGCAAACACCCACCCTTGGAGTTCCTTCCCCTGGTACGAATCCAACAATGACTCAAACTTCAGAAAAGGTCTTCTGAGCTACATCATAAGCAAAGGTATGACCTGGGGAACCCTATTTAATATTATGCGCATTTGAGATTCTGATTTGGACACAGTATCTCCGACCGGATGTACACTACTTCCAGCCAGACATGCACACACCCGACCATATATAGATATTCGACCTCATTTACTGTTCTCTATAGTTTACTGCATGCTTAATTATCTTTATGTTATACTCGTTACTATTAGGTTATGAATGGTTAGTTAGTTTTATTCTCATGCTTTTGTCGATAATATGCATGTGTTGTTATTTTATTTAAGAATGTTATGATTTATTGTCGCTATTTGTATGTCTGACCGGACGTGCTTTATATCCGGTCATATGATCTCGTGGTATATAGGATAGAAATCCATAAGGAAGTTCCATGGTCGATATGATTCCCACTCGGGATACAACAACACGTACCACCGGGAGATGACTATGTCGTTATGAATACTATAAAAATGCATGTATATTTTTATGTATAAATATTTATACATTTCTGGACTACGCAGTACATCCAGCCAGACTTCCAGTAAGTCCGGTTGGACATGAAGATTGAATTCTTTATCCGATCGACCTTAGGTTATGTCCGGTAAGGCCTCTCTGAGGCTAGGCCCACCTAGTGAATGCTTTAGATTTTTTTAATCATTATTGTAATAGTTTTTCTTGCGTTTAAACTTCATTTTTTATCGTATTTTATTATATGTTTGTGCCTTGTGTGTTATTTAAATTTATATTGCATGATTTTACATTATAAGACATGATGATACCTCTTTTAAGTGTAAATATTATATGGACATCAATAAAGGACTATTTCGAACACAAACGAGTTTAAGGTCGGACCATGCAGAGGGTTTTGTGCGGCCTTAAATAATTCCTGATGTCTCATACCGGATGGAAACTCCCTTATTCTTTGGTTAGTCCCCCCCGCAGGATTATCTGTACTCTTTATGGACTGCGAGCAAAACAGTGTAGTGGTCGCCAACATCATAGGCATAGCGATAAACCCCGCTTCGCTTCTTTATTAAGTCTTTTGTTGGCCATGCTTCCAATATAACTATGATGTACATGTGGAATGTTCAAAATTTAATGCATTTAAAAGCCAAAATAATCGGTCTAAGCAAGTGAGTTAGAGTTAGTTAGTTACTTGGAGGATGATAATGTAGAGACTACTCCAGACTTTGATATTTCAATGTGTTGGAAGGTGAATAAAATAAAGTATCCTATATTGTGTGAGATGGCCTGAGACATATTGGCCATTCCAGTTTCTACAATTACTTTCAAGTATTCTTTTAGTACGAGTGGTCGATTTCTAAGTCCACATTATAGTAGACTTCATTCGAGTATATTAGAGGCCTTGATGTGTACTTAGAAATAGATATGGGCTCAATTACAAAGTATGAGAATTCTTTAACCCAACATTTTATTTAAGTTTGATTATATTTATATTCTTTTTATTTCACCGGTTGTTTTATTTTATCAGGTGCAATTTCTGAAGATAAATTGATGAATGGAGAGTAAATGAATGGAGAAGTACTAGATAACGATGAATACAGGCCACAAACAAATTCTGAACCTTGTTTCTGTATTCTTTTGATATGTACTTGATTTTTCATTATGAATTGTGTAGGTATTCATGTTTCTATTGTTATGAATAATGTAATTTATTTGTTATTTGTTTTTGGTTAATTTTGCAGAATTTGATAATAATGAGTTTGGAGATCGATAGCTTTTGAACAAATCAAGTGCAAAAACACGTTTATTAAAATTGAAATTTTTATCTTTAGTTTATCACGAATTTGTAATTTGAATTTTTTGGGTTAATTTTTACCTTTGATATTAGTGTAAAATTTGTAATATGTAATTTATTCGTTGTAATTTTATTTTAGTATTTTTATTAATTTGATAATTGAACCTACTATAAATTTAATTTAGAAGCAAATTCAGAAATTTTAAATTTAAAAATAAAAATAAAAATATCCATGGATATTCATATCCAAATGGATAAAATTCATATCCAAATCCAACGTTTAAGATTGGAGATGGATATGAATATGAATATCTTGGATAACTATAGATTTCAACATGGATATCAATTATTTATGTCCAAGTTGGATATTTGTCATCTCTACTGAGACATACTTATTTTTTATCTTAACATGCACTCAATTATTTTTTCCTGCAATTTCATTGTATGATTGATTAGTTTTATACCTCTATAATTGGCACAATTTTGTACATCCCATTATTCTTGTAAAGAGGTACCAAAATACTTTTCCTCCCGTCCTCTTGCATTTTCTTAGTTCTTAAGATAACATTGAATAACTTAGCCAAGTTATTCCTTTTTCTCTTATACATTTCCACACTTCTTTTGGGATTGCATCTAGCCTAAATGATTTCTCATTCTTAAGCTTTGTTATTGCATCCTTCAACTTGGATTGTTGAATTCTTTAGTAAAAGGCATAATTTCGACTCTCTGATGAGCAACTAACACTCTAACTATATCCATCTCATTTCAATCATTAAATAGTCGATAAAATACATTCTCTATCTTATTTTAGCCTTATTATGTTTTGTGCCTAATCTAAATCTTGAGTTTTATTTTCTCTTATTTGTGCTAGCTTGTATATACTTTACTCTCATTATTTGGTACCCAACCTCTTATAAAAGTCCTCAAATATTGTTGATTTTGCCCCCTCACTGCTTTTTTCGCTTTACATTTTGCTAATTTATAATTTTTTGAATTATTATTACTTATACATTCATGTAAAAATTTAAAACAAGCTCTCTTAATTTCATCTTGTATTGTACCTCTTCTCCCCACCGTTATGATTATTATCCTTTGAGGCTAATCGTTTCAATTCTCCAAGGACATTTTTCATCACAATTTCGACTTGAATTCTGTGTGTTATACTTGGTGCTCGTTGCACCAATTTTTATTGTATTTCCTTATAAATACATATGTATATGTATGTGTGTGTGTGTGTGTGTGTGCGTGTGTGTGTGTGTGTATATATATATATATTATGAATAAAATAAATTTTTTCATCAATATATTTTCTTTAATATATGGTAAAGATGTAAAAGACCTGAGAATGATTAGTCAGAGTATAGTTGCAAATATGTCGCAATTGACATTGATCTAATCATTCTTAAATTATTCATAGTGGAGGTTTACATTTTTGGTTAGTAAGTAAACTATAAAGATCGGTACATATCGCATATTGGAATATATGATTCCAATGGTTTATCTCAATGAACCATGAGTCTTGGGAGACTCATATAGACATGTAGGTATTCATGGTGAATGAATACTGAACGAATCACCGAAGATTCCTATAGATGGTACACCAATATCAATAGGACATCTTCCAAGTTGAGTAGCACGTGTGGTCTTCGACTTGAGATACTAGAGCAAATATATGAGTTATCCTCTACACTTTTATGATATTCACGTCAATGATCTTTTTAGATCAGGCCTATATCTATTAGTTGGTTGTAAATGATGCTTATGATATCAGGTGGTGTATCAGAGAAGATCGGTCTATCTTTTGTACATGGTATATGTATCATGTAACACCCCATAAGTTTTAGCGTGATTATCAAGGTCTCATAAGTCATGCATGTGATAAATCATGTAATATAAGGTCTCTGAGTATAGGTCGACTCGTACAAATCGAGTTTATTCATCCTGTAAAGAGTTATAAACTTTTTGTGTTTTTGTGATAGTGTTGCGTTTGTATTGGCATTCGAACACATTCAATATTTGTGTCTATGGTCTGTCGTTAACACATTCGAACGAAACCATCCAGAGTATTTTCGTTTGTGATGCGTGCGTCAATCGTTCGAACGCAGGCATATAGAATGCTCACGTGCATGAGGTGTTCGATATGATGTTCGAACACGCCTCTAATTTTAAGACAGAAAGTTTTAGATTTCGCCCCCTATAAATAAGCCCTTTTAAATTTTTTCTTCATTTTCCTTCCCCTCTTTCACTCTCATAGCATTTTCCATGCTAGATCTTCAAATCAAGCTTGGGTCTTGAAGATTCTCATAATATAAGGTTTGGTAATAGTATACACAAAACCTTAGGTTATGAGTATAATGACATAAATGGAAGGTTAAGGTTATGTTATTGAAGTATATATTGATAATATTATTTTCTGATGTATGTGTTATTTGCCAATATTGATGGACCCAAAATGTGTTATGTGATATGCCTAACCTTTGAGTTCTCAATTCATGAGATATGTTTATGACTTTCCATTTAGAAATAGTGGTTAGGATTCTGTTCAGATGGCGTTTATCCCATACCTATTATAAAATAGGTAATGGATTATGTACGAGCTTGTATGTATATGCAGGTACATGTGTCAGCCTATGTGTGTTTCCGCATGTGATGTTTCGATTTGTGTATTTTTATTTACGTTTTCGATTATGATTGTAATGTATGTTTTCAAATTCTGAGTTCTTGCTAATGAATGACGAATGTGATACGTGTTATGTGATGAACCTGATCTTCGTGTTACCTTTTTGGATAAGTGATTACATGACCATTTTGAAATGTTTTATAAATAAATGAAAAGGATTTTGGCTCTACTGTTGATACGAAAATATTTTTACTACAATGTGAATTCTATATACTACGGGGATTTGCCCATCTAACTATAGTCATTTTGTTACCATCTGTCGACATGGTCGTATTTCGGACAATGTCCGATCAGTGCACGTGATCCAGACATTGGATGTCTGGTTTTCTTTGGTCTAGTGAATTAGTTTCTGAATGCCTGATATGGTTTTGTGAAACATGGATTTCCAAAGTTTTTTTCGATTACAGAGATCAGATTTTCAATACAATATGAATACTTCTATTTTTTATATTATGATATTTGATCTATGTTTCGATACTTTTATATTTTGACTTTATAAAGTTTTTGATTTATGTGTTTTTCTAAAAATTTCAAATTATATTTAAATAACTTGCTTTATATATTTCAGATGGATGTTACACAATATATTTTATGCTACGGTGCTTGTATGATGATTTTATTTTATGAATTTTAACTCTCTTTGGCACATGTTCTGGGGTTTTGACCATCAGAAAATGACTGATACATTACCCTCTATTGATATGGTCATGTTTGGACATTGTCCAGTTCTTACGTGTAACTCAAGAAATGGACGTCTGATTAGTTTTATTGATTCTGGATTTTGAAAGCTTTTGATTTTCAGAAAGATATATTTTTGAATAAGCTGGATTTTCAAAAGATGATTATTATTTTTTGATTTCTAATGGTGTTCAAAATGATCATATGGAGTACGTAGTATGATTTTTGATACTTTTAATGAACACATTTGTTTGTAAGCAGTTTGCATTCTGCTTTCCATGTTTGTTAATGAGTGAGATTGGCTTATGGTATGTGTATTTGGATTTTGTATTTGTATTTCCATTTATGATTAAGGATGAAGTTGATTGTATGAACCTTGTGATATGATTTCAATTTTGGATGATGTATGTGTTTTTCTGTAAAGTCTCCGTATTGTGTTTCGTTCATCATAATGAGTGTCATTTGATTATATATAGAGATTTCTTGTGTGTGCCCTGCTCTTGTTGTGTAGATGAGATTGACTTTGTGATAATCATGTGGTATATATGTGTGTGATATGTCTACTTGAAGATTTTAGTATGTTTTGTTAAGAAGAAGATTTGGAAGTCTGTATAAGATATGTTTAAAATATGCAAATCTGTATATGCATGTATGTAACTCAGAGTTTGAACATTCGAAGAAGTTGAGAATAAAGTTATTGACTTCCTAATAGGTACATTTCTAAGTATGTGTATTTAACTGGGATGTTAACTATTTGAAAGGTATGTCGTATAAATGATGTAATGCTTGATTTTCTTTTAAAGAAAATGATTCTTTTAATTATCTGATTTGATGATATTTCAAACTTTTTGAGATAATATATTTTTGTTCAAAGTTTTGGAATTGTATCAAGGATGCCTATGAACTCATTTTCTGGATCGAAATAAGCATGTAATTTTTCAGAAAGATATTATGTTAACTTGGGTAAGGAACAATATGAAGTTTATAGGTGTTTCAGACAAACAACTATATATTTAGGAATATACGCATATAAATGTGATTATTTGCACTAAACTTTAATTTCATACTTTCTTTTCATGATGTGTGTGGTGACTTACTAAGTTTTATAATTTACACCACATCAGTTTGTTAGTTTTGCAGGTTGTAAACCAGATCGTCAGCCACAAAGTTTTGGATGCTTAAGCTCAAGACGAGGGATCACCCGAGCTGTAGTCACCCAGTCTAGTGTCTTGAGGATGGTATTTATGTATTAAAGTATGTACCCTATGAGGATCAGAGATATAGGTTATTATTATCTCCTGTTGATAGGGTTTTGTCTATGGCGGTATGTTACAGAATGATATCAGATAAAAAGGTTTAGATGTCAGTGACTGCAACTATAGGTTATTTGATCGTTTGAGTAAGTTTCTGTTATGAATCGACCATATAGATCTTATGTTTGTAACCAGATTTGATCCATTTGGAATGTGTTATGAACTGCCATGATTTTGATTGAATGTAAGATTATAATATTTTGATGTATATGGTCCGGTGTAACATAATAAGGTTAGGATATGATTTGGACAAGGTGTATTCTGTGTGATTTGGCGTGATATGATCTGGTGTGATTTAATTTGATTTAATGTGATATGAATAACTTTGCTATAAATTGAATGATTCTGTATGATTTGATAGAATTTGAATTGATGTGTTTTGATTTGATATTGTCTGATCTGATTATGATCGGATATGTATGAAGATTATTGGATGTATGAGTTTTGATAGGATTTTGATGTATAAATTCTGATTTGATTTCGACGATGTGTCGATTTTATTAAATATGAATTGTTTATTTTGATATGTTGTGTTTAACTTGAATTTGATATGATGTGATATGGTCTGATGTGATCAGATATAATGATAGGAAAATTTCGAGGATGAAATTTTATAAAAAAGGGAGAATGTAAAAACCCCTTAAATTTTAACGTGATTATCAAGGTCTCATAAGTTATGCATATGATATATCATGTAATGTAAGGCCTCTAAGTATAGGCCGACTCGTATTATAGGAAATGATTTCCTTCGGCGGAAGCATGTTAGGCACCGAGATTGACCTTGAAATCTTTTTCTCTTCCCTCCTTAGTGCCGAATCTATGAAGCCTCTTTAGCCACTATTTTGTGCCATTTTGATGATTTTTCCAGCCCCGAATAGTAGCCCAAAAACTGTACTGTTTTGTACACCAAATGTTTCCTATACGTGTGCACAGTTTACTATTTTCGTACTGGCTATTTTCTCAATTTTGGACAGCGGTTTTGGACGGGTTTTGAACTCTAAAATAACGTCAATATGTCCCCAAGTCAGCCCTTATATTGCCAAAAGTTCTACACAAAAATAGAACCAAAACCAAGCCATAGACAGGGTCAATGAAGGTGCCCGTGAACCGATTTTTCTGCTCACTGCCGATAATAATAATAAGAAGAGGATGAAGAAATTTGTTCCAACTCCAAATAGCTCGCAACTAACAAAAACTAGAGTGGGCTAGACTCATATAATGATCCATAAACAGTTTAAAGATGGGAATTTGTCACACAAAAGTTTTTCCTTTTCCTTTGTTCTTCTTTATTTTTCTCTCAACACTTGAGAGAAAACAAGAACAATAGTGGCTATGATTAAATCAAATGAGATTAGGATAAAGAGGAAAACACATTTCTTATTTATATTTAAGGTTTAGGTTGTCTAAAAAATAGCAAAAACCATTCCCTTCTACCTTGCAAATTTTGGTCAAAAGGCCATTTTCCATCAACAAATATTTTGTTAAATGCCTTCATTAGGATATTTAGAAATTACCATTATAAAATAACGTAACTTCCAATTTTTTAAAATGAAAAATTTGAAATCAATCTCAATATCATTCATTTCCAAAATTTTATATTAAATTATCAAATAATTTAATAATAATAAAATTTTAATAAATAAATTATCTCATAATCATTTATCATGGAAAAATATTATATTAAAATAATTTAAAGTTACATGTGTGACAAATATATTATTAATCACAGTAATAATAATAATATATGTTAGTATATAATTGGACTATCCAATTATATTTTATTTACTATAGTATATCGAGCTAGCACGATGACCAAATGTCCAACAGTTCCGAGCTCCAATAATCCCGTAATATTAATTAAACTATTTAATTAAATATTTTGAATTATTAACTTTATGTTATTCCACTAAAAATTCAAAATTGCACTCTCGTTGCAGTAGAAATATTATAGAAGCCGAACTACGTCGGTGTCCATCGATATAGTCATTACATATGGATTGACCCTTCATGAGTATCTCATAATTAGAGCTGGGTCTAAGTGTCCGTTATACCCCTCCAATTATTTTTACCTTAAGTACCATTAATTCTCTAATGAACGATTTATTCATAACTATTATGAATATTAATCTTTCTTTTCATTTTAGAAAAACTTGAGTGCTCTAATCGTTCAAGTACCGAATCTAACCTTAAGGAATATGCTCTTATTCTTCTCGCAAGAAAAAAATGAATTCCATATTTATGTAAAATGTCTCTAACTACACAACAAACCATGTCCCCAAAGTACATAGCTATTGGTAGGAATTGCTACACCAACCTCACCTTTGTAAATCAAAGGACATGACCTGCCATGCATGAGTTCGTAGTACACTCAGGATTCAGACCAATCCAAATATGACCATATGGTATAGTGAAATGATTTTCTTTATTTAATGGATATTATAAGAAATTCATTTTTATCAAGGTCTAGTCCTATATGATCACATCAAATAAGGTGCCTCCATTCTCATGTTACCACATGGACGATCCCGGATCAATGTCTTCATATATTTATAGAAGGACCACAACTATAGATAAACCAAAAACAAAGTACCCTCTTTGTTTGCTCTCTATGGATAATTTTAGATTACTAACTTCAGACTTAAATCCTCTTGTGTATGACACACATACACTAAGTCTGAAGGTACATAAGTAATTAAGAATAAACTAGATAATTTACAATATGCGATTTAAATCAAATAATTGATAAATTAACAATGTATTTTTTTTATTTTAAACAAATAATTTCATTTACACATTACATGAAGCTCTAGGGCATATATCTCAATAATCTCATACTTGCACTAGAGCAAATGGAAATGTCACATAATCCTAGACCCTATAGGTGATCTTCGAATACTTTAGCAGACAAGGTCTTTGTAAACGGATTTGCCAGGTTCTCTACGGATGCAATCTTCATGACATAAATGTCTCATCTCTACACTATCTCCCTAATGAGATGATATTTTCTTTCTATATGATTTCCCATTTTATGGCTTCCTGGTTCTTTGGAGTTCGCCACTGCACCACTACTATTGCAATAAAATGTGAGTGGTTTATCTATATCTGGAACAACTTCTAGATCTTCCAAGAATTTCCAGAGTCAGACTGCTTCCTCAACTGTTTCGCAAGCTACTATTTACTCATCCTCTATAGTGGAGTCAGCAATACAAGATTATTTTATGCTCCTCCTGATAAGAAATTCACTTAGGTTGGAACCAAGCAAACCCCCAAGCATCTTTCTCAAAACCCCAAGAACTTTGAATACTGATTTTGTAGGAACAAAACCCAACCAAGATCAGCCCCTAACCACCATGAAACTCACGTCCATGATAACAACAAGCATGAAATCAGATTGTATTTTGCTAGCAATGGAGACGCCACTAAGTTGCCAAGCTTAGATAAGTCAATTTGAACTTGAAAAGGGGAATCCCTCCCTCAACAAGGTTTCGGCCATAGCCATGGAAAGCTCAAGCTTTTCTCTCTGCTTTCAAATGTTGTATATTACGTTGGTTGTCCAAAAATACAAAGAAGAGTCATATAATAAGGGTACACAAAAGAGTAAAAAGGCTAAAATGACCCTAGAGCTAAAATTACCAAAAGCCCTAAGTCAAGCACCTCAACCATGACCATTAAGGTCCTTTTGCACCTAAATAAACTTAAAACAAAGATTAGAAGCTAATCTCACTTAAGCTAATTAAGGTGCTTACATGCTATAGTAAATTGACGTGCTTCCGGCTAAGTACAAATCTAAGCATAATTAAGCCTAATGGCATAGTCAACCATGCTAATTACATCATAAATAAAGTAAAAATGACGAGCAAAAATGACAAAAATGCCCCATTTGGCCGAATTCAACATAGTCCCAAAATGGGTGAAATCGGGTCAAAAGGGTGCTGGTGCTGAAGCTGCTCTGCTATGCTTCAGTCTGAGCTGATCTGGGTCAAATGAAATAGCTTGGGGACCTCTCTGGTTATGCCCATATGTGTCTCTAGTGTGCACTTGACTTGGTTGTTGCAACTGGTCGCATAGCTCTGAACTAGTCCCGCAAAGGCCTCTCTGATCTTCTTTGCTCTTTGGCGTGTGATTGGCCCTGTTGGCAATTGCATGGGTTCTTCCAAGTTGTTAGCTGCATCCTGTAATGTCTCTGGTGTGGTTGGACTCATGTCATTCCCTCCTTGTTGAAAAGGATTCGACCTCGAATCTGAACCTGCATCAAAATGAGTTAAGTCAGAAACATTAAAAGTAGCAGAGACGTTGTACTTACCTTGCAAATCCAGCTTATATGCATTGTCATTGATCCTTTCCAAGACTTGAAAAGGTCCATCTCCTCTCGATTGTAGCTTGGATTTACGCTGTTCGGGAAATCTCTCTTTACGCATGTGTACCCAAACCCAATCACCAGGTTGAAAGACTACATGTTTTCTTCCCTTATTTGCATGAGAAACGTATTGCTCGTTCTTTCGTTGAATGTGCTCTCTTACCTTCTCATGGATATGCTTCACCAAATCAGCCTTCATTTTGCCATCTAACCCTGTATGCTCATCAATAGGTAATGGTAACAAATCCAATGGAGTTAGTGGCTGAAAACCATAAACAATCTCAAAAGGGTGAAAATGATGTAGAAGAATGAATGCTACGATTATATGCAAACTCAATAAATGGCAAACAATCTTCCCAACTCTTCAAATTCTTACCAACTATAATGCGCAATAATTGAGATAAAGTCATATTAACTACCTCCGTTTGTCCATCAGTCTGTGGGTGACATGTGGTAGAATACAATAGTTTGGTGCCTAGTTTAGCCCACAACACCTTCCAAAAATGGCTAAGGAACTTAACATCTCTATCAGATACAATACTCCTAGGTATACCATGGAGTTGCACTATGTCTTTAAAAAATAAATCTGCAATGTTTGTAGCATCATCGGTTTTATGACATGCAACGAAATGAGCCATTTTACTAAACCTATCAACTACAACAAAGATTGAATCTCTACCCCTCTTTGTCCTTGGCAAACCTAACACAAAATCCATCGATATATCAACCCAAGGTTCGCTAGGTACAGGCAAAGGAGTATACAAACCATGTGGCATTAATTTAGATTTAGCATGCTTACATGTTAGACACTGATCACAAATACGCTCAACATCACGTTTCATTTTAGGCCAATAAAAGTGCTTATGTAAAATAGCTAAAGTCTTAGTAATCCCAAAATGCCCCATCAAACCTCCCCCATGCGCTTCTTTCACAAGGAACTCACGCATACTACAAGCAGGAACACACAACCTGTTCGCTTTAAATAAGAAACCGTCATGAATGTAAAACTTTCTAAAAGATGACTTTGCACAAGCAACAATAATCTCACCAAAATCAGAATCACACTCATATAGTTCCTTAATCAAATCAAATCCCAACATCCGTGCATGCATTGAAGTAAGTAAAACATACCTGCGAGATAATGCATCGGCCACGATGTTTTCTTTACCTTGCTTGTAGCGTATAATATATGGAAATGACTCAACGAATTCCATCCATTTTGCGTGTCGCTTATTCAGCTTACCTTGACCCTTTAAGTGTTTTAATGATTCATGGTCGGTGTGGATCACAAACTCTTTAGGCCACAAGTAGTGCTGCCACGTCTGAAGTGCTCTCACAAGCACATATAACTCTTTATCGTACGTGGGGTACCTCAAAGTTGCTCCATTCAGCTTCTCACTAAAATAGGCTATTGGCCGCTTTTCTTGCATAAGAACTGCTCCAATACCTAACCCTGATGCGTCGCACTCAATTTCAAATCTCTTCTCGAAGTTGGGTAGTGCCAAAATGGGCGCACTGCATAACTTCGCTTTAAGATCCTGGAATGCTCGCTCTTGCGCCTCGCCCCATTGAAAACCAACTGTCTTCTTTACTACCTCGGTCAATGGCGCGGCAATGCTACTGAAGTCCTTGACAAATCTCCTATAGAAGCTCGCTAAGCCATGAAAGCTTCGGACTTCTGTCACTGTAGTTGGTGTAGGCCATTCCTGAATTGCCTTCACCTTCTCCACATCTACCTCGATGCCATCTGCACTCATAACAAATCCAAGAAAAACAAGTCTATCCATGCAAAATGTGCATTTTTCAGAGTTAGCATACAGTTGTTCTTTTCGTAAAACATCAAGTACATGTCTCAAATGTAATTCATGCTCCTCAATCGATGTACTGTAAACTAAGATGTCATCAAAGTACCACCACAACAAACTTACCTATAAATGCACGCATAACATGATTCATTAATCTCATAAATGTGCTAGGTGCGTTTGTAAGACCAAATGGCATAACTAACCATTCATATAATCCATATTTGGTCTTAAATGCGGTTTTCCACTCATCTCCCTCTCTCATGCGAATTTGATGGTATCCACTTTTCAAATCAATCTTACTAAATATCTTGGAACCATGCAATTCATCTAACATGTCATCTAGCCTAGGAATAAGATGGCGATACTTTACCGTTATATTATTGATGGCTCGACAATCAACACACATCTGCAATGTCCCATCTTTCTTAGGAACTAGAAGCACTGGTACTACATAAGGACTCATGATTTCCCTTACATACCCCTGTGTCCATCAAATCCCGCACTTGCCGTTGAAGTTCCTTTATCTCCTCAGGATTGCTTCTATAGGATGGCCTGTTGGGAATGACTGCTCCAGGTACGAAGTCTATCTGGTGCTCAATGCCTCTAATGGATGGAAGCCCACAAGGAATGTCCTCAGTCAGTACATCGTTGTAGTCCTGCAAAAGAGATGAAATAGACATTGGAAGCAAAGAGTCAGTGTTAGAAAAATAAACATGGGGCTCCTTGTAAACTAACAATAGCATCAGGCTGCTAGTCTTGAAAGCTCTCCTCGCTTCACCCTCACCCATGTAGAAACTTCTTTTCACTCTCCTTTTGGTATCCCTCTTACTTTCACTCTCACTTCCCTTGGGTAAACTCTCGGCCTTGGCCTTATTTTTCACACTCTCACTAGTTTCCCCCAAGTTAGTGTTTGCACTCGACCTCTCTTTATCCCTCTCAAGTTGCAACTTAACCTGATCTTCATGGACTTGCTTTGGTGTAAGTGGGTATAGTGTAATGGGTTCCCTTTATTTTGAAATGAATACTTATTCTTGAACCCATCATGAATCACCTTCTTATCAAACTGCCACGGCCTCCCCAAAAGTATATGACCCGCATGCATCGGAATCACATCACATAGAACATCATTTGTGTAAGGCCCAATGGTAAAGCTCAATAATACATGCTTCGTTACCTTCACTTCACCACAATCATTTAACCACTGCAACTTGTAAGGCTTGGGGTGCTTCAAGCAACTCAACCCCAATCTCTCAATCAAAGCCGTGCTAGCCACATTGGTACAACTGCCTCCATCTATAATCATACTACAAACCTTACCATTCACACGGCATCTGGTGTGGAATATGTTCTCCCTCTGCTGATCACTCTCATCCTCAACAACTTGTGTGTCAAAGCACGCTTAACAACTAGGGATAAGTTATCTAAAGGGTATGCAGCTCCCTCGTGGTCACTGGCATCTTCTAACTCCGGCATCTCATCCTCTACCTCATCATCTGTAGAGTACACATCTCCGCTCTTGTCAATCACTAAGGTGCGCCTATTGGGACATTGTGAAGCATAGTGTCCCATGCCCAAACACTTGAAACACTTGACATCCTTAGTTCTCGTAGCTGTACCCTCAGGTTTAGGTCTAGGCTTACTCGATTCTGCAGCCTCTTTACCCTTGCCACTAGGTTTGGCCCTAGGCTTGTTAAAGCCTCCACTGAAATCACCTCTAGGCTTGTTAAAGCCTCCATCTCGCTTCTCATTCGTAACCCATTTCCCCTTCCAAGTAGAAGTAGTCTGAGTACCAAATTTGGATGTGGCCTTCTTCTTGAGTTGTCTCTCTACCTTGATAGCCATGTGAAGCATGTCCTCCAAATCAACATAATGATGTAACTCCACCATGTTGGCAATCTCTCTATTTAAGCCTCCAAGAAACCGTGCCATAGTAGCCTCTGCATCCGCAACTACATTCCCCCTGATCATGGCAACTTCCATCTCTGTGTAGTAATCCTCAACACTCTTGGTACCCTGATACAGATTTTGTGGCTTCTGATACAACTCACGGTAGTAATGGCTCGGAATGAACCTCTTCCTCATAAGACCTCTGAGTTCTTCCCAAGTCTGAATTGGTCTCTCATAGTTTCTTCTCCGAGTAGCAACAATCTGATCCCACCATATCATGGCATAATCAGTAAACTCAATAGCTGCTAGATTGATTTTCTTCACATCTGAGTAGTGATGGCAATTGAATATCAGCTCAATCTTCTTCTCCCATTCCAAATAAGCCTCAGGATCATTATTCCCCTGAAAGGTTGGTATCTTGATTTTAATGCTACCTAGATCTCCATCTAAGTCCCCTCGTCTACCAAAACCCCTTCGATCATAATCCCATCGCCTATCATCAAATGCACCTCTATCATCAAATCGTATATCCCTCCTATTATGTCTCCCATCAAACCTCCTATCACACCCTCTACCAAACCCCCTACCATGCCTCCTATCTTGTCTAGGCTGAAACCTCTCCTCAACATCATCAAGATCATCAAAATCATCAAAGTCATTCTCGGCTTCTTCTTCATCTGATGGTATATGTTGCGGTGGTACTCAACGTGGTGGCACATTATGAGGTGGTGGTACATTATGAGGTGGTAGTACATTATGATGTGGTGGTACATTCTGAGGTGGTGGTGCTCTGGGAACACTGCCCGACTGAATACTCTCTACACTCTTGGACAACCTTTCCAATGCAGCATTCATATTCTCCATCATATCTGTAAACTTTCTATCCATAGCTGCAAGCTTCTCATCGACGGTTAAAGTAACACCTGCCATTTCAAAGCTCAACAAACAAATTAGTAATAACAAGAAAGTAATACGATATGTAAAATCCTCTTAAGCTCACAATCTCACGTGTTTACACTCAATTATATCTCAATCCACTCGTGTTTGCACTCTATTGGCTTTTACCCGATACTGTGCTCACACTCACTGCCTTTTACCACTATTGAGTTCTTCCTCAATTCAATTACAAATCAACTCAATTCCCAGAATGGTCAACTAAGATGTAGTTCACAAGCTAGCAGAAACACAATGTATATATAGAGCATGTGGAATAAAGCAAATAAGATAAGTAATCACGGAGACTCAATCGAAAGAAACTTATAGCTAGAGTGCTCAGAATAAAAAAGAATGACGAGTTAGCTAAATGCAATAAATAAGCAAGCAAGCAATCAACGTGTCACTGAAGCAATCTTGTGGTCACTCGCTATAGTGTTTGAGCTCACCTTTCTTTTCTTCTCACACACACTCACAAGTGTTTACACTCCAATGAAACACAATGAAGCACAAAGGATTTCAATTCGGCAATAACACAAATATAGTCTTTCAAGCTCAAACCAATACAAACCAAATCAAATCAATGTAACTCATGTAAAGCAATCCAATCAACTTGCAAATGGTCTAATCAAGCTAAGCACAATGCGATCAATTCTCTTTTTTTTTTTTTCAAAACAAGTAGGTGACTCAGCTGCTTACGTAATTAGCTTACAAGTAGGTCAAGTAAGCATGTCAATTCGGCAATGGTAAGTTACAAACCAACTAAACACTTTTTCCAACTAACTTGGTGATGCAGCAGCTTGCCTCTTCAAGCACCTCTCAAATGCAATGATGGCTACTCAAATTTCCATGTCAAGCTCATGAGTGCTTCCATTTTCAATGTCATGCTAATGATGGCTCACTCAAATCAGCAAGCACACTTGTTAATTCATGCTTCAACATAAGCACATCAAGCATCTTACTCACGACAATATGTGTAACAAAGCAACCAGAATTGTCTCACAAAGTTAACACACAAGCATAAGTAAACTTCAAGAGTAAGTCACGGCCTCATCAATCCATAATCATTTCATTTTGTTTCAGCACTCATTCATTCAAACGCCTCACCACAACACTCAAAAACATTTGTTTTCCTCACACTTCAAAAGATTGCAACAACTTCACAAAGATTGCAAACAAGCTAGTTCACGCAAATGCTAGGAGTAATGAAGTGCAATCTGATTTTCTCAAAGTAGATATGAACAATACCTATTGAAAACAAGCTAAGTGACATGCATATGGCAAGAACAAAGCAAGGGTGGTGATGGTTCTTCCTTGGCCGAATCTGACCTGATGCATTTTTTTTTTTTGAAACTAATAACTTAATAACAATGTTAAACACATCATAGTAACATATAATTAACAACTAAACACTTGATTCAAGCAAAGAAAACAAAAGCCCCAATTTTGACCTAAGTAGCCAAAGCTTAACTCAAAGAAATACTCAAAATTAGCACAAACTACTAAAGGACAGATTGTTATTCAAGCAACAAGGATCACAAATCTACAAGAAACAACAAAGATCCAACAATGGCCGAATCAAGGTGGAAGTAAAACCTTGATGCCGAAATTAAATCAACAAAGAACAAAGATGAATACAAGATTAAACAACACAAAGGATAGGAAATCAGACCTCAGAACCCTAAGCTCATGATACCAAATGATAAGAAATTCACTTAGGTTGGAAACCAAGCAAACCCCCAAGCATCTTTCTCAAAACCCCAAGAACTTTGAATACTGATTTTGTAGGAATAAAACCCAACCAAGATCAGCCCCTAACCACCATGAAACTCACGTCCATGATAACAACAAGCATGAAATCAGATTGTATTTTGCTAGCAATGGAGACGCCACTAAGTTGCCAAGCTTAGATAAGTCAATTTGAACTTGAAAAGGGGAATCCCTCCCTCAACAAGGTTTCGGCCATAGCCATGGAAAGCTCAAGCTTTTTACTCTTTCAAATGTTGTATATTACGTTTGTTGTCCAAAAATACAAAGAAGAGTCATATAATAAGGGTTACAAAAGAGTAAAAAGGCTAAAATGACCCTAGAGCTAAAATTACCAAAATCCCTAAGTCAAGCACCTCAACCATGACCATTAAGGTCCTTTTGCACCTAAATAAACTTAAAACAAAGATTAGAAGCTAATCTCACTTAAGCTAATTAAGGTGCTTACATGCTATAGTAAATTGACGTGCTTCCGGCTAAGTACAAATCTAAGCATAATTAAGCCTAATGGCATAGTCAACCATGCTAATTACATCATAAATAAAGTCAAAATGACGAGAACAAATGAAAAAAATGCCCCCATTTGGCCGAATTCAACATAGTCCCAAAATGGGTGAAATCGGGTCAAAAAGGTGCTGGTGCTGAAGCTGCTCTGCTATGCTTCAGTCTGAGCTGATCTGGGTCAAATGAAATAGCTTGGGGACCTCTCTGGTTATGCCCATATGTGTCTCTGGTGTGCACTTGACTTGGTTGTTGCAACTGGTCACATAGCTCTGAACTAGTCCCGCAAAGGCCTCTCTGATCTTCTTTGCTCTTTGGCGTGTGATTGGCCCTGTTGGCAATTGCATGGGTTCTTCCAAGTTGTTAGCTGCATCCTGTAATGTCTCTGGTGTGGTTGGACTCATGTCACCTCCAAATAATGGCCCTGCCACATTGGGTAAACACTTATCTAAATGTTGATTTCTTAAAATTAACATCTGTCTGAAAATCATAGACTGTATATCACTTGAGGATCATATCCACACCAAAATACACAAACATATAATTTATTGTTCTCTTAAGATACTTGAGAATGTGTTTCACAGCCACCCAATGACCTAATCCTGGGTTAAACTGAAACCTATTGACTTCTCCAATTGCAAAACAGATGAGGCATATGAGATATATGTCATTTCCTCATCTCCTTGAAATGGCTTAAGAGACTATTTATTTGACAAATTAATTCCATGTCAGAAAGGAAAATTCTCTTTGTTTGAATTCTATATCTCAAATCGCACAAGGATCTTGTAGATATAAGATGCCTGAGACATAGCTAACGATCATCTTTTGTGATCCCGAAGAATCTGGATCCCAAATACATAACTGACCTCTCCCAAATCTTTCATTTGAAATTAGTTAGCTAGCTAGGATTTCATGTCCAATTATATTTTTACATTATTTCCAATGAGTAAAATATCATCAACGTATAAAATGATAAAAACCAGATTTCCGTCAATGACGCGCTTGTATACACAAGACTCATCGATGTTCTGCTCAAAATCTTAAGACTTGATCATGGTATCAAGTATTATGTTCCAAGATTGACATGCTTTCTTAAGTCCATAGATGGACCTTTGCAACTTGCAAACCTTTTGTTCTTGACCTTGGGTTATGAACCCCTCTGGTTGTACCATATAGATACACTCATCAAGATTGTCATTCAAGAATGCAGTCTTAATGTCCATCTGCCAAATCTCATATTCATAATATGCAGCAATGGAGAGAAGAGTGCAGATGGATTTGAACATGGCTGATCAAGTTGTCGCACAACCCTCCAATCGCGTCTAGGTGGCAGATCATTTTGATATACTTGCATCTGACGCTCAAATGTCGAAGGTGTTATGCTTCTATAAACTATTATTGACGATGGCATGCTGGTCGAACAAGCAAGTAACTCCTCGAGTAACACTTTACTTCAAGGTTTGAACTCCCTCATATAGTCCTTATAAAGAAATGTAATGTTTGTCGATACAAACACTTTATTATATTTCGGATGATAAAAGAACCCACCGTTAGTCTCCTTAGGATAACCTACAAATAGGCACACCTAAGAACGTGGCTCCAACTTTTTAGTCTTATTCTTCAGCACATGTGCTGGACACCCTCTAAGTTTCATGTGCATATAGTTAATCTATTTCTAGCAATAATAACTAAATTCTTATTAAATGAAATTAAATAACCATCATCCAAAAGTTTAGAAATAAAAAATCAAATTCCTGCGAAAATTAGGAATAAACAGCACATTGTTCAAATTTATATAACCATTATTCAAAAATTTCAAATTGGAAACTCCCACTGCTCTAGCTGAAATGACATCGTCTGTCCCAACCCTCATGGTATAGTCACATTCTACAAGGTCCTTCCATGAGTCAAGTAGTTGTGGCTTTTTTCTCCTTCTGTTTATTAAGGTATTTCGAACAATTTCTTTTCCAATGCACATCCTTGTTGCAATGGAAACACTTTCATTTGGGCTTGTCATCCTTGAAGCTTCTCATGTTTTTCTTCATGGGCTTTGCCTTAGCCTTCCTAGTGTTTTTCTTCTTCTTCTTTGTAGATTTGGAAGATTCGAAAATATTTACCTCTCCACTGGGCTTATGAGGATCCACCAACATGGATTCGTAATGGGTTAGCTCATTAAGTAGTTGAGTCAAAGTAAAAGTCAACTTATTCATAACATAGTTGTTTTTAAACTGTGAGAAACTTTTCAAAGAGTTTCCATGATCATGGTCACTGGCTATGCTCGTTAATATATACTCCATGGGTTTCGACCGTGTTGAGATAGGTCATCATCCTCAAGACATGATCTCAGATAGATGTCCATTCCTTCATCCTTGCGGTCATCACCGAAACCATAGTCTTATGACGTTTTTACTTTGAAGGCTGCCCGAACATGCCCTGTAATGACTCCATCATCAAAGATGTTATAGCCATTTGTTCATGTTTTTCAGCAAGAACTTGAGACATCTCTGCTAGCAAGTAGCAACGAGATTTCTCATTGGTCGCAACCCATTTTTGGTAGGCATCGAGCACAGCTTGGCTAGAAATTTTGTCTGGCTTGGGAGGATATTCGTCTGTCATGATAAACTTAAGGTCTTCATATACCAATATGGTGTTTATGTTACTTTTCCATTTAACATAGTTTTCTTCTGTTAATTTATAATTTGAGAGAATTGAAATGATTGGAGAAACTATGGCTGAAAATAAAAACAAACATGCATTTTAACATTCATTATCGCACATTAAAATCATCAAAAATATTTAGGCATAAAATTAAACATGATGCATATACCATGTATAATGAACCATAAACCTAAAAATAATTATTATGTCATGGAAATCTATCATCCCACAAATAAGTGTCGTTGTATGATAGGTCAAGTATTTTCATGATAGATCGAGACAATCTCAATTGATTAATATATGTAGGAATAACTCTTATTCATATATTAATCAACCACCATTTGATTCGATCAATGAATTTTGATTAACTTTTAATCATTCATTTGTGAGTATAAATCTGGTTAACTGTCTTTCACACTGACCTATTTTCCTTGCATGGTTATCCCATTTTCACTTATTCCTACAGTCTTATTCTGTTAAGTGTTATCCTGGTCTTAACAATATTTATATACTTAGTTTCATTAGTTCCTTTATATCACATTCCCAAGAAATGTATTTCAGGTCGTACTCTGCTTTGTTTCTAGCTAGGTACATTACACGGAAACTTATTGTTATACTCATTACCTTCCTTATGTTCCCTATCAAATAAAATTCCAGTCTTATTCTATCACTGAGAAAGCTTGTTATTATACACGTCTATTATTGCTTATCTACTCACATTATCCTTTACTGAAAATCTCTTTAAAGAGTGATAGAGAAGGTACATTTCGTATCGGAACTGCAAAGGTTTTACCAAATGTCCAAAAAGTAATTTCATGAGTATATACATGATTGAACATGATTCATATCATTCGGGATTACCGGGGTGTTACAACTTCAATAAAAATACTTATAGCTATAACAACTATATTTGGTCTTGAAATACATAAATAGATGTAAAAATTAGACCTGGCCGGCGGTTCGGTTCCGGTTTAGAACCGAACCGAACCAAACCAGCCGGTTTCCGGTTCCACAACTGTGGAACCGGAACCTTGAACCGAACGGTTCGGTTCGGTTCGAACCTCTTTTTCTTTTAAATTTTAAAAATAAATTAAAATAAATTATATTAATTTAATAAATAAATAAAATTATTAAATTGAAGAGCTTGAACTTAAATTTTAAAAAATTTAAGTTGCCTACGTATCCTCCAGGGGTGAGAGGAATCAAAGCTCACGTAGTTCCATTACAATTTTAAGATATTTCCCCTTTGTAAATTTACAATTTTGTAATTATCAATCATCATTATCAGTTGATCCTTCAGCTCCGGTTCCGCTTTCACTTGTTGTTGCAGATGCATTATCGAACAAGTCTTCAAAATCATCGGGGGCATCTTCTTATTGTCTCAGATCAGCTCGAGTCCAATCATCCACACAAGCTGTTGCTTCTAGAGTGCTTGGATGTAATGAAGATCGTCTAGCTTCCAATATATTGCCTCCCAAGCTGAAGGCTTGCTCAACTGCAACGGTGGAAATATGTGCTGCCAATATCTCTTTAGCAATAATTGATGAAACAGGATATATATTTTGATGTCGGTTCCACCATTCAAGGATTTTAAAATTTTTACTAACTAAACTTTCAGTAGGAAACTCAAAATTTGTAGATAAATAATTATCTAATTCGGGGTTATTAGTTGTCGTATCCCTAAATTTTTTATTTCGTTGCAGTAACCAACGATCCTCTGCGCTAAGTCTTGTTTGAATTACCGGTTCGCTACTACTAGATTCACCTAATGTTCCTAAGTTATATCTTACAATATAATCATTAAATAACTCAATTAAATCATTTCTTAATCTCACTATTATTCTTGTAATATCAATTTCATTTAATAACTAATTGAGATTGAGAATAAGAGAATTGTAGAAATTGAGAGAGTTGAGAAATTGGTGTGTTGAAATAATGAAAAATGAATCATATTTATAGAGTTTTAGAATTTTTTTGATACAAAAAATGCCCCTAAATATAACCGTTTTATTACCGTTATTAGGGATATATTAGGAATTTACTATTTTTTTTATAGCCTTAACGACTTTTTTTTTGTATCAGGGCAGGGAGCCAATGGGGAAAGTAGGGTTCCTGTTGGAACCGTGGGAACCGTAAGGTTCCAGCGGTTCCGACCGGTTCGCGTTGGGGTAGAACCCCAACCGAACCGGTCATTCACGATTCTGGTTCAAACCGGTTCGGTTCCGGTTCGGAACCGGAACCGTGGCCGGGTCTAGTAAAAATGAAATTCTTAAATGGTGAATTAGTTAAGAAAATTTACATGGAACAACCAAAAGGTTTTCAATGTTCTTGGACAAGAACACAAGGTGTGCAAACTTGTAAAATCTATATATAGATTCGAATAAGCACATAAACAATGGCGTGATAAATTTGACAAAAAAGATATTGTCAAATAGATTCATGATCAATGAGTGTGATAAGTGTGTGTACACTAAATCAACTCAAAAAGGATGTCATTTTGTGTCTCTATGGAGATGATATGCTGATAATTGATAGTAATCATGAGATGATTAAATCTACCAATAAAACGTTGATCAATAAATTTGACATGAAAGATTTAAGAGTGGCTGATGTGATTCTAGGAATTAAAATATCCAGAATATTAGAGTGATATATATTATCTCAAGCTTATTATGTTGAGAAAATACTTGGGAAATATAATAAAAGAGATCTAAACATAGCTACAACTCATGTGGACCTAACTCTTAATCTTTCAAAGAATACTAGATCGAGAATATCGCAATTAGAGTACTTGAGAGTCATCAGAAGCCTGATGTACCTCCCTAATTGCACACGACCAGATATCACTCAAGCTATAATCAGACTTAGTAAATATACAAGTAATCCAAGACATAACCACTGGAAGCCCATAGTAAGAGTTTAGAGGTATCTAAGAGAAACATCAAAATATGATTTGTATTATACAAGATATCATATTGGTCTAAAGGTATACACCGATGCTAACTGGATATCTGATACAATGGATTTTAAGTCAACGAATGTATTTTTTTTCACGCTGGAGGTGCAATCGTATAATGGAAATCATCGAGGCAAACATCCATTGTCCGGTCTACTATAGACTTTGAGTTCATAGCATTGGGCAAAGCTGGAGAAGAAACAGAATGACTTCTAAATGATAAGTGCAGTTTATACCCACTAATTCCGGCATTCTGAGCTTACTTTATTGTTAGATTTTGTATTATTTAATGTATTTTGTAGTTTCTTTTATATTTTATTTATATGAAGCATTAGGACATGGATCTTGGGGCAAATTGATGTGTTTTGGGACCCTATAGACTCATCGGAAGCACGCGGGAAAGCAGAAAATGCAGAAATTAGCAAGCTAGAAAAACCAATTGGCACCGCAGCGCCTCGACAGACTCCTAAAAGCTTAATTTGGTCGTGTTTACATGCATAAGGACTCTAAGACTTTCTTATAAATACATAAGCTCGTCCAAAACCCTAAGAGAGGAGGCTAATAGACAACATAAGACTCAAAACACATATTTTTAGAGAGATCCATGAAGGAGGATTGAAGAGTGACAAGAGGAGACGAATGCGTTGACGTCCGAAGAGGAATAGATTCAATTCGGGCTTTATCATCTAGTTTCTTTCTTTAAACTCTAATGATATTCATTATGTTCATTACCCTACTTTTATTGTTTTATTATTTGGTCATGAACTAACTCTATAATTCTAGAGGATGATGTAGCCAATGTTTGAACCTATGTATTGATTGCCAATTTGAGTTTTATGAAGTTATAATTCAGTTTATTCATATTCTCTTGAGTTTAATGCTTCTCATTTATTGGCCACAAATTGAGATGATGAATTTTTAGAATCTATCGCTCGGGAGAGAGGGATTTTGAATATGATATAGAGAATATAACCTAGGAGATTTGTAGAGATCAGGAGAATCTATGATCCCTTTGAAGTCGTTAAGAAAGAGTCACGAAGCGTAATGAATTGTTGATTATTAGATTTTTATAGGGATATCGAAATCGGTGATTAATAATTCTTTCACTATTGCTCGGGAGATGGAGTGGAATACTTTAGGATTCTTGACGTATAAATAATGCAACTAAATAAGAGTTGAATGGCATGACAAATACATAGGGGATAACTAGGTGAAATCAGACTCTAGAATCTCTCTCGTATTGGTTTCTCCCACTTAATTATTTTCATATCTTATTTATTTAGTTTAATCTTAATTAATTATTTTCTAAATAAAGTTAGGTTTACTAATTATAGTACTTAGTGTGAGTTGAACACAATCTTTGTGGGTTCGACACTCTTCACTCATATTTACTAAAACTTGACACCGTACACTTGCAGTACAATATAAAATACCGCAATAATTTTTTGGCGCCGTTGCCGAGGATTCTTAATTTAATTCACATTAATACTATTACCAAGTAACCTTAGCTTTAATTTAGATTTTTATTTTTATTTGTAAATTATTTGTGTTTTAAGTTTATTTTTATTTTTTTTTATTATTGATTATTTTTTCTTTCTGTGCTTCAGTGAATGCGAAGATCCACAAGTCTCAACTCTCTCCTGTTTGATCCTGAAAAAGAAAGAACAACAAGGAGACTAAGGAAATAGAAAGAACTTGAAAAAGAAGTAATGACGGCTGAAAACAGAGAGAATAACCCATGCTAGGTGGCAATCAGAGATCATTTCAAGACGGTCATAGATGATAAATATTCAGGGATTGCACATCCACCAATCAACGCCAATAATTTTGAGATGAAACCTGCATTGATCAACATGGTGCAAAAGAACCAGTTTGGGGGTTCAGCCGTAGAGGATCCGAACATGCATTTAAGGATGTTCTTGGAGATGGCGGATACCATAAAGATGAATGGAGTCACTAAAGAAGCCATCGGGCTACACTTATTCCCATTCTCTTTAAGGGACAATGCGAGTGGTTGATTGTAATCAATACCGATGGGAAGCATCCTAACATGGGAGGATATGGCTATAAAATTTCTTACGAGGTTCTTTCCACCAGCTAAATCAGCCCAACTGAGAACATAAATTAGCATATTTAGGTAGTTGGAGATTGAGAATCTGTACGAGGCCTGGGAGCGCTTTAAGGATCTACTCATGAGATGCCCAAAGCATAATTTCGAAGACTGGGTTCAGATTCAGTTATTCTACAATGGGTTGAATGGTTGTAATAGAACCACGGTCGATGCAGCTGCTGGAGGAATTTTATTCAAGAAATCTACTAAAGACGCCTATGCTTTATTAGAGGAGATGGCCATCAATAACCATCAATGGCCAAGTGAACGCCTGACTATGACTAAGGTGGCCGGTAGATATGAGGTGGATCATATTGTTGCACTTAAAGCTCAAATGTCATCTCTCACGACTCATCTAGCAGCATTGACTAATCAACAAGGCCAACCATCTATTGAAGCTGCTGCTGCAAATAGAATGATCTTACCTGACGGAGGATATGAGCAAGTCCAGTATGTGAACAATCAGAACTTCAAAAACTATAGAGGTAATCTTATGCCTAAATACTCTCATCCAAACTTGTCATATGCTAATACATAAAATATCTTGCAACCTTCAACTGGCTTCAACTATCCAAGAGCTGAGCAGAAACCTCCCATAGAAGACCTCATGAGCACGTTTGCTGATAATACTTCAGTGAGGTTTGAGAAGAATGAGTCAAGGCTGAACAATATTAAGACATACATTAAAAATATAGAGGTAACAATGAAGTCTTTAGAAGCACAGATTTGGGCAGATTGCTTCCTCCATGACCAATCAATAGCAAGGGGCATTTCCTAGTATAACTGAGACCAACCCTAAAGAGCAGCGCCAAGCAATCTTTTTCATGTCATAACAACCAATGGATACCGAAGAAGAAGCCACCATGAACATTTGGGTGGTTACGTCTGGCTGAAGACGTTAAACTTAGCGCTAGTGGAGAGACAACCCTTGCATTTGTTTTATTATTATTATTTTTTTTATTGTGTGCTATTGTTTATTTATTAGTTTGCATGTTATTTATGCAGGTAGCACGAAACACACAAAGCCCGCGCAACCAAATTCTGACTAGTAGGAGCCTGATCAACTCCATGCAAGGTAGTGTTGTTCCTTAATTTTATTGATTTATGTTTACCTTTCATTGAGGACAATGCAAGTTTTAAGTTTGGGAGTGTGTGCATGCAGTGATAGTTCCTGTTATTTAAAAAACAAAAAATTGTGATATTTTTGTTTGTTTTGTTTTTAGTCCTAGATAGTAAAACATAAGTCTAATGATGAATTTTGTTTGCTAAAGATGAAATCTTAGAAAAGATAAGTTCCCAATTGCGTTTTATCTTATGAATTGAGTAGGTGATCTAGGTTAGACTCGTAAACACTTAATAATAGGTTTTCAGCAGTAAGAACTTAAGTAGTGGACAAGGTGCTAGTTGAAGAAATTATTTGCTGATGAATGATTGTTTGCTTAGATATCTATCTCAATATACTAGTGTTATGATGTATGGTATGATAAGAAAAAGAAAAAAAAACAAAAAAAACAAAAAAAAAACTTAAAAAGAAAAAAAAGTTAAACCACATATAACCGATAAACGTGAATCTACCTACGGGCGAGTGTTAGGACCACCATAAGAAGAAATGATACCTTAAAGGGTAGGTGTGTTGAAAAAAATGGAAAAAAAAAAAAGACAATAAAATTGTACCATACTGAGCACAGAAAGGCAAATACAGAGTACTTTAAAGATATCTAGGTTGGTTTGACCCATCAAATCTCAATTTTCGAGACAAAATCATTGAGTTAACTAACTTAAGATTCGAGTTGTGAATGAACATTTACACACACACACTGTGAGTCTGGCTTAGATGATTTATTCGAGAACTTGGATTTGAGTTGCATTGCGTACTTTGAAGGTTCTCTGATTTCAGTGACAAGCATTCTTTGAGGACAACATTATGTATAACTATCGAGACTATTTTCTTTACTATTATTATTTTTATATTTTTGCATGATTGCATGTGTGTGAATGACTTTGTGGGTGTCGTCGCTGTAAGCCCTCATGAGACTATAACTCATCCACTAGGGTCGCTTAGGGGTTTAAAGACTTGTTGCATACGCTAAATGCAATCATGATCCCTACGAAAGTGGCCTAGTGAATTTTGTTTGTTTATTTTTATTTAGTATTTTGCTCGCGATTAGCAAAATCTTAAGTTTGGGGGTGTTTGATAAGTGCGGTTTACACCACTTATTCTGGCATTCTTAGCTTATTTTATTGTTAGTTTCCATATCATTTAATATATTTTGTAGTTTCTTTTATGTTTTATTTATAGGAAGCATTATGACATGGATCTTGGGGCAAATTGACGTGTTTTGGGACCCCACGGACGCATCGGAAGCACGTGAGAAAACATAAAACACAGAAATCAGCAAGCCAAAAAAATCAACTGGCATCGCAGCACCTCCTCAGCGTTCCCCCATACATTATGGCCGAGAGTTTGGCGTTGCGGCGCCCCGACAGACTCCCAAAAGCTTAATTTGGTCGTGTTTACATGCATAATGACTCTAAGACATTGTTATAAATACATAAGCTCGTCTAATACCCTAAGAGATAAGGCTAATACACAACATAAGACTCAAAATACATATATTTAGAGAGATCCATGGAGGAGGATTGAAGAGCGACAAGAGGAGACGAATGCGTTGACGTCCGAAGAGGAATAGATTCAATTCGGGCTTTATCATCTAGTTTCTTTCTTTAAACTCTAATGATATCCATTATGTTCATGACCCTAATTTCATTGTTTTATTATTTGGTCATGAACTAACTCTATAATTTTAGAGACAATGTTTGAACCTATCTATTGATTGCCAATTTGAATTTTATGAAGTTATAATTCAGTTTATTTATATTCTCTTGAGTTTAATGCTTCTTGTTTATTGGCCACAAATTGAGACGATGAATGTTTAGAATCTATCGCTCGGGAGAGAGAGATTTTGAATAGGATCTAGAGAATATAACCTAGGAGATTTATAGAGTTCGAGAGAATCTATGATCCCTTTGAAGTCGTTAAGAAAGAGTCACAGAGCGTAATGAATTATTGATTACTAGATTTTTATAGGGATATCGAAATCGGTGATTAATAATTCTTTCACTATTGCTCGGGAGAGGGAGTGGAATACTTTAGGATTCTTGACTTATAAACAATGCAACTAAATAAGAGTTGAATGACATGACAAATACATAAGGGGTGACTAGGTGAAATCATACTCTAGAATATCTCTCTCGTATTGGTTTCTCCCACTTAATTATTTTCATATCTTATTTATTTAATTTAATCTGAATTAATTATTTTCTAAATAAAGTTAGGTTTACTATTTATAGTACTTAGTGTGAGTTGAACACAATCACTGTGGGTTCGACACTCTTCACTCATCTTTACTAAAACTTGACACCGTACACTTGCGGTATAATATAAAATATCACAATACTAAACTTATTGGCATATGTTTATATCACTTGAGGATATAATACCATAAGGCAACTGCTCTCAAGTAGCATAATTTCAATAAATTATATTAAATCGAAGGAAAACCTAGCGGATCCACTTATTAAAGGTTTACCTCAAGAGTAAGTTGAGAAGTCATCGAATGGAATGAGCTTGAAGCGTATAAATTAAGAACTGTCACTGTGAAAACCTAACCTAGATGACTAGAGATCCCACGATCTAGGTTCAAAATGAAAACTGAAATTTTGTGCAATTTAAACCAACCACTATAAGAGTTTTATATTATTTCTCATTGCAATAATGACACATAGTGTTGTCTGTTAAGGTTATGGTAAGCTAAGGCTTTTAAAAAGACATAATATATTTTTTAATAGATTACCTATTTTAAGTAAGAAGTGAGACCACTTTTATGAGAATTTTAAAGGCCGGATTCCCTAAAGTATTTGATGAAGCCAAGACCAATGTTCATGGCCAAATTGAACACAACTGTAGAATGTGAAATGGTCAAAGTGAAGGTGTGTGATGATTATTGGCTTGGTTTACACCAATAACAGAATAGTTCAAGACTATAGCCACTAGTTTGCCAAGTAAATATGATAGTCAGTTACTAAGAAAGGTTTAAGGTGAAAGCTACCTATTCTGATGTCAAGGAAACTCTCTAAAGTGTCTACATTAATATTTAGAAAATTGTGTGGGATTGTGAGAAATTTTCTACATATTAAGTGTATTTATAGGGTGTCTTATTAAAAAGACATGTCACTTAATATGTGGCTTTTAAGAAAGACACAAATTGAAGAGATATATCGCTTAGAGTGAGAGAATATAACCATTTGAGTTGTAAGGGTGCATTGAAGAGTTATAACCCTTAAAAGATTGCATCCTTAAGCCTAAAGATACATCTTCAATGACAACCCTCAATCTCTATAAATAGATCTCTTCACTTAGTAAATTGGTATTCAATTCTTTCATTTGTCCTTAGGCATAATAAGAGTATCTAAGTCTTATCAAAAGAAGAAGGGAGTTTCCACCATTCTTTCAGTTCACAATTCTTGAGAGAATGAGTGCCCCTTTATCAAGAAAAAACTAAGAATTCTGGGAGAACGTTAGCAAGTAGATCCGTGGAGTACCGAGGCGGGGCTAGTAAGTTTTTATGGCAAGAGTGAAAACTTGGCTTGGTTTCCAAGTTTGTCTAAATCCTTGATTTAAGTTTTTACATGCTTGATAATAATTTGCATGAGTGATATGTAATTTTCATAATTAAGTGATTAACAACACATCCCGCTAACAATTCCCTAAGAGTTGTGTGTATTAAGTAAACGTTAAAATAAATAAAAGTATGCATTTTACATTCATCCAGATTTTACAATTTATAAATTATCAAAAATATCACAGATTGCTTATGTAATCTCAAATTCAGTATATGTGCAATATATACAAGATGATTTGAATTAGTATATTAGTATGTTTTATTTTAATTATTCATTATTTAATTATTTTATTATGTAGCTTCATGGTGGGTAATCAAGGCTATCAAATACCTCACTTATCAAAATAACAAAAAGAATAATATTCTTAACAACTAGTTTATCTGGGTGTAAAAGAAAATTGAGCACTGTTGAGAGGGTAAATAACTAGTAGTTATTTACTTTTTATATAGATTTTATTTTGATTATTAATATTAATTGATTTATTCAAGTTTCATATAGATACATACGAAGAAAATGAATATATTAGATGTGAATCGACTAAACAATATTGTTTTTGTTTTATTTAATGACATATTAAAGAACTAAGATAAAAGTGAGGAGATAAATTGAATGTACTATTAGCAAAAGATGTTGGTAATGCATAAAGATGGATTGTTGAGGATGGTGATGATAGAGAAATAGAATCCGGCTTTGTGCTTACTTAGAATATAGTTGAAGAAGCATCCATGGCTGAAGAAATAAAACAATCTTGAATAAATGTTAGGAATGTTGAGTTGATAGAACTAGATGAAGATGATTTTAATTTCAATGAAGAAATGGAGGATAATGATATTAGGTTTGAGCCTAATGAAGAGAGCGTACTTCAAAGATGTGGAAAAGAAGAATTAGAAACTTAGGAGGATGAGAAGAATTAGAAAATTTCAAGTTTATTTTATTATTGTTTTTTGAAATGTTATTTGTGTTTTAATTATGGACTTAACTTTTTTAATTGTTAATTTTTGATTTTATTACATTCTGGTTGAACTTGTATGATTTTGATGATTTACTTTATTAGAAAATATTAGATTTTAACTCTATCTCAAGGAATTTTCTAAGCTACTACTGTTCGAACAGTGCCTAGCACGTTTTAAAATACTGGTCCCTATTATTAGTAAATCCATTATATTATCTTTGACTAACTTTGACTTCGGAAAAAGATTTTAAAATTCCCAAAAAATACAAAAAATTAAATTTTTTAAAAAAAAAAGTTAAAACTTAATGAATAAATTTTGTATTTCAAAATGATTTAGTGACATATGAAATCTGTAAATAGATAATCTTATTCCATATTCCATATACATAAAAAAATTAAAATTAAATATGCAAGTAGTTATATATATATATATCAAGTTTAATATTTTTATTTAGATATTACTATTAAATTTGATATTTTATTTTCATTAATTAGAAATAGTTAATCTCAACTATTAAAAATAAAAATAGTAATTATTAATTCAAAAGTATTTTTTGTTTACAAAATAAAACTACAATATTCCTTAATTAATAGTAAATTTTATGCTTTTACAATTAAAATATATATTTGTATTATTTATGTAATTTTTTATTATTAAAAATATTTACTTAATTTGTTTATTAAGTTTAAGTGCTAGGTTTTTTATAATTGTATTTTTAAAAGATATTTTTGTAAGTCAAAATTAATTAAAGGTCAAATCTAACTGAATTTACTAATAACAGGAATTAATATTGACATTTTCTAATTTGTGGGATCAAAATATCATTACGTTAATTTGGAGTGTAGTTAAGCATTTTTAAAAAATATATATATATTTTTACGTGTCGAGGCGGATTGTGACATTGTTTATTTTAGGCTAAAATCATTTCCCTCTGCAAATTATGCACTTATGCGAGTGTAGTGTAATTGGAAAAGTCCTTGATTTAAAATTTAAAAAAAAAAAAAAATCATATATTAGTCTGCTATTAAAAGTATGCTTGAACACTTGAGTAACAAAATTTAAAATTGTAAGTTCACTATTATAGTACTCAAGATTGTACTTTTGAGTATAAATATGTTATTTTAACCATTGAATATGCAACTTAAATCATTAAACATACAAATTCTATTAATAAACATGAAATTTTTGAAAACATGAAACTAATTTCATATTATTTTTTTTTTTTTTTTTTTTTTTTGGAAACGATGGAAACCCCGCCACCAAACTATCCATTTTGGGCCGCGGCGCAGGTAAAACCACCGGCTGTCCCAGGCTCTTACAAGAAATGCACCCCTTGGATTCGAACCCAGAACCTCAAGGTGAGATCCTGGACCCTACACCACCAAGCCACACCCCTTGGGGACACTAATTTCATATTTATTAGTAGAATTTACATATTTAATGGTTTAAATTGTATGTTCAATGGTCAAAGTAACATGCTTGTACTCAAGAGTATTTGATACTCTTGGTACCACATAAAATAATTTAATGTATACTGATTAAAGTATTTTATAAATATCGATATGTGTGAAAATTCAACGTATCATAAACATGATTAAAGTAAATTATAGATATTGAGATATGTTGAAATTCAATATATTATAAATATTGATTAAAGTGAGTATTTAAATATAATTTTATCCCATAATTTTTATGGTGTCATGTGGTAGCACAAGAGGAAACCGACAAAAATATATGTAAGTAAAATGATAAGGCCATCTCTTCTCCCAAATAATTAGTTTTTTAATAGCTCCAAATAATTAGCTTAGAGCAATTCCAAAAAACTCTTAAAATGTTATTTAATTGCTAAATATAATAGACATATCATCAAAATTGATTCAAAAGAAATATCAATTGAGATTTTTCAAAATAGATTTTACTTCTTAGTAGAGTGATTTCTCTCTCTTTAAATATTATTATATAATATTTTATCTTTCTTAACTGAATTGTAGTGGTGGTGGTTAGAGTTAATAATAACTATATATTTATATATTAAAATAATATAATTAAAGTGAGTATCATATATTTAATTAAAATAATATAAATCTATTTATATTATATCTCTAATCTCTTCTATTCATACTATCTAATTTTTATATCACATAATCATCATTTATTATTACTTATAATTATTTTTATATCAATATCATATAACAAAAGTGAACCCTTTCAATTTGATTAAATAATATAATTTTATTTTTATTTGAATAATCTTTTGGAAGATAAATTATTTTTTCACTTTTCAATTTATCAAATAATTAATTAAATAAATATTTGAAGAGTGAAATTATATAAGTTTCTTGAGGTTGTTCTTATAAATAAAATATAGTAATTTTATTTAATTTTTGAAAATACAAAAATGTTATATATAAATGCAATAAATTGGTTAACACAAGATCCAAGACAAATCAACAAATTCATTGAATTCTTTCTTCCACCGACAGAGTTGGAAAATAAAACGAATGCATATGGCCCAATTTGTACTTGCTTGAGGCTGCAAGTTGCCTGGAATATACACAGCTTGAGGTTGCTGTTGTGATTGCACATTTGTCTGTGTTTGCAAACTTTCATGTACATCCTCATAAGGATCTTGTGAATACCCAGCTAAAACTGGTGTTCCTTGTTCACTCCAAAACTCTTTTGCAAAAGAGCCAAAGTTAAGATTACCAGATGAAAATGATAATTTAATAGTTCAAATTGATGCTTCTGATTTATATTGGGCAGCATTATTAAAAACAGATATTGGTGAAATATGTAGATATACTAGTGGATCTTTTAACCAAGCTGAGATAAATTATTCAACTAACGAAAAAGAGTTACTCTCAATTAACATTGACATTTTCTAATTTGTGGGATCAAAATATCATTACGTTAATTTGGAGTGTAGTTAAGCATTTTTAAAAAAAATATATATATATTTTTACGTGTCGAGGCGGATTGTGACATTGTTTATTTTAGGCTAAAATCATTTCCCTCTGCAAATTATGCACTTATGCGAGTGTAGTGTAATTGGAAAAGTCCTTGATTTAAAATTTAAAAAAAAAAAAAAAATCATATAATAGTCTGCTATTAAAAGTATGCTTGAACACTTGAGTAACAAAATTTAAAATTGTAAGTTCACTATTATAGTACTCAAGATTGTACTTTTGAGTATAAATATGTTATTTTAACCATTGAATATGCAACTTAAATCATTAAACATACAAATTCTATTAATAAACATGAAATTTTTGAAAACATGAAACTAATTTCATATTTATTAGTAGAATTTGCATATTTAATGGTTTAAATTGTATGTTCAATGGTCAAAGTAACATGCTTGTACTCAAGAGTATTTGATACTCTTGGTACCACATAAAATTATAAACATAACTAGGTATCTGCCCGCACTTTACTGCGGTGTTTTGTTTGTTTTTGTTTTTTGTTTTGTTAAAAGAGTGGTAAACATACATATTTCAAACATGTTTGTCTTATTTTATATTATGGATGTTTAAATTTCCTGCTTGGTAAATGCATCCGATCAGAAGGTGTAACGACCGATAATTTTTACTACTGTATACAATTATACTGTTACGAAAGGGACAAAGACACATAAAATAAATTATATTGAGACTCAAATATACTCATGGAATGAATTTGGGGACAATCGGTAAATTCCTCGAAGTCCCGGGACGAGACTGTACAATGTTCACTTTTGGACAGCCCGTGGTATTTGGGGCGTAACTTTTTCATACTAATTCTGATTTCTATGAATTTTAATCTTCGGAAAGCTGCGATTGAGACCTACAACTCCCGCGTTGGATATTTTTCCAAAATCTGACCAGAAATAGGTCAAAATGCAGGTCAAAATTTTGGATGAATAGTGATTTCGGGGTCAAATGCAAAAATCTCAAATTTTCTACACACTTCTACACTTTTCCCCAACCTTCCAAATATCATACAACCCCCACTATATAAAGGACTCACTATTCACTAATTCACAAAAATGAAATGAAATGAAAAGAAAAGAAGAAGAAGAAGAAGAAGAAAGAAAGAAGAAGAAGAAGAAGAAGAAGAAAGAAGAAGAAAGAAAGAAAGAAAGAAAGAAAGAAGAGAAGAGAGGGAGAAGCAAAAAATCTTTGGCATCCATGGACCTTAAGGAATGAGGAAGATCCAACAAAAGTGAGGTAAAGAATCTTGACCCAAATTTTAAGTTATGGAATTTTGATTAAATAATCTTGTGGTAGTTTCATTGGCATGCTAGTAGTTGTGATGCAGTGGTTAGTAAACTAATAAATGGGTTTTATGTGGAGGATGTTCAAGAATTAGAAAGTTTTAGGTAATGAGTTTAAGATAAGATTTGTGAGATTAAAGAATTGTTCTGATGATAAAATGGTAGTTTAAAATGTGTAGAATTGATATAATGTGATGGATAATGTATTGGATTAATTACATATGCATTGGGGATACATTTGGGTAAGAATCACATGAGGAAAGAAATTCAGAAACCTGGGAATCAGGTCTGCGTCGCGAAGCAGGAAGAGCTCGCGTCGCGACGAGTGCTGGAATTCACGGGAAGCTTCTGGATGATGCGCGTCGCAATGCGTAAGACCTTTGCGTCGCGACGTAAAGAAAGAAATTCCGCCAAATTGATTTTAAACCATTCCAGTTCCACCCCAACGTGTTAGAGGCCGCCCTATGGGTCTCGTATCAGTCCTTAATTACACAGTACTGTAAGTGTTCCTAGAACATGCCAAGATCGTCTAAGAGTGATTTGTGTGTGAATAAAATCAAAAGAGTTACGGAATTACTCACATTGATCGGATTGAGTTCAAAACTTTTCATGGATGTCGGTGGAAGCTCCAAGCTTTCTTGAGAGTTTCCAAAACTTGGGTGAGTTTATCTATCACCTTGATTCACTCCTTTATGTGCTAGCAAGAACATATTTTGCAACAAAAACTTTGAGAGAGGGGGAGAAGCTCTCGGCCATGAGAGAGCAAAAGAGAGAGAAGAGTTTTTGTGTTTTGTTTTTCCAAAAAACAAATTACTAAAATTCTTTTCCAAAAAGTGTATATACTTTCCAAAAGTCAAAGTGTGTTAAGCAAGTTTCCATAATTTCTCTCAACTACTTCCATCAATTAGATTGACTAGTGATGTAAGTTGGTGGGTCCCACACTTTAATTCAAAATTCAAGTTGAGTGAGATTACACACACTTCGGGCTCGGATTCGTTTAATCTGATTAAACAAATTTTTTCTGTTGCGACGTAATTAAATCTAATTTAATTAAATAATAATGCCTAGCAAAATTATTACGGAAGTCGCTTACGAATTAATTCTAAATTATTTCGTTCGCTCGAATTAAAATCCAATTTTAATTCTGCATTGAAATCTAATTTCAATTAATATATCTAATATATTATTTTAGCCCAATTAAATAAATTAAATAGAAAAATACAATTTTAATATTAAATTTATTTACCGATTAATTCCAAATTAACCGCGTTCTCTCTTCTCGACGAATTTAATCCCAGATAAATTCTCGACGTAATTAATCTCAGATTAATTCTTTCTCTGTGGTAATTAATCCCAGATTAATTTATTGCCGTAATTAATCCCAGATTAATTTTCTCTCTCATTATTAATCATAGATTAATTTTCTGTTCGAGTCAAATCTCATCGGTGAATCTTTGGGAAGTGACCCAAGAGATCCCTGGATATGTTGGCAGTAAATACGGTCATCAGACTATCCAAATACGTGCGTACCCGATACCACATTCTTACCGATTTACAAGACATGATTGGCTTCTAACAAAGCACCGTGCCTACCCAATTCTCCAGAAATATTCTTTAAAGGAATATATAATTTTTGTCAGGCGTAGTATACGTAGTATTGCGTATTACGATCCAGTATCAGATATCACATGCTAGGCCTAGGGCTGAAATTGTGTCTGTCCCGTACGAAGCATATATCGGATCTCTGGTAACTAGTCTCTATAATCAGATAATCATGACCTAGTCATATTATCCCGATGACTGCAGTACTTAAGAGTACTAGTTCCGTATCCTATGTGATCATCATCTCCATATGACTGAAGTGATACTTCCATCTTGACATCACACCCAATACACTACGATTCTCAGTATAACCAGAGAGGCGTACACAGAACCTGTTAAAGCCCCAGACGACCAAAACCAAAATATACTGATTGTCACAAGTATTAGCGATGCAAGTCTCAGGTTAAGACCAAATACACCTACCCTGATTCGGATTCCCATAGACACATAGTCATACTACCAATGGGATTCCGAGGGGTCTATCCAGAGCGAAGCTGTTTCGATACCATCGGTAAACAGAACCTCATATTACACTTGCATGAGTATCCAATACCCAAATATATGAGAACTATGTTGTTACGCCTCCATAACACGCACAAGTGTAATACTAGCATATTCCGCATTATCGATGTCCAGTCTCGATAATACTACGACTATGGATATTTAATAATTAAACCTTACGTGGATTAATACTGTCTAATATCTTATTAATCTGATACTAATCATATGGACTTTTATCATTTATATATCCCAGTAATCCAATTACAAATGATAAAAGAGCAATTTCCTTTGTCACATAGTTAATTTTGTACAAGAACACCATGTCCTTTACAAAATAGTGATGCTATGGGTCATAATTGTCCAACAATTTCCCACTTGGTCTATAGCCAATCACTCAAGTGTCCTACACCTGAACTATGTACAGGTCGCTCAAACTTTTACTGAGAAACAGCTTTCGTCAGCGGATTTGCAATGTTATCATCTTATGCGATTTATTCGATCATCACATCGCCACGATGTATGATCGAATGAATTAGACGAATTAGTCGAAGTATACACTTGGATCATTGATGAGTCCGCGGTTCCTTAGCCTGCGATGTAGCCTAGCTCAGCTGCTAACAGAACTACACCTAATCCAATTAGGATTATATAGATCCAAAATGCTTATTTTGCTGCCTCAACTGCAACAATGTTCTGCTTTTGTTATTTATTCGGCAACAATATCTTGCTTGGAAGATTTTCCAGCTCACTGTTACGATATTCAAACTAAATATGTACCCTAATTGCGACTTAAAGTCGTCTTTTTCAGTTTGGAAACTTGCAACGGTGAACCCAGTTACCTCAAGTTCTCATTCTCCATAAATTAAGAAAGCATCCTTAGTTCGTCTAAGATACTCAAGGATGTTCTTTACATCAATCCAGTGACCATCACCTGGATTGGCCTTATAGCGTCTACATATGCTCAAAGGATATGAGACATCAGGTCACATACATTTCAAAAATGTACTAACTCTGGGAGGGTTGTCAGCAGCTTTCTAGATATATCCCAGTAGATCTTTATTCCTATAATAAAGCCTGCTTCTCCCAGGTATTCCATGGAGAATTTTAATGAAAGCCAAACTTTTACCGATTATATTATGGGAATGTTATTGCTAAGAAGCAATACATCATCAACTTATAGGACATTCATTGTCAGTGCGCTCCCACTAACCTTCTTATATACACAAGAATCATATTTGTTTTGAATGAAATCATATACCATTATGATCTTATCAAAACGTTGGTTCCAAGAACGCAATGTTTGCTTCAATCCATAAATGGATTGAATTAACTTGCAAATCTTGTTTGCATGTTTTGGTACGACAAAACCGTTAGGATGTTGTAAACATCCTCCAAAAGGTTTCCGTTAAGGAAAGCGGTTTTGACGTCCATGTGCCATATTTCATAAATGAAATATGCAGCATTAGCAAGCATTATCCAAATGTATTTAATCATGGCAACAGGTGAAAATTTTTTGTCATAGTCGACATTATGTCGTTGACGATACATTTTTATACAAGCCTAGCTATGTATATTTATATGTTGCCATCCATGTATGTCTTCCTTGAAGACTCATATAGTACCAATAGGCACAATGCCTTCTGGTACATCAACCAGTGTCCAAACATAGTTGGTATACATGGAATCCATTTCGGACTTCATGGCTATTTGCCATAAAATGAGTCAATACATTGTATCACTTCCTCATACGTAGCTGGTTCGTTTTCCTCAATAAGATTGATATCTACATGAGGTGAGATCAGAAATCAATACCTCTTAGGTTGTTTTCCGACTCTCTCCGACCTACGCGGTTCTTGTGTATTCAAAGATTATTGGTACAGTTTCATCCCTGATGAACTATTGGTGTTCCGTGAGGACTCGGTGCCTGGAACAGTATTACTCCGATTTTCATCGAATTTTATTTTCCTCTCACTTATCACTGCATATAGGAATTCCTCTTAGAAAAGCCGCATGGAGAGTAACAATTACATTGTTCTCTTGTGAGTTGTATAAATACTATATATTGTTTCCGTAGGACAACCTACAAATAGGCACTTATCCGATTTGGGTTCTAGTTTGGTATCATCCAAACATATGCCCAGCATTCCCAAATCTTCAGAAATGAGAAACCCAGTTTCTTTCCTGTTCATATCTAATATGAAGTCTGTCTAGCAGATTTTCATGGAACCTTATTCAAAATAAGTATTGCATTATTTAATGTGTATCCTCAGAAGGAAATTGGTAGCTCAGAACGACTCATCATTAACCTTACTATGTCCAACAAGGTGCGGTTTCTCCGTTCGGACACACCACTCAATTGAGGTGTTCCGGGAGGAGTCCACTGTGAAAGAATACTATACTCTTTCAGGTAATCTTGAAACTCATATGTTTAAGAATTTTACACTATGGTCCGATCGTAATGTTTTTAATACTTTTACCGGTCTGTTTTCTTACTTCGTGTCGAAACTCTTTGAATTACTCAAAAGTTCTTGACTTGTGTTTCATAAGATACACATAACCGTAACGTGATACCACATCCGTAAGGGTTACGAAGTATTTATATCCACCTCTAGCCTAGATAGACATGGGACCACTTACGTCACTATGAACGAGGGCTAACAGCACGGTGGCATGTACACCTTTACCAATAAAAGGCGATTTAGGCACTTTGCCTTATAAACTAGATTTGCAGACGTTATTTGAATTAGAATCAAATCCGTCCTAGTATCCATTCTTCGAAAGTGTGGATATACGAGTCTTGTTAATGTGTCTCAGACAACAATGCCACTTTTAAGTCTCAACAGATTTATTCAGTTTGAGCTTTTGTTTATCATGTTATATGTTTGAGATTCATTTATATTCAAAATATAAGTACTGTTATTCACATCTAATGTGTATGTCTCAATATCATCTTTATAAACAAAACACTTAGTGTTCATGAACATAAAGGTATACCCGCAACATGTTACACTAGATATAGAGATAATGTTTCTAGTCACACTAGGTACATTATAACAGTTTCCTAATTTAAGTACATGCCCAAATGGTAGTTCCAAAACTTAGGTTCCCACAGCCAAAACAACGAATCTCGTCCCGTTTTTGACTCGCAGTTCGATCTCATCTAAAGCTAATTTCCTGCTAATTAGCAGATCCCGCACATCAGTACATATATATATACCACATCTAGTATCAAAATCCAATTTTAAAACTGGTAGTGGACATATTTATTACAATAACAAACATTCATGAAGTCAGAGCCTTGCTTGCCTTCACTTCCTTCATTTTTGCCTTGTCCATACGGCAGTCACGCTTCCAGTGACCCCGTTTGCCACAATTTAGGCAGACATCTTGGGATATGTCATTTTTCTTCCCAGAAGACTATGACGATTTTGCCTTTGCCCTTTTCACACCCCCAGAAGCCTTTGGCCAAGCCTAGGCCTTCTGAGATGTTGAATTAAGATGTGCATTGTGCTTCTTGCCCTTTTAGAAGCTCTGGCTATGTCTCCTTGAGCATAGCCATTAACTCTCTAAGAGTTTTTCTCTTGTTCAAGATGAACCCGCCCCAACATTTGGGCAGAGACTGTAAGATCAAATCTATGGAAGTCTCGGCCTCGTAGGTAATGCCCAGTTAACCTAGCTGTTCGATGTCAGCAATCATCTGCGACACCTAGTACTCGACAGATGTACCCTCTGACATACGTGAGTGAAAGAGCTTCTATTAAGATATAAGGTTAGATCTATTAAGATCCTTTAATTTCATCATCATAGTATAATGATCTAATCCTTAGTTCTGACGGCGAAATTAAGGAGTCTTTGCGGCAAGCATATCGGATTGAGCACTAAATTTATCATCACGATGAGTCTTCCAAAGCTCATGCTCTACTATTTGCTCAACTCCGGGCTTAGGCCCGAGAGGTCGCTCTATCAAATAGAGTAACTTCTCCAACTCCCAGAACTATCCTGAGATTTATTTCCCAATATGAAAATTAAAGTCGTAAAAGACATTTTTCACCTAGGATTATATCCTTTGACGCTAATCTTTCATTTATAATGATTGTTATAGTCCAACTATCCAATCATTGATTTCGGGTACAATCAGATGTAATGATTACTATAGTCTAACTATATAACCAACTATAAATGATCGGCTAAATTCAAATATATTGATTACTATAATCCAATTATATAACCAACTGTAAATGAAGTAGTTTGAATACAGTCCAAATGTTCAATTAAAACAACAATTGAATATTAGTCCAACTAATATATTTATAAATAATTAATGACGAAATAGAAATGAGCGCATATTGGCAAGTATCTAAACGAAATTGCAAATTTAATACTTGCCTCCCACTATTTTTCGGCGAGCCTCTAACCCTCTGTGGAGTACTCGGGAAACCTAGTTTCCTAGTGGGCTAGGATCCCGTTAAATAACACACAACCTTGACTTTGGCCAACAAGTTGTATGAAACTTAACTAGGTAGATCTCTAAGATCAATTGGATCTCATCCAATTCCTAGATCCAGTAGGTGGACTTCCAAGTCCGAAACATATATCCAATATATGCCAATATATCCAATATATGCCAATATATCCAATATATTGCCTAACATTTTCCTCTGGATCAACTAAGCCTTGGCTTTGGCTCAACAAGCTTAATGAAACCAGTTAAGTGTGACCCATTGACAGTGGTAATCAAGGCTGATGAACAAGAAGTGACCTTGACTTTGGCCAACAAATCACAACTTGCCCAAGACGTACGATATGGAACAAAGCTTTCGTGATTCAAACACATCCGCGATGGACAAAGGTCTTGACTTTGACCAACAAACCAATGTCAATCTTGGATCTTGAGAGATAATCACTCAATGGAAGGAAAAACGCTTAATATAAAATGAGGGTTTTTGTCGCGATTTGGCAACCAATTTATTATCTTTAATTAGGTCTCATCATACACCCTTAAGCATGCATTCTAAGAGCATAATAAGACGCGAAATAAAATAATAATGATATTCGGATGGATATATAACAAACTTTGTTCCTAGAACAAATCTCTCACTTTCCCGCTAGCACTATTCAAAATTCTACCCAATTACATAATACTTCTAAAGAAACCTCATTTACATTTAGGAGAATTGGTGAGAAGAGAAATACAATGAGATAAGGAGATAATAGGCTGGACATGTATGTCCAATTTAATAAATTCTAAATTTATTACAATAATTTCCAAAATTGCCCTCACCCTTCTAATATCCATCTAATATACATTATTCATACATACATCCAAGTATTCACACAAAGCATGTTATTCAATCAATCTAATCCAATTAATTAATCTTTGATTAATGACCATCCAATATTCAAACAACGATTTGATTTGCGCGAGTCCAACTCGTTTAAGAATAAATACTCAAAGTACGTATTCTTGAATTATATCAAACTACAATTTTAAATCCAATTTAAATTGTATCCAATACTAATTCATATTTAATTAAAAAATTAAATAATTACACTTTTTAAAAGTGCATTTTAGACTTGGATTCCAAATCCAATCTATATGGGTCTCAAAGGCCCAATTAGTATCCAATACTTTTCAATTAAAGTCCAATGGACTTTCAATTAATTCTTTAGGCTGGGCTTTGGCCATTATGGATCAAACCCAAGATGCCAATGCCCATTTAGGAATCACCCTAACGCCATAAAATCATTTTTTGCCCATTATGACCAATTAAATTATTAAAGGCCCAAATGTCATATTTTGGACTTTATGGAAATGGTTTAGGCCCAAATATAATTTAAGTCTAAAATTTGGCCCAACCAAGCCCATTAGCCCAATTACAATAAAATGAAATTAATATATCATTCCAAATTACACATTAATTCAATTGAAGTGTAATTAACACAATTAATTAATTAATCTAGTATTTCCAAAACACTAATTAATCTAATTAATCATGCTTAACATTTTAATTTATGTCCAACACAAATTAAAGCAAAATCAATCTTCCAACAACATGCATATACTCACGACAATAGCAACAAAAATCATTCAATTTGATTTCAATCCAATTAAATCAACATTCAATATATCTATCATTCTATTTAACACATCCAATTGTCAAATTTCCAAAAAATCACCATGAGCAACCTAGGGGATACATTCGGCCAAGCTAAGGTAATTGGGGATTTTTGATCAAATCAATTTTTCTCAATTCCTAAGATGTACAAATCCAATTCAACATCATCGAAGCTCAACCAAACCATCAATTTAAGAAAATACATACTCTAAGCATAAATTCCCAAATTAAAGTCCATAAACCCTAGATTTTCAAATCAAACTTAGGAGGCGCTGATACCATTGTAAGTGTTCCTAGAACATGCCAAGATCGTCTAAGAGTGATTTGTTTGTGAATAAAATCAAAAGAGTTACGGAATTAATCACATTGATCGGATTGAGTTCAAAACTTTTCATGGATGTCGGTGGAAGCTCCAAGCTTTCTTGAGTGTTTCCAACACTTGAGTGAGTTTCCCTATCACCTTGATTCACTCCTTTATGTGCTAGCAAGAACAAATTTTTACAACAAAAACTTTGAGAGAGAGGGAGAAGCTCTCGGCCATGAGAGAGCAAAAGAGAGAAAATAGTTTTTGTGTTTTGTTTTTCCAAAAAACAAATTACCAAAATTCTTTTCCAAAACGTGTATATAATTCCAAAAGTCAAAGTGTGTTAAGCAAGTTTCCATAATTGCTCTCAACTACTTCCATCAATTAGATTGACTAGTGATGTAAGTTGGTGGGTCCCACACTTTAATTCAAAATTCAAGTTGAGTGAGACTACACACACTTCGGGCTCGGATTCGTTTAATCCGATTAAATGAATTTTTTTCGTTGCGACGTAATTAAATCTAATTTTATTAAATAATAATGCCTAGCAAAATTATTACGGAAGTCGCTTACGAATTAATTCAAAATTAATTCGTTCGCTCGAATTAAAATCCAATTTTAATTCCGCATTGAAATCTAATTTCAATTAATATATCTAATATATTATTTTAGCCCAATTAAATAAATTAAATAGAAAAATCCAATTTCACTATTAAATTTATTTTACCGATTAATTCCAAATTAACCGCTTTCTCTCTTCTCGACGAATTTAATCCCAAATTAATTCTCGACGCAATTAATCACAAATTAAATCTTTCTCTGTGGTAATTAATCTCATATTAATTTATTACCGTAATTAATCCGAGATTAATTTTCTCTCTCATTATTAATCATAGATTAATTTTCTGTTCGAGTTAAATCTCATTGGTGAATCTTTGGGAAGCGACCCAAGAGATTCATGTATATGTTGGCAGTAAATACGGTCATCGGACTATCTGAATACGTGCGTACCCGATACCACGTTCTTACTGATTTAAAAGACATGGTTGGCTTCTAGCAAAGCACCGTGCCTACCTAATTCTCCAGAAATATTCTTTAAAGGAATATATAATCTTTGGCAGGCGTAGTATACGTAGTATTGCGTATTACGATCCAGTATCGGATATCACATGCTAGGCCTAGGGCTGGAATTGTGTCTGCCTCGTACGAAGCATATATCGGATCTCTGGTAACTAGTCTCTATAATCGGTTAATCATGACCTAGTCATATTATCCCGATAACTGCAGTACTTAAGAGTACTAGTTCCGTATCTTACGTGATCAGTATCTCCATATGATTGAAGTGATACTTCCATCTTGACATCACACCCAATATACTACGATTCTCAGTATACCCAGAAGAGGCGTACACAGAACCTGTTAAAGCCCCGGACGACCAAAACCAAAGTATATTGATTGTCGCAATTATTAGCGATGCAAGTCTTAGGTTAAGGCCAAATACACCTACCCTGATTCGGATTCCCATATACACATAGTCATACTACCAATGGGATTCCGAGGGGTCTATTTAGAGCGAAGCTGTTTCTGTACCATCGGTAAACAGAAACTCATATTACAATTGCATGAGTATCCAATACTCAAATTTATGAGAACTATGTTTTAACGCCTCCATAATACGCACAAGTGTAATACTAGCCTATTCCGCATTATCGATGTCCAGTCTCGATAATACTACGACTAGGGATATTTAATGATTAAACCTTACGTGGATTAATACTGTCTCATATCTTATTAATCTGGTACTATTCATATGTACTTTTATTATTTATATATCCCGGTAATCCAATTACAAATGATAAAAGAGCAATTTCCTTTGTCACATAGTTAATTTTGTACAAGAACACCATGTCCTTTACAAAATAGTGATGCTATGGGTCATAATTGTCCAACAAGTACATCTTGATATAAGATAATACGCTTTGAAATGATATAAGTACTTGAGTGGATGAATTTAGTTTACTTCGGAATATGTTCCCCAGCCTAGTTCTAACCAAGATTGTCAGTTTTAGATTATCGCATGAACCAGAATTCCTTCAGCAAGCGAGTAATGCCGGCCAAATTCCAAAACTGTGAGTGGATATCTTTTCTCAGAATTGATTTTTTTAATAGTTTTTTGTACCTGCCTTACTATTCTCGTTTTTAGGGCGTTAGCCAGTTACTTCATCAGTAACATTTCATTGAGCATACTTTAAAAAAATGTTTTAGAAAAAGGAATGGTTTTCAGAAAAAATTTCTTACAGTTTTGATATACAAAACATGGTTTTATGTTTTCAGGGCATTGGGGAAAAACCCACCCCAGTATGTAACTTATAAGGAGATGGAATTGACGGATAGAGACATGTGCTCATGTAGAGGACTGGGGGGACGGTGATATGTAACGCTCTCAGATCCTTTACCAAGGCTAGGGGGATGGTGATACGTAACACCCCCAGATCCTAGAGCAGGACTATGGGGACGGCGATACGTAACGCCCATAGACCCTAGTTTCAGAGCTTGGGTGGTAGCATAGATCCGCACCCCCAGTTCTAGTTTGTGGCTTGGGGGACAGCGATATGTAACGCCCCAAGACCACCAGTTTCAGGGACAGTAGTGGCATGCTTTGGGGGACGGTGATACATAACGACTTAAAGTCATAGATTTACACTACTGGCTCTAGTTAGGCATATGGGGGGACGGCGATACATAACGCCCCCATGCGTCAAGTTTTTCAGACAAAGACACGGATTTCAGAAACAGTTTTTAGTTTTCAGTTATAGTTTTCAGAAAGAACTTTTAGAAAATAAATTTTCCAGAAACAGCAGTTTTATAATAGATTTTTAGAAAGAAGCTCAGAATTTTAAGACAGAAACTAGTTTTCTTATAAAGCCATTTCATGAGTTTTCGGTTTTAGAACTAAATGTTTTTATAACAGTTTTTCATTTTTCGTCCACTCACTTAGATCGTACAACGGTCTAACCCCCTTTCCCAGTGTCTATTTTGCAGGTATTCCCGGAGGACCAGCTCGAGAGGATAGATACTAATGCAGTCACTAGGTTTTGGAGTGCACCAGTTCAAGTCAGAGAGAGTAAGAGTCCAGTCATAGTCAAATAGTAGTCATGTAATAGTCTTTGGTTGTGTGATAGTCGTTGTAAAGACATGTGATTTATGTATACAGTTCTTTTTCTTTTGGAGTTGAGTTTGCATGATAAAATGTTGAGTCTGGGCTACGGTCTCATACATACTATATATATATATAATTAGAGAAAAGAGTATCAGATATTGATTGGCAGTTATCAGAGTCAGATGCTTATGGGGTTAGTACTGTCTACCCCTGCCGGTAGCATCTCCCGAATTGGGGATGTTACAAAGATGGTATCAGAGCATGGTCTAATGAGTTGGTGACTGCAGTGGGTAGAGTGTTGGGGTCTTGTATACTTAGTATGTCAGAGATACTAGTATGCAGGGCACTATCTCTCTAGTATCTGATCCTGGAGTATGTCCTCAAGATCCTCAGATAGGTTAATAAGTATTTCCAAGTCCTCTTAATCAATTTTCCTTACTCTAGTTAGGAATCATTCCATAATCAACCTAGATTACTCCCAGAAGTTCTGTACAAGCTAGGGAACCAGATAGTAAGTTCCAAAGAAAGTTATCCAAGAAAGTAAAAGAGAAAGAGAAAGCTAGAAGAGAAGTAAGGAAAGTGTAAGGATGATTAAGTAGTCAGAAGTAAGAAAAGATAAAGATACAGGATCAGATCAGTAAAAAAGTACAGGAACCTATAGTAGCCAAGAGAATATAGAAAACCCTAGCAAGTTTAAGAATTTCCTAGTAAATATAAGATTCCATCCCTCCTCAGAAAAGTTTCCTTCAAGCCAATTCAATAGCAACCGATTACTTCGTATAGATAGTAAGTTCCCCTAGTAGCAATGAAAAAGACAGCAAGATAACAGAAGTAGGAAATCAAGGTTAGTATTGAGAGTCCCAATGGATCAAGATACCAAAGAGGATTTAGAGAATTCCAGATCCCCAAAACCATACCCAGATTCACAAGCAGGAAATAGAAATGGTTAGTTACCTTACCCCCAGCAATCTGATAGAGACAAGACCTTAAATTAGTCTTCGAACCCTCAAGTGACACCAGATGAGGAAGTTGCCCTGACTGGGCCTATCTCATACCTAGCCTACATGGGCAATAGACTTCATCAAGACATAAAGTACTAGAACAAGGATAAAGAAACTCCCCGAGGCATAAAAAAAGAACTAATGAGATATAAGCAGTTCCTATCAGCCTAAGTATAGGCGACCGTAAGAAAACCCAACGGGAGTCCATATCAAGAAATGAAAGGACCTTGGAAGGCAGATCACCTAGAAAGAGATTAAGGAAGTCTTGAGGATATAAAGAAGAGAACCTAGCATAGCCCAAAGACCAAAGAAAGTTAGCAAGAGGCTTGTAGTGTTAGTAGAAGTCCATAGGATAGATCAAACCTAGTAGAACCTAAGGATCAGCCCACCAGCCAGTAGAAAACCATGGAAGTATAAAAGAAAAGACCCATTAGGATGAGGATATTTAGAAGTGATGAAGGTACTAGTATGGACCAAAGAATAAAGCGTCGTAGTTGTGGTTGGTGGCAAGAGCAAAGAATAGAGATTTAGGAAATAGTCAGAAGAGCGAACCACTACTAGCCTCAGTAGCATGTCGTAGAGCCAAGGAATATGATATGGAGACAGCAAGAAGGAAACAGAAGTGGCAAGAAGATTCAGTACGTACAGTTGATGAGTGGTAAATGTATCACTATTTCCCACTCATTTAACTTAATATTTTGTATAGTTTCTTGAGTTTTGTGAATATTTTGATGTGTTTTTTGTTATTTTGTAGATAAATAAAGTTTCAGGACATTCTGGAGGTGATTTGGAGCAAAACTGTGAAAATTGGCAAAAAAGGCATTTTCGTAATTTTGGGCGCGTCGCGACGCACAAGCCCTTGGCGTCACGACGCCTAAAATGCGCCGGAGGCTGCTAACGTGCGTCGAGTCCACAAGTCAGAGTTTGAGAAGTTTGACTTTGCTAACGTGCGCCGTGCCACGTGTCATCATCACAAGCGATCTGCTAACGTGCGCCGCGTGCCACGAGTCAAAAATTCAACGAGCCGACATCAGCCAGCCGCCTTGCCACGTGTCACCTTATCTCTCCAGCCGCCCTGCCACGTGTCAGATAAGACCAGAAGCAACGAATCAGAGACTGCCACGTCAGCGCGTCGCGCGCGCAAGGTTTGTGCGGCCCGACTCGCACCCCTTACTCGGGCCTATAAATTCGGCTCGAATTTTCAGTTCCAAATGTACCACTTCCTCTGAATTCTCTGATGTAAATAGAAAGTTCTTTTCTTAGTTTCTTTAAAATTTCAGTTTTAATTACGTTTTGTAATAGTAATTTTCTTCTATAATAGTAATAGTAATTTTCTTTCTTAAACTTTTATACTCTTACTATTCAACCATGAGGAGGTAACTTCTCCATGCTAAAGTAAAAAGGTAATTATTTTACTATTTCTATTTAGATTAATCTCCCTTAAAATATAATATATAAACTATTTAAAACCTGACTTAATGAGGATACCGCCATACTGGTCGGTTGGTTATTCAATTTAATCTGGTTAAACCTGACTTAATGAGGATACCGCTATACTGGTCGGTTGGTTTATTTATTGTTCCGCCTTTATGGCTGGTTTATTTATTGTTCCGCCTTTATGGATGGTTTATTTTGGTTCCGCCTTTATGGCTGGTTTATTGACAAATATTACCGCCTTAATGGCTGGTTGGATTTAATTTGACTTAATCAGGTTACCGCCTATATGGCTGGTTGGCAAAATTATCACAAGTATATATTTATATTATGGGAGATATCTAAATAGTAAATAGTAGAAGTTAATTCCTTTTACCTTAGAATTTCATTTTATTGTAATTTATTATTCCACAATTACTTTTTAGCAATTTTACTTTATGTCTTTTAAGTTTTTACCAGCTTTAGCTATGTGTTGTAACTAAGTTAGTTATCTAGGTTGTGATAAAATCTAATATCACCGATTTATAAGGGGTTAGATTATAATTTGGGTAATTAAAAGATTTATTTATTGAGTCATAATCTTAATGCTTTTTATTAACTGGCCACTAATAAAATTGACTAGGTAAACTTAAAATGAACTATACATAGGGCTATTGAGTCTAAAGACCTTAGACTCAATAGCCCAAGATCTTCTTTGAGGATAGATAAACTTTTAATAGATTTCCTTACAGGATAGGAATATACTTGTTGGGCGGGGGTAGTCATAATTGGAACTTAATCTTAATGAATCTAGGTAATTTGGTTGACATAGACATATGGTTCAATTGGATTATACTAGGTATTTGTAAATGATCATCGAAAGAGGCTTTTACATAATTTAATATTCCAGATTAATAAATCAATATTTTACCCAACTATAATATAACCACTTCATCTTTAAATAATATTGGAAGAATTTACAACCCTAGATAGTTTTATAATTTGAATTTTCATTAATCTACTTTCACGCAATTTAATTTACTTGTTTTAAATTTAGAATCATCGTCATTTTAAACCAATCAAACAACCTGTTAGATACTAGTAAAAACTTGACCTCATAAAATTAATAGCTTAGGTATTAAGTTCTCGTGGGATCGATACTTTTTATACTACTTGAACGATACGTACGCTTGCGTTATACGTGTGTGTTTACGCCGGTCAAGTTTTTGGCGCCGTTGCCGGGGACTTATTTATCTTTCACTATTAGTTTTAAGGTTAGATACGTTACTTGTATCTATTTTTCTTTTTACTTATTGTTTTCGTTTTATTGTGTTTCAGGTTATCAGATTCTTAATGAGACGCACCAGAAGCTTTGAACTACGACCGCTTGACCCAGAAATTGAAAGAACCATCAGATAGTTGAGAAGGGAAAGACGACAAGGCCAAGAAGCTTTAGTCAACATGGAACCTGAACCTTTGGAGGTTGCACTACCAATTCCCATTCGAGACAGAACCATTCCGGTGGTTGATTGCCTCATTTCATGTATTGTACTTCCTCCCTTACCAGCAAATGCAGGTGACATCAAAACTTGCATTCAGATGATTCAGCAATCAGTGCAATTTGGGGGGAATGCAACTGAAGATCCTAATGCCCACATCAGCAACTTCCTGGAAGTTTACGGTACTTTCAATTACAACCGAGAAGCTGAAGAAGCAATGCGACTGCGTGTTTTTTCATACTCCTTGAAGGACAGAGCTAAAGCTTGGCTACATTCACTACCAGTAGGTTCTGTCACAATTTGGAACACTTTAGCCACCAAATTTCTTGCAAAGTACTTTCCACCAGCCAGAACCGGAAAGCTGAGAAATGACATCACATCCTTTGTGCAACAAGAATCAGAAACCCTATACGAAGCTTGGGAAAGGTACAAAGATTTGCTCCAGAAATGTCCTCACCATGAGATTCCAAAATGGCTTCAAGTCCAAACATTCTATAATGGACTTTCTGGAATAATGAGAACCACAATTGATGCTGCTGCTGGAGGAGCTTTAATGGCAAAAGGAGAAAATCAAGCCTGGGACCTAATCGAAGAAATGGCCAACAACAATTCCTTGTGGCCAAAAGAAAGGAGCACGATTCAACGAATTGCTGGAATTTATGAAGTTGGAGCCAATACAGCAGTCAACGCCAAGTTGGATCAGATATGCAAATTCATGGAGACTCTTACCACTGGATCCACAAGTTCGCCATATGGAGGAGCACCAGAATTAAACCAACTTGAAGAAACAATGAATTTTGTCAACAATTTCAACAGACAGTGGAACAATCCATATTCCAACACCTACAATCCAGGGTGGAGGAATCATCCCAATTTCTCATGGAGCAACAATTCAGGGCAAAAGAACTATCCACCACCAGGATTCCAACAGCAAAACCAGGAGTTTGAAAAAGAACCAGAAATGAAAGAATGGATTGCAGAGATGTTCAAAAAGCAACAAGCAGCATATGATGTTATATTTCAAAGCCAATCTGCTTCCATTAAAGCACTGGAGAATCAAATTGGACAAATGGCTAATGCTCAGAGTTACAGACCGCCAGGTACCCTTCCTAGCAACATAGAACCAAATCCAAGGAACATGGGAAAGGAGCAGTGTCATGCCATCATATTAAAAAGTGGTACTGAAATGAACAAAGATGTTGGAATCAAGATTTCCCAAGAAGAAGTTCCAAAAGAAGCAGAGCAACAAATGGAGGAAAAGGAAGCAAAGGAAAAAGAAGCAAAGGAAAAAAAACCAGAAAGAATCATTCCAACTCCACCTTTTCCTCAGCGTCTTCAGAAAAACAAACTGGACAAGCAGTTTGCTCGATTCCTGGAGGTTTTCAAAAAGCTGCACATCAACATCTCATTTGCAGAAGCCTTGGAACAAATGCCTAGCTATGTCAAATTCATGAAAGATATTCTTTCACGAAAACGGAGATTGGGAGACTACGAGACAGTAGCATTGACGGAAGAATGCAGTGCCATCATTCAGAGGAAACTTCCCCCAAAGTTGAAAGATCCTGGCAGTTTCACCATTCCTTGCATCATAGGAGAACATAACTTTGGTAAGGCTTTATGTGATTTAGGTGCAAGTGTTAACTTGATGCCTTTTTCTATTTTCAGGAAACTGCAGATTGGAGAAACATTGCCCACTTCAGTCTCTTTACAACTTGCTGATAGAACGCTCATATTTCCAAGAGGCGTTGTTGAGAATGTGTTGGTTAAGGTTGACAAATTCATTTTCCCAGCAGATTTTATTGTCTTTGATATGGAGGAAGACGCAGACGTGCCAATCATCCTCGAGAGACCATTCTTGGCTACAGGTCGAACCATTATTGATGTACAAAAAGGAGAATTAACCATGAGGGTACATGACCAGGAAGTAACATTCAATGTTTTCAAGGCCATGAATTTCCCAGATGATGAAAAGAATGAGGAATGTTTCAGACTTGATGTGATACACAGTACCATTCAGAACTCCAATGCAATGCAAGGTTCTACTAACAAACTTAAAACATGTCAATTATCTGTGGAGCCTAAAGATAAAGCGTCTTTTGCACTGAAAGAGCCAATTCTTGCACTACAAGCAACATAAGAGAAAGAGATCCACCAGCTCAACGAATTGGAGGAATTTCACAATCAGCCTTTTGAGGATGCCAAATTGTACAAAGAAAATGGCAAAAAAAGACATGATGAGAAGTTAGTGCGCATACAACTGGAACCAGGGTAGAAGGAACTGTTAAACAAATCAATGGTGAAATTCTTCCCATGGAAGCCAAAATCACGGTGGTCAGGTCCATTTGTGATCACCAAAGTTTTACCAGATAGAGCCGTTGAGATACATAATCTTGACTCTAACAAAACTTTCAAGGTTAAAAACAAGCTTGTTAATCACTACTGGGGAGAATCATTTGAGCGACAAAAAGAAAGTGTCACACTTTCAGATCCAGCCTAATGATCGAGAAGTCAAGTCTAGTTGACGAATTTATAACTTAGCGCTCGCAGGGAGGCAACCCATGCAATTTTTGTATATATTGTGATTTGGTGTGATTTAATTTTGTGTTTATTTTTTACAGATTAAGACATTTCAGGATGGAAGAAGTTCTCGCAAATCTTCACAAGCAATTTCCTTCTCTCCCTCAAAAATCTCTGATGAAAGTTTACAAAGCTCGCTTGGAACGGATGAGACTACTGATGATCAAAGGTATTCCTACTGATATTTGTTGGGTAATCGAAGCACGAGTCCGGTTAGCAGGTGAGTATTCTGAGACTTGTAGTTCTTATTTACCTGGTTTCGAAAGAATCACATATGCAAAGAAATGTAGAGCTAAGAAAATGGGTGTTTGTTTCAAATGTGCGCGTTGGAATTGCAATACTCGTTGTCGTTCTTTAGGAATGGTGTCTGATAATCGTGAAGATAAAATTAAATTCATTAGGGATGGCTTGATTAAGGAGTCTGTAGATGATATATCTTCGACTATTGAGACACATCCCAGTGGATATGTTCATATAGCCATTCACAAGTTATATACATTATTTCAAAAAGAAAGACAACAGTTAAGTCTTCGGAATCTGACTCAAAAATACCATATTTGCCAATTTATAAGAAAATTGGATGGGAAGCTTGTCACTGACGCATAGACGTTAATCAACCTGTAAATTCTTGTAAATATTATATCTCTTTGTCTTTTCCTAATAATTATGATTTGTTTTGTTGTTTTCTTATATTTTCTCCGACAGGATCCAGACCTTTTTGACTACCACGATTTATTTTATCGTTTAACTAATAATTGTCATTTGGCAGGTACTAGTGCTATTATTTTACTCACCCTTTCAGGTATTATAAATTCAACTCATCATTGTACTTTTGAAGACATCCAGAATAAAACATGGAAGCCACTTCAAGAAGACGAGTTGAAAACATCTGTGTGTTTTGCGGTAGTAGTGTTGGTACTAAACCACAATACGTAGAAGCAGCACAGGAATTGGGTTGAGTCTTAGCTGCAAGAAATATGCACTTAGTATATGGCGGAGGCAATCTTGGACTAATGGGGATCGTTTCAAAGGCCGTACAGGAAGGAGGCAGTCATGTTTTGGGAATCATCCCAAAACCCTTGGTAGAAGCAAATCTTATTGAACTATCAAACGGAGAGGAACTGATCGTGCCGGGTATGTCTGAACGACTAGTGGAAATGATTAACCGTTCTGATGCTTTTATTGCTTTACCAGGTGGCTTGGGTACATTGGAGGAAATTTTTATAGTACTATCTTGGGCGAACCTGAACATACACCAGAAACCAATTGGGCTGTTTAACGTTGATGGATTTTATGATTTTCTTTGTGTGTTTCTTGATGATGCCCGGAGAAATGGGTTCGTGTCAAAACCTTTGAAAGAACTCCTCTTTACTGCCAGAACTGCTCCGGATCTAATAGACCAACTCTTAGCCTATGAACCACAAGTTGACCCTATCCTTTCAAAGATAAATTGGTCCGAGGACGATCGTGGTAAGAGGCGTCGTGTTAATCTGGATCTTAACCTTTAATTTCTTGTAGAATTTCAGCTAACCAGGTACTATCTTCTAAACTCTTCTTCTACTGTTTAAGACATTGGGGACAATGTCTCATTTAGGTTTGGGGGAGGAAATTAGTTGATCAGTACCTTGTTTTTAGTTTGTGTGTTATTTTTATTTTTAGTCCAAAATTTTTCGAAAAATACAAAAAAAATTGAAATTTTTTCTAAAATTACAAAAATATTTTGCATTTTTATTTGACTAATCAAGGTGAAATTGGTAAGAAATAGCTGTGTAAGGAATTCTCACTCCTGATACGTATTTCAAACCCATTTTTCGAAACAAGTTGTTTTTTTTTGTTTATTTCCTTTTGAATTATTTAATTTGTAAATTCTCCATAAAACCGACTAAAATGGATCTTCATATGCTCAGTTGGCAGGTATTATCAACATGCATAGTAACATACAGACATGAGCTAAAATTGAAAAGTTTGTAATATTCAGTGCTCTAGTTCATTTGGAGGAATCATCTCAAAAATTGATGGAATAAAAAAAAATCTGAGATCTGAGTTATTAAGTCTGTAAGGGTGTTTTAACACCTAGTGCCCTAAAACCAACTGGTTTGGGAGCCATTGGCCCAAAGCTCGCTACATGGATCAAAAAGATGACATAATATATATATATATACATATATATATATATATATATATCTGAAGTCTGAGTAATTAAGTCCGTAGGGGTGTCTTAACACCTGGTGCCCTAAAGCCAACTGGTTTGGGAGCCACCGACCCAAAGCTCGGTACATAGATGGAAGATATTGTATATAAATAAAAAATAGTGAAAAGAAAAAAATCAAAGAAAAAATCAGAAAAATCAGAAAATTTATTCCATTACTACAAAAAGATGTGAAATCTGATAAACCTTTAGGACAAAAATATTACTCTCTTATCAACTGCACTTGTGACTGTTGTGGGCAAAAATGAGTTGATTAATATTTTGTTGGCTGTGTATATGAAGAATGGTAAATATGATCGGAGAATTTACATATTCAGTAATTTAGAAAGAAACAAAACAACTAGTAAACTTGGAGTAGAAGTTTCACCTAATTAGTCACTAACTTCTTTATTCTCTTTTCTCTTGTCTTTTTGCTTTTGTGTGCATTAGTTTTACTTTCTTTTTACTTTTATAAAATGTTTGTGGGTATCATTGTTGTAAACCCTCACGAGACTACAACTCGTCCACTAGGGACACCTAGGGGTTTAAAGGCTTGTTGCATATGCTAAATGCAACTGTGATCTAAGGATGGCAACGGGTCGGACTCGGGCCGGGCTTATCAAAGCCCGGCCCGGGCCCGTACTGTCATCGGGTCGGGCTCGGGCCGGGCCCGGGCCTGATTTTTTAATTATAAATAATATTATTTTAAGCCCGGATCCGATTTTTTTATTATAAAAAATTATAAATATAAAAAATTTATTATAAAAATATATATATTTTATGAATTAAAATATTTATTTATTTATTTTAAGCCTGGATCCGATTTTTTTATTATAAAAAATTATAAATATAAAAAATTTATTATAAAAATTTATATATTTCATAAATTAAAATATTTATTTATTTATTTTAAGCCCGGGCCGGGCCGGGCTCGGGCTTTTTGGGTGAAGCCCGGCCCGGGCCCGTGTTACCCCAGGCCGGGCCGGGCTTCAGGTTTTTCTGCCACCCCTACCGTGATCCCTTCGAAAGTGGCTTAAATTTTATTATGTTATTTTGTTTTGCTCGAGGACTAGCAAAATGTTAGGTTTGAGGGTGTGATGAGTGGTAAATGTATCACTATTTCCCACTCATTTAACTTAATATTTTGTATAGTTTCTTGAGTTTTGTGAATATTTTGATGTGTTTTGTGTTATTTTGTAGATAAATAAAGTTTCAGGACATTCTGGAGGTGATTTGGAGCAAAACTGTGAAAATTGGCAAAAAGGGCATTTTCGTAATTTTGGGCGCGTCGCGACGCGCAAGCCCTTGGCGTCACGACGCCTAAAATGTTCCGGAGGCTGCTAACATGCGTCGAGTCCACAAGTCAGAGTTTGAGAAGTTTGAATTTGCTAACGTGCGCCGTGCCACGTGTCATCATCACAAGCGATCTGCTAACGTGCGCCGCGTGCCACAAGTCAAAAATTCAACGAGCCGACATCAGCCAGCCGCCTTGCCACGTGTCACTTTATCTCTCCAGCCGCCCTGCCATGTGTCAGATAAGACCAGAAGCAACGAATCAGAGACTGCCACGTTAGCGCGTCGCGCCGCGCAAGGCTTGCGCGGCCCGACGCGCACCCCTTACTCGGGCCTATAAATTCGGCTCAAATTTTCAGTTTGAAATGAACTAGACATAGGGATTTTAAGTTTAAAGACCTTAGACTCAATAGCCCAAGATCTTCTTTGAGGATAGATAAACTTTTAATAGATTTCCTTACAGGATAGGAATATACCTGTTGGGCGGGGGTAGTCATAATTGGAACTTAATCTTAATGAATCTAGGTAATTTGGTTGACATAGACATATGGTTCAATTGGATTATACTAGGTATTTGTAAATGATCATCGAAAGAGGCTTTTACATAATTTAATATTCCAGATTAATAAATCAATATTTTACCCAATTATAATATAACCACTTCATCTTTAAATAATATTGGAAGAATTTACAACCCTAGATAGTTTTATAATTTGAATTTTCATTAATCTACTTTCACGCAATTTAATTTACTTGTTTTAAATTTAGAATCATCGTCATTTTAAATCAATCAAACAACCTATTAGATACTAGTAAAAACTTGACCTCATAAAATTAATAGCTTAGGTATTAAGTCCTCGTGGGATCGATACTTTTTATACTACTTGAACGATACGTACGCTTGCGTTATACGTGTGTGTTTACGCCGGTCAACAGTGAAATAAGAAAAGAAGTTTGGAGACAGTAAGATAAGTGAAGACCTCAGAGAAATCAATAAAGAGTAATGAATCTTAAGACATGAAGTAGTTGACCAGGTCCCCTCAGAACCAATAACGACCCTCCCTTCCAGAAACCTCAATTCTAAAAAGTGTGCAAACACCTAATCAGAGCGTCACCAAGCTTAAGTGTAAAGCAGAAGTGTTTATTTGAATATCCTTATGGATGGAATATGCTCGACTTAGAATCTAGTAAAAAAAGGAATAGTGAAGAATGGCAATTGGCAGATTTGGTAGATCGAGAGATAGCTAGTCAACCAAATCAATAAGTCCAATATAACAAAGATAAAAAGCATGAGATAGAATAGTACGATGCCACAGTAAGTTGAGTTAAGTTTGGAAGCCACCGATAAATTAAGGAGCCCTTAAAGAAGTAAGGACTTAGAGGTACGAAAAGACCAGGAAAAATCACTCTTAGGAATATAGTGTACAAATTATACAGAGTTCCATGGTAGTGAGAAGGAAATACTAGGGTAAAGAGTAGCCCCTGAACCAAAAAATTAGTAAGAGATATCCTAAGCAATTAAGTTAATAGAGTCTTCAGGAAAATAAAGATATAAGGAATTCAAGGAATTAAGATGAGAATGAAAAGACTAGGTAAAAAGTAATACCTGAACTGGAGATTTAGTAGAAGATGTCCTAAATAATCGAGATTGATGGATTTTTCAGGAAAGTAAAGGTGTAAGGGGTTCAAGGAACTGAGATAAGAAAGAAACCTAAGCTGCAGAGTGAGTTTCTTAAGGAAAAATTATAAAGAGAGTATAGTGGCACCCAGAGAGAGGAAGTAATAACTTTAGAAGGATAAACAACAAAGATAAGATAGGAAAAAAGTATAGAGATAATACGAGGAAGTTCTTAGAAAGCACGACCTTAAAAGGACTTCGCAGAAGCGGCAGTGAGTGCAATAGTCGAAGGTAATCAGAAGTAAAGTTGGAAGAGACAACCAGACAGTTTTAGCAGTCATACCCTAGTGTGAGGAAAGTTATCAGACATGTATACACGGAGGTTCCAAACTTATAAATAAGTCGTATGTGCAACTAGATCACCATAACCAGAAAGGCCTCAGAACAAGGTCATACCTTCCCAACCCTCGTTAGACAACAGCAGCAGAGGTGGATCCTGATGGTTGCCTCAAGACATTCCCTGGAATAAGTGAAAGTATAATGGAAGAAAACTGGACAAAAGACCTTCAGACATAGTTTAAGAACATAATAAAAGTAAGAGACAGAGCTGGATCAAGAGTTAGGAAAGAAGTTGTTCAAATGGTATGGTACAAGGATAAAGTAGTAGTCAAGTATTAACTAGGATACAAAGGAACCGGTGTTAGACACAGTAATGGATAGAGAAAGGAAAAGATATCCTTCGGATAAGGAACCAGAGACATAGACCACAGAAGTTCTTAGTATAGCATAAGACAAGCAAAAGGCAAGAAGAGTGCAAAAGAAAAAAGATTAGAAGTAAAGTTGTGGAGGTGCAGTGAGGGTAGTAGAAGAATACCTAGTAAGTAAAGACAAAGTGTCTAACTACAAGGTTTCGTAGTATCGAAACGCAACCAAAGATCCCTTACGTGTTAGTTCACGCAAAGCACATTAAGTACTGACCGGCGTAAACACACACGTATAACACAAGCGTACGTATCGTTCAAGTAGTACAAAAAGTATCGATCCCACGAGGACTTAATACCTAATCTATTAATTTTATGAGGTCAAATGATTACTAGTATCTAACAGGTTGATTGATTGATTTGAAATGGTGATGATTCTAAATTTAAAAACAAGTAAATAAAATTGCACAAAAGTAGGTTTAAGAAAATTCAATATTAAAAACTATCTAGGGTTGTGAATCTTTCTAATATCTTTTAAAAGATGAAGTGGTTATTTCATGGTTGTGTAAAAAATCGGTTTACTAACCTGGAACACTAAATTATGCAAAAGCCTCTGTCGATGGTCAGACGCAAATACACAGTTTAACCCAATTGAACCATATGTCTATGTCAACCAAATTATCTGGATTCATTAAGTTTAAGTTCCAATTATGGCTACCCCCGCCCGAAAGGTATATGTCTATCCGGTAAGGAAATCTATTAAAGGGTTATCTATCCTCAAGGAAGATCATGGGCTATTAAGTCTAAGGCTGAAACCTAAAATTCCTTTGTCAAGTTTATTTTAGATTTACCACATCAATATTATTGGTGATCAGACAACAAGAAGCATTAAGCTTAAGACTTAATAAGTAAACCTTTAAATTACCCAAACTATAAAATAACCCCTTATAAACCGGTGATATTAGAATTCATCACAACCCCAGATAACTAACTTAGTTACGAAACATAACTAGGGCTAGTAAAAACTTAAAAGTAAAAGACATAAAGTAAAAATGCTGAAAAGTAATTGCGGTAAAGTACAAGCTGAAAAGTAAATTACAATAAAATAAAATGCTAAGGTAAAAGGATCAACTTTTACTATTTACTATTTAGATATCTCCATTAATATAATATATTAACTTGTGATTTTTTTACCAACCGTCCATATAGGCGGTAACCTGATTAAGTCAAATTAAGTCCAACCAGCCATAAATGCGGAACCAAAATAAACCTGCCATATAGGCGGTAAGAAAATTTAATTACCAACCGACCAATCTGGCGGTATCCTTGATTAGTCAGGTTTAAACCAGATTAAAATGAATTACCAACCGACCAATATAGCGGTAACCCTTTTAAGTCAAATTTTAAATATTGAATATATTATATTTAAGGGAGATTAATCTAAATAGCAATAGTAAAAGAATTACCTTTCACCCTAGCAGGGGGAAGTTACCTCCTCATGGTGAATAGTAAAAACTGTAAAAAGTAAAGAAAATAAATTACTATTATTACAGAACGTAATTAAAATTAATTACAAAACTAAAATTTAAAAGAAACTAGTTACAGCAATGATACCCACAAACATTTTACAAAAGTAAAAATGTAGTAAAACTAATGCACACAAAAGCAAAAAGACAAGAGAAAAGAGAATAAAGAAGTTAGTGACTAATCAGGTGAAACTTCTACTCCAAGTTACTAGTTGTTTTCTTTCTTTCTAAATTACTGAATAAGTAAATTCTCTGATTATATTTACCATTCTCCATATACATAGCCAACAAAATATTAAACAACTCATTTTAGCCCACAACAGTCATAAATGCAGTTGATAAGAGAGTAATATTTATGTCCTAAAGTTTTATCAGAATTCACACATTTTGTAGCAATGGAATAATTTTTCTGATTTTTCTGATTTTTTCTTTGATTTTTGATTTTTTTTTTATTTATATACAATATCTTCCATCTATGTAGCGAGTGTTGGGTCGGTGGCTCCCAAACCAGTTGGCTTTAGGGCACCAGGTGTTAAGACACCCCTACGGACTTAATTACTCAGACTTCAGATATATATATTTTTTTACAACATCCTTGATCCATGTAGCGAGCTTTGGGCCAGTGACTCCCAAACCAGTTGGCTTTAGGGTACTAGGTGTTAAAACACCCTTACAGACTTAATAACTCAGATCTCAGACTTTTTTTTTTTACTCCATCACTTTTTGATATGTTTCCTCCAATTAAACTAGAGCACTGAATATTACAAACTTTTCAATTTTAGCTCATGTCCGTATGTTACAATGCATGTTGATAATATCTGCTAACTGAGCATATGAAGATCCATTTTAGTCAGTTTTATGGAGAATTTACAAATTAAATAATTTAAAATGAAATAAACAAATACTAACTTGTTTCAAAAATGGTTTGAGATACGTCTCAGGAGTGAAAACTCCTTACTCAGCTATCTCTTACCAATTTCACATTTTTCGTCAAAATAAAAACGCAAAATATTTTTGTAATTTTTGAAAAATTTTCAAATTTTTTTGTATTTTGTCGAAAAATTTTGGACTAAAAACAAAAACAACACACAAACTAAAAACAAGGTACTGATCAACTAATTCCCTTGTGATGAGTGGTAATTATATCACTATTTCCCACTCATTTGACCTAATATTTTGTATAGTTTCTTGAGTTTTGTGAATATTTTGATGTGTTTTGTGTTATTTTGTAGATAAATAAAGGTTCAGGACATTCTGGAGGTGATTTTGGGATAAAACAGTGAAAATTGGAAAAAAAAGGCAACATGGTCATTTTGCGCGTCGCGACGCCTAACGTGCGCCGAACAGTGCTAACGTGCGCCGGGTCCACAAGTCAGAATCTGAGAAGTTTGACTTTGCTAACGTGCGTCGTGCCACGTGTCACCATCACAGCCAATCTGCTAACGTGCACCGTGCCACGTGTCATCATCCTACGGTGCCGACAGTCGCCATCGCCACGTGTCACTCCACGTGTCTACCACATCATCATCCACATCACATGTTGACCAAGTCAAAATGCCACGTCATCTCCACGTCATCATCAACCAATCACAGCGTGCCACGTGTCGCAATCCTACGGTGTCGACAATCGCCATTGCCACGTGTGCCACATGTCACTCCATGTGTCTGCCACGTCATCACCCACATCACCTGTTAACCAAGTCAAAATGCCACGTCATCGCCACGTTATCATCAACCAATCACAGCATGCCACGTGTCGCAATCCTACGGTACCGACACTCCATTTCGCCACGTGTCGCCACATCAGCATAATAATTGAGTTGTTAGCCGCCTCGCCATTCGTCGCCTTATCTCCTTATCTGAATCACCACGCTTCATCACCTCAGCATGCCACGCCAAAAGACACCGGCATCGCGACGCCAAAGGTTATAGCGTCGCGACACCCAGAGCCTATCCGCGCCTATAAATTGAGCTCGAGGTTTCAGTTTCAGATGTACCTTCCTCTCTAATTTCTCGGATGTAAATAGGGAGTTTTCTATCTAGTTTCTTTTAAATTTTAGTTTTGTAATTAATTTTAATTACGTTCTGTAATAATAGTAATTTATTTTCTTTCCTTTTTATAGTTTTTACTATTTACCATGAGGAGGTAACTTCCCCATGCTATGGTGAAATGTAATTCTTTTACTATTGCTATTTAGATTACTCTCCCTTAAATATAATATATTCACTATTCAAAATTTGACTTAAAAAGGATACCGCTATATTGGTCGTTTGGTAATTCATTTTTATCTGGTTTAAACCTGACTAATCAAGGATACCACCAGATTGGTCGGTTGGTAATTAAATTTTCTTACCGCCTATATGGCAGGTTTATTTTGGTTCCGCCTTTATGGCTGGTTGGACTTAATTTGACTTAATCAGGTTACCGCCTATATGGACGGTTGGTAAAATAATCACAAGTTAACATATTATATTAAGGGAGATATCTAAATAGTAAATAGTAAAAGTTGATCCTTTTACCTTAGCATTTTATTTTTATTGTAATTTACTTTTCAGCTTTTACTTTACGGCAATTACTTTTCAGCATTTTTACTTTATGTCTTTTACTTTTAAGTCTTTACTAGTCTTAGTTATGTGTCGTAACTAAGTTAGTTATCTGGGATTATGATGAATTCTAATATCACCGGTTTATAAGGGGTTATTTTATAGTTTGGGTAATTTAAAGGTTTACTTATTAAGTCTTAAGCTTAATGCTTCTTGTTGTATGATCACCAATAAGTTTTAGTTCCAATTATGGCTACCCCCGCCCGACAGGTATATATCTATCCTGTAAGGAAATCTATTAAAGGGTTATCTATCCTCAAGGAAGATCGTGGGCTATTGAATCTAAGGCTGAAACCTAAAATTCATTTGTCAAGTTTATTTTAGATTTACCACATCAATCTTATTGGTGATCAGACAACAAGAAGCATTAAGCTTAAGACTTAATAAGTAAACCTTTAAATTACCCAAACTATAAAATAACCCCTTATAAACCGGTGATATTAGAATTCATCACAACCCCAGATAACTAACTTAGTTACGAAACATAACTAGGGCTAGTAAACTTAAAAGTAAAAGACATAAAGTAAAAATGCTGAAAAGTAATTGCGGTAAAGTAAAAGCTGAAAAGTAAATTACAATAAAATAAAATGCTAAGGTAAAAGGATCAACTTTTACTATTTACTATTTAGATATCTCCTTTAATATAATATATTAACTTGTGATTATTTTACCAACCGTCCATATAGGCGGTAACCTGATTAAGTCAAATTAAGTCCAACTAGCCATAAAGGCGGAACCAAAATAAACCTGTCATATAGGCGGTAAGAAAATTTAATTACCAACCGACCAATCTGGCGGTATCCTTGAATAGTCAGGTTTAAACCAGATTAAAATGAATTACCAACCGACCAAAATAGCGGTATCCTTTTTAAGTCAAATTTTAAATAGTGAATATATTATATTTAAGGGAGATTAATCTAAATAGTAATAGTAACAGAATTACATTTCACCCTAACAAGGGGAAGTTACCTCCTCATGGTGAATAGTAAAAACAGTAAAAACTAAAGAAAGTAAATTACTATTATTACAGAACGTAATTAAAATTAATTATAAAACTAAAATTTAAAAGAAACTAGATAGAAAACTCCCTATTTAAATCAGAGAATTCAGAGAGGAAGGTACATCTGAAACTGAAACCTCGAGCTCAATTTATAGGCGCGGATAGGCTTTGGGCGTCGCGACGCTATAACCTTTGGCGTCGCGACGCCGGTGTCTTTTGGCGTGGCATGCTGAGGTGATGACGCGTGGCGATTCGGATAAGGAGATAAGGCGACACATGGCGAGGTGGCTAACAACTCAATTATTGCGCTGACGTGGCACTAACGTGGTGACACGTGGCGAAAGGGAGTGTCGGCATCGTAAGATTGCGACAGGTGGCACGTTGTGATTGGTTGATGATAATGTGGCGATGACGTGGCATTTTGACTTGGTTAACAAGTGATGTGGGCGATGACGTGGCAGACACGTAGAGTGACATGTGGCACACGTGGCAATGGCGATTGTCGACACCGTCGGATGATGACACGTGGCACGACGCACGTTAGCAGATCGGCTGTGATGGTGACACGTGGCACGGTGCACGTTAGCAAAGTCAAACTTCTCAGATTCTGACTTGTGGACCCGGCGCACGTTAGGCGTCGCGACGCCAAAGGCTTGCGCGTCGCGATGCGCGAAATGATGAAAATGCCCTTTTGTCCGTTTTTCACTATTTTTGCCCTAAATCACCTTCAGAATGTCCTAAAACTTTATTTATTTACAAAATAACACAAAACACATCAAAATATTCACAAAACTCAAGAAAATATACAAAATATTAGGTCAAATGAGTGGGAAATAGTGAGATAATTACCACTCATCAAGTACCCAGCCCCAGACTTAGTTGACCAAACCACTACGGGTTTGGGACGGCCTAAGCCATGTGTATGGGTGGTTTGGTAGATGTGTAGAATAGTACGAATCAATGGGATAAGTTACTGCAAGTTGCAATCAGCATAAGGAGTGAATCCTTAAGGCATATGATGTTCGCATGTATTTGATAGATGACCCTTAACAGTACTAGAACATGGAAGGCAAATCAGTATAGAACACCGTAACCAGATTTATAGCACCAATGAACATAAGGTATGAAAGGAACATGGACTATAGCTAGAACCGAGTCGCCAGGGTCCCCATTTATAGCAAGAAGTGATGTTTAAGTAAAGTATGCATACAGTTCAGCTCCCAGCAAAGTTACCAGAACCCAACCTACTTAGTATAAACCCGTTGGATGAACAACTATAAAGGAAAAAAGGCATATAAAGAGTCAGACTTTGCACCACAAGATCCTAAGCTATACAAATAAGCAGAGGCAAAAGAATTGTAGCAAGGAACTGGTAAGCAGCCTAGTACGAAGGTAGATGTATATACCTTCCGGAGTCAGAGCCAAAGTAAAAGAACCCAGTTAGAGAAGCACAAATACCTACAGAGATAAAATAGCCGTAAGTCAAGTTGAAAAACCTAGCCCAATAGTTATGCGGAATACATAAAAGGGCATTAAGTTCTTAGTAAGGAGATTTTTAGAATTTATCTTCTTATGAAATAAATATAAGAAGTCTTGACAGTTAAAAAAATAGAAGGAGTGGACATAAACCACAGACCTAGAATCATTCAGAATTGATAACTTATGCAGGTAATGAGCTAGAATAAGCAGAGTATAATGAAAGATTTAGGAATGAGGCTCATTGGTGCATCATATGGACTTTAGTATGGCCGTAGTGTAAAGTAACCAGCAGAAGTTATAGGAATAGGACGAAGAGTCCCCCTCTCGATCAAGAATTTAAAGAGCACAAGGTATGGAACAGAAGCCACTATAATAGAAAGATTAAGGTGAACGTAAGTCAGTTCGCAGAAAGGTAAAGAGTCCTAGCAGATGAAACAAGATATTTATGAGTATAAAGTCAGTTCAGCTAGTGGTATAGGAAGAGAGCCCGTAAACCCTCTGATTTATGGCAGGGTCCCAAGTTTAGAAAGGATTCGAGGACGAATCCTATTTAATGAAGGGAGAATTTGTAACGACCGGTAGTTTTTACTACTGTATACAACTGTACTATTACGAAAGGGATGAAGGCACATAAAATAAATTATATTGAGACTCAAATATACTCATGGAATGACTTTGGGGACAATCGGTAAATTCCTCGAAGTCCCGAGACGAGACTGTACAATGTTCCCTTTTGGACAGCCCGTGGTATTTAGGGCGTATATTTTTCATACGAACTCCGATTTCTATGAATATTATATCGTCGGAAAGATGGATTCTAGACCTACAACTCTTGTGTTGAATATTTTTCCAAAATCTGACCAGAAATAGGTCCAAAATACAGGTCAGAAATTCGGATGAATAGTGATTTCGGGGTCAAATGCAAAAATCTCAAATTTTCTACACACTTCTACACCCCCCACTATATAAAGGACTCACTATTCACTAATTCACAAAAATTAAAATGAAATGAAAAGAAAAGAAAGAAGAAGACGTGAGGAGAGGAAGTAAAGAGAGAAGAAGAAGAAAGAAGAAAGAAGAAAGAAGAAAGAAAGAAAGAAAGAAAGAAAGAAAGAAGAGAATAGAGGGAGAAGCAAAGAAGCTTTGACATCCATGAAACTTAAGGAATGAGGAAGATCCAACAAAAGTGAGGTAAAGAATCTTGACCCAATTTTAAGTTATGGAATTTGATTAAATAATCTTGTGGTAGTTTCATTGATATGCTAGTAGTTGTGATGAAGTGGTTAGTAAACTAAGAAATGGATTTTATATGGAGGATGTTCAAGAATTAGAAAGTTTTAGGTAATGAGTTTAAGATAAGATTTTGAGATTAAAGAATTGTTTTGATGATAAAATGGTAGTTTAAAATGTATAAAATTGATATAATGTGATGGATAGTGTATTGGATTGATTACATATGCATTTGGGAAAGAATCGCATGAGGAAAGAAATATAGAAACTTTGGAATCAGGTCTGCGTCGCGAAGTAGGAAGAGCTCGCGTCGCGACGAGTGCTGGAATTCACGGGAAGCTTCTAGATGATGCGCATCCCGACACATAAGACCTTTGCGTCGCGACGCAAAGACAGAAATTCCGCCAAATTGATTTTAAACCATTCCAGTTCCACCCCAGCGTGTTAGAGGCCTCCCTATGGGTCTCGTATCAGTCCGTAATTACACAGTACATCATGATATAAGATAATACACTTTGAAATGATATAAGTATTTGAGTGGACGAATTTAGTTTACTTCGGAATATGTTCCCCAACCCAGTTTTAACCAAGATTGTCAGTTTTAGATTATCGCAGGAACCAGAATTCCTTCAGCAAGTGAGTAATGCCGGCCAGATTCCAAAACTGTGAGTCGACATCTTTTCTCAGAATTGATTTTTATTTAACAGTTTTTTGTACCTGACTTTCTAATCTCGTTTTTAGGGCGTTAGCCAGTTACCTCATCAGTTACATTTCATTGAGCATAATTAAAAAAATGTTTTAGAAAAAGAATGGTTTTCAGAAAATGTTTCTTACAGTTTTGAGATACAAAACATGGTTTTATGTTTTCGGGGCATGAGGAAAAACCCACCCCAGTATGTAACTTATACAGAGATGGAATTGACGGACAGAGACATGTGCACATGTAGAGGACTGGGGGGACGACGATACGTAACGCCCCCAGATCCTAGAGCAGGGCTAGGGGGACGGCGATACGTAACGCCCCTAGACCCTAGTTTCAGAGCTTGGGTGGTAGCATAGATTCGCACCCCCAGTTCTGGTTTGTGGCTTAGAGGACAACGATACGTAATGCCCCAAGACCACCAGTTCCAGGGACAGTAGTGGCATGCTTTGAGGGACGACGATACGTAACGCCCCAAAGTCATGAATTTGCATTGCTGGCTCCAGTTAGGCGTATGGGGGGACGGTGATACGTAACGCCCCCATGCGTCAAGTTTTTCAGACAGAGACACAGATTTCAGAAACAGTTTTCAGAAAGAACTTTTAGAAAAGAAAGTTTCGAGAAACAGCAGTTTTATAAGAGATTTTTAGAAAGAAGCTCAGAGTTTTAAGGCAGAAACCAGTTTTCTTATAATGCCATTTCATGAGTTTTCGGTTTTAGAACTAATTTTTTTTATAACAGTTTTTCGTTTTTCGTCCACTCACTTAGATCGTACAACGGTCTAACCCCCACTCCCAGTGTCTATTTTGCAGGTATTCCCGGAGGACGAGCTCGAGAGGATGGATACTGATACAGTCACTAGGGTTTGGAGTCCACCAGTTCAAGTCAGAGAGAGTAAGAGTCCAGTCATAGTCAAACCGTAGTCATGTAATAGTCTTTGGTTGTGTGATAGTCGTTGTAAAGACATATGATTTATGTATACATTTCTTTTTTCTTTTGGAGTTGACTTTGCATGATAAGTTGTTGAGTCTGGGCTACGGTCCCATATATAATATATATATAATAATATATATATTATATATATATATCTATATATATATATACTTTGAGAAAAGAGTATCAGATATTGATTGGCAGTTATCAGAGTCAGAGGCTTATAGGGTTAGTATTCTCTACCCCTGCCGGTAGCATCTCCCGGATTGGGGATGCTACAGAAGGCTTGAGGATTTATTTGTTATTTTGGTTGCAAGTATGGAAATTTGATTATCTACCATTAAAAAGAGATATTTTTATTTAAAAAACAAAGAAACAAACTCACCCACTCAAGTGAGATGATCCTAATTCAATCATAAAATCCAAAGAACCCAAATGAGATTTTCAACCAACTAAACGAATCAATTAATAGAAAAACAAAATTAAAAATTAAAAATAAAATAAAAGGTTGTTTGGATTTGTATTTGGGGATCCGAAAAATATCATCATAGATGTACTTCCATTGAGTCTCTTACTGGTCAGCGACAGTTTCCTCATCTTTGCCATACATGTTAACAAATTAAACAAATATCGTAAACACCCGATGAAGAAAAAACAATATCAGTAGAAATATGAATGAATGTCCATAGTCATATGATTCGGGAAAAAAAAAACTCACTTCATGAAATCATTCTTTAGAACCCTCATGAGAATTGTTGCAAGAAAGTGAGAAACCCAGTCAAAAGAAGAATCGTTATACAAGAATTTATAATCGAAAATCAACCCAACATAAGTAATTGAATAATATAATATTCATTGAATATGATAAAATATATTAAACCCTAATAAATAATATTCAATTAAGAAGAGATGACAATAAATTGTCAATAATAAATTATGAAATTTGTTAGGAAACGTAATCCCTAATATATTTACATGTTTGTCCTCTTAGGATCTAACCATACATGTATTACTAGTCCTAGATTTATTTACAAACTAATTGAAATAAATCTAAGTTAATCACAACACAATTGCATACCTTTAAACTTGTAGAGACCTCTTAATCAAACTTAACTGATTGCTTAACTCAATAAGCAAATGGTCTTATTTATAAGAGGGAAACCAAGTCACTATTAGCTCACATACATGGATTACTATTAATCCTTGATTACTATTTAATCACATGCATTGATTACTATGTAATCACATGTATTTGGATGCATAATGACTTTCTCTAACCCTTCCAAAAATGTTACCATCATGGGTGGACCATATGTTCCCCACTTAACATTTTACTAATTGTTGTTACTTAACAACTCTTGTTGTTACTTAATTATTTGATTAACAACTCTTGTTGTTACTTAATAATTTCCAACATGAAATTATTACTAATTGTTGTTATTTAACAACACCAAATAATTCTCAATCAACAATTTCCAACATCTCCCACTCACACATGATGGGATCAACAATTTTTATTATCTCTACAAGAATAATTCATACTTTGCAATTGTGCCGTGCGACCAGCATACTTCGAGAGCTCATTTCCTATACATCTGTTAGGAATATATAGCCGCTCAAAAAATGGATAGAACCATAGTGGATTATGTATGCAGTATCCTCGATCATTTATCACATTAAATCTCTCTCGATCTCTTTTCGAATGTAATATTTATTTTGTATTCGCAATCATGTTTGATCACATAGAATAACATAATTGGTCGACCAGTGAATATAAGCTAATGTGATATTACTCATATAATGATCTTTCTCCTTTCTCGAATCTCTCAACCTTGATTCAATTCGTTTTTCCAGAGATGTCCTTTCGGATCGAATCTCTCATGATCCTTCAGTAACACTCCAAGATAGCGATCATCAAATCTAAGTTTTGAGAAGCAGACAAGAGTCTAAAGGGTATAAGGTGAGATTGAAATAATCTCAAGGGTCTCACACAATATCAAGACTGAGATCTTTACTTTTATTACCCTCAATAGTCGCAAATGTACACATGGTATGAAAACATGTGCTACGGTATTCTCTCTTTTCCAATGGAGCGCATGTCTCATAAAATACCGTACAGATTATAGTTTAGACAAACACAATGTCTAACTCATAACTGACATTAAGACAAGTAAGGTGAAACGAACTTATTCACCTTAGGTCATATCATATAGAAAGTGACCTCATAACGACATTACATAATTTTTAAGCTTGAGCTTTCTAGATTATCACTCAGATAATAAGCTTAAAAATTTTTATCATCTCCCATTAACACAAAGTAATGGAGGCGATTGCCCGTGTGAGAGGGCCAATCATTCACTTGTCTGACATACTTCTCATACTAACGAATAATATATTTGTTTAAAACATGTATCAACATATTAACATGTAAGCATTGAATACAAACATCAATGAGTATTAACATTAGTAAACATTATTTAGGAAAAATACATATCATAATATGTAAGCATATTAACATCTACGCAATCCCTGAGTTTTTACATGTCTAACAAAGACATCTCTAGGAACAGGCTTGGTCAATGGATCTGCTACCATTTCTTGCGTAGAAATGTACTTCATGTTTACCTCTTCTCGTGCAACTATGTCTTTCACAAAGTTATATTTGGTATCTATATGTTTCGTTTTACAAGGAATTTTGGGTCTTTTGTGTAGGCTATCGCTGCTTCACTATCACAGTTAACTAATACTAGACCAGAAGCTTCATTTGACATACCCAAATGATTCAAGAACCTTTTGTTAGACAGTTATGACCCATAGCGTCACTATTTTGTAAATGATATTGTATTATTGTACAAAATTAACTATGTAGTAATGAAATTGCCTTTTACCGTTTTGTAATTTACTTACTTTGATATATAATGGTAAAAGTCCCTATGATTAGTTCCGGATTGAGATGATATGAGACAATATCAATCCATAAAGGTTTAATCATTAAATATCCCTAGTCGTAGTATTATCGAGATTGGACATCGATAATGCGGAATAGACTAGTACTGCACTTATGCGTGTTGTGAGGGCACAACGGCATAGTTCTCGTATATTTAAGTATAGGATACTTATGCAAGTGCGGTAGGAGGTTGTGTTTTACCGATGGTACGGAAAACAGCTTCGCTCTGGATAGACCCCGCAGAATCCCATTGGTAGTATGTTTGCGTGTCTATGGGAGTCCGCTTCAGGGTAGGTGCATATGATCTTAACCTGAGACTTGCATCGCTAGTACTTGCGACAATCGGTAGACTTTAGTTTTGGTCGTCCAGGGCTTTAACAGGTTCTGTGTACACCTCTTCTAGGTTTATCGAGAATCGTAGTGTATTGGGTGTGATGTCAAGACGGAAGTATCACTTCAGACATATGGAGATGATGATCGCGCAGGATACAGAACTAGTACTCTATAAAGGTTGCAACCATCGGGATAATATGACAAGGTCAGGATTATCCGATTCAAAGAGACTAGTTGCTTGATGTCCGATATATGTTTCGTACGGGGCAGACACATATCCAGCCCCAGGCCTTACATGTGATCATCCGATACTGGATCGGTATACACTATACTACGGTATACTATGCCTGTTATAGATCTAATATTCCAGTAAGAATATTTCTAGAGAATTGGGTAGGCATGGCGTTTTGCTAGAGGCTAACCTTGTCTTGTAAATCGGTAAAAACGTAGTACTTGGTACGTACGTGTTCGGATAGTTCGACAACCGGATTTACTGCCAACATATCTAGAGGTCTCTTGGGTCGCTTCCCGAAGATTCCCCGATGACGTATGATTCGAACTTAATTAATCTGGGATTAATTGCGGAGAGACTTTATCTTGGATAAAATACTATTTGAAGAGAGAGAAGATTAATTTGGAATTAATCGTTAAAATAATATATTCGATATATTAAACGAAATTCGATTTCGACGCGGAATTAAAATTAGATTTTAATTCGGGCAAACGAGTTAATTTGGAGTTAATTCGTTAGCGACGTGAATAGTAATTTTGCTAGGCATAATTATTTAATTAAATTTGATTTAATTAACGTCGCGACGGAAGTTCGCTAATTCGGAATTATCGAACTCAAGCCCGGGAGTGTTTGCGGGCCCACTCGCATTCGGAATCAAGTGGGGCCCACATGTCACATCAACCATCACATCACTAGTCAAGAATTACCTTTTTGGTGATAGGATTAGGTAGTGGTTGATGGTATAAAATACACTCCAAATCTTGATAGAAAGGTGATTGACCTTTTGACTTTTGATTTACCAAAGTTGGTATATCAATTTTATTTTTTTTTGAAACAAATATATAAGATATTAAAAGTCAAAAATTATCACTTCCTTCTCCTCTCAAAAGACCGAAACTGTGAAGCTTTTTGGGCTCTCCATTTCTTCAATTTTTCATGTAAAATTTGTGAAGAAAGTGTGATTGTTTGGAACATAAAATCACATACAAGGCTAGCACCTTCAAGGGATCATACAAAGGTGTTATGGGAAACTAATCTTTGAGCTTGGAAGGATCAAACATTGCTTGGAGCATCTCTTTTCATCTTGGCCGAAATCCTCACTGCACAAAGGAGAAGTTTTCGTTTCATCAACGCATCCGCATTCCGATCTTTGTGAGTATGATTCCGCCATACTTCAATATTATTCATTCATTTATATATATTTGGTTGTTCTTTTGATCTTAGGGATTGGATTAGAATTTCCAACACCTTTTCAACCACACAGCCTCTTTTACTGCTGATGAAAAGGCCACAAATTCAGCCTCCATTGTGGATAAGTCTATACAAGACTGTTTCTTACTGCTCCATGAAATGGCACCATTGTTTAGCAAGAAAACAAAAACGGAGGTAGATTTTCTTTCATCTAAATCTCCTCCCCAGTCAACATCAGTATAGCCTCTCAATTGCAGATCATTTATTTGATAACACAATGAGTAATCAGCTGTCCCTCTCAGATACCTAAATATTCTTTTAACTACTTTCCAATGTGCTAGTCCTGGATTGGATTGGTATCTACTTACCATTCCAACAGCGAAACATATATCAGGTATTGTACACAACATTGCGTACATTAAACTTCCAACTGCATTTGCATAAGGAACTTTCTTCATTTGTTCCTTTTCCTTTGGAGTTTCAGGACACAATCTACGACTTAAAGCTTCAGTTCTTATGATAGGAGTATCAATGGGTTTGTAAGCCTGCATTTGGAAGCGTTCAAGAATTTTCTTTATATATGACTCTTGTGAAAGAGATAATAAATTCTTTGAATGATTTCTTGAGATCTTAACCCCAAGAATATATGCAGCTTCACCCATATCTTTCATCTCGAAGTTAGATGATGACCATTCTTTGATGTGTTTTACAAACTCCTTATCATTTCCGGCTATAAGTATATCATCCATGTACAAAGATAGGATAATGAACTTATCTTTATCTCTCTTGGTGTACACACAATGATCCTCATCTATCATTATGAAATCATTCGAAATGATTGTATTGTGGAATCGTATATACCATTGTCTAGACGATTGCTTGAGACCATATATAGACTTTAAAAGTCTACATACTTTCTCATTTTCATTTTCTTTTATGAAACCTACTGGTTGTTCCATGTAGATTTCTTCATCAAGTTCTCCATTAAGAAAAGCAGTATTTACATCCATTTGATGTAATTCTAGATCCATGCTTGCTACTATAGCCAGAATCAAGCGAATTGAGGTAAACCTTACAACGGGTGAAAAAGTCTCTTCGTAGTCAATTCCTTCCTGTTGTGTATACCTTTTTTCTACAAGCCATGCTTTATATCTTTCGATATTGCCATCGGTATTACGCTTTATTTTAAGAACCCATTTGTTCTTGATAGCTTTGCATCCTTTGGGTAGATCAACCAATTTCCAAACTTGGTTGGACCTCATTGACGCCATTTCGTCTTCCATTGCTTTCATCCATTTTTCCTTAGCAGGACACTGAAGTGCCTCTTTTATGTTTCTAGGTTCTTCATCATCTTGAGGTAGAATCATAAAGGTTTCTCCTTCGATATCGAAACGACGTCGAGGAATGCCTATACGATTACTACGCCATAATTGGGATTCTAGTGGTGGAACTGATTCCTCACTTTCCATATTATTCCCATTTGGATCGTGCACATTGCTCCCACTTGGATTATGTACATCACTCCCACTCGGATCACGTAAATGAGACTCGTGTGAAACTAATTCATCATTTTGAGATTCATGTGAAACAGATTCATCATGTTTTCTCAAATTTCTCTCATCATTCCCACTTGAATTAGGTAAACCCGAGTGTTCACCAATCATGTGATCCATGTGATCTTGAGTTTCATATAGAGATAAATCTTGACCTATCTCTCCCTGCTTAGGAAAATTATTTTCTAAAAATGTGATATCTCGTGATTCAAATTTTTTCACGCCTCCACTTTCATGTTCACCTATGAAAACATATCTTTTGATTGTTCAGAATATCTTATGAAGATACTCTTTTTTCCTCTTGGGCCTAACTTTCCATGTTCGTGAGAACGCACATGAACATAGGCCGCACACCCCAAGGTTTTAGAAAGTGAATATCTAGTTTACGACCTGTCCATAACTCATATGGTGTGGTGGACAAAGATTTTGATGGCACTCGGTTAAGTACATATGTGGCAGTTAATAATGCATCACCTCAATAGGTTATAGGCAAATTTGCTTGTGTCATCATAGACCTAACCATTTCAAGAAGAGTTCTATTTCTTCTTTCTGCAACACCATTTTGTTGAGGAGTAGCATGAGTAGTCAACTGACGACTAATTCCTTTTTCATCACATAATTCTCTGAACTGATCAAATAAGTACTCACGACCACGGTCAGTGCGTAGTGCTTTAATTTTCTTGTCCAGTTGATTTTCTGTTAAATTTATAAATTTCTTGAAACATTCTAATGCTTCAGATTTATGAGCAATCAAATAGACATAACTAAAGCGTGTAAAATCATCTATGAATGTGATGAAATAAGATGCTCCATGACTTGCCCTGACATTCATTGGACCACAGATATCTGAATGGATTAATTGTAATGGAAATTATGCTCTAGTCCATTTTTCCGAATGGTTTTCTCGCAGTTTTTCCATCCAAGCAATATTCACAGGTTGACAATTCTACCTTCTCAATATTTCCCAGAAAGCCTTCTTTGGCTAATCTGTTCATTCTTTGATGGCCAATGTGGCCAAGTCTAGCATGCCATACAATTACATCACCATCATTATTGACAGTTGAAGTAACAAACGAAAAACTGGAATTATGATTGAAACATTCAACATTCAATACAATAAAACCATCAAGAAAATAACCAGAACCATAGTGTATTGTACCTAAGTACAAATCAACACCAAATTTATGGAAGTTTAAATTGAAACCTAAATTAACCAAAACCAACACAGAAACTAAATTTCGACGAATTTGTGGAGCAAACAATACATCATGTAGTAGTAAAGTTTTTCCACCATGCATGACTAACTTGCATGTTCCTATGCCTTTGACTTCAACCCGTGAGTTGTTGCCAACATATATCCACTTCACCCCAGGTGAAATTCGTCAAAATTCCACGAAGGCATCTCTATCCTTCGCTACATGGTCTGTGGCTCATGAGTCTACAGTCCACAAAGGATTAGATTCAGTTAGAAAGATTGAACTTGAAACACATATTTCATTTAAATATGCACGAAAGGTATTCACCTTTTTAGGCTCAGTGCAGTCACGAGCAAAATGCATTTCTTACCACAGTTAAAACATTTAACATTTGCCATGTTTATCTTTTTGGTAGGACGTTTTCCTTTCCCATGTTGATTGGTTTTCTGTTTCTTTTCTGGCTTGGAAGAATTTTATTATTTTCCGAACTGGAACCCACCACCATGAAATTTTCTTTTCTTCTTGAAACCCCCAGGTTTACTAGTTTCTGTCATATACACTTCAGTATTTGACTTAGCGGCCGCGAGTCGGTCGATTTCTAATTCAAGGTGACGTTTAGCATCATCAGAGGTTTTGATGCTCTCATTGTGGGTCAAATGCATCTTCATATGCTCCCAGCTATTTGGAAGAGAACGAATGACCGCTTGGACTTTCTGTTCATCTGTAAGAACATGTCCAGCATCTGCCAGTTCAGTAATCATGTTTGACATTTGCCTCAAGTGTTTTGACATAGTAAACTCAGGGCGTTTCTTGTATGTGTCAAACTTGATTGTCAGTGACCTGAGTTTGGTTATTGATGTACTACCAAACTTTTCAGCTAGTGTGGACCACATGTCTTTAGCCATGTCATATTTCCTGAACTCTTTCATTAGGTCATTATCCATACTGATTAGCAACGTAATGCGGGCAATGGAATTCTTTTTCTTCCAGGCCTCATAAGTCTATTGGTCTCGCCTGTGTTGGGTCGTAGTGTCCTGTTCAGGTTCATCTATGCTCATTTTCAGGGTTTCAAGAACCTCTTGTTCTTCTAGCACATATTGTATTTTCATGCTCCAAATTTCATAATTATCGCCATTTAGTTTCTCACCCTTGTTGAGTTCAGCGATAATGTTCTTTGTTGCGGAAGCCATTAAAAAACACAAAGTTTCTACAGACATTCATGCACAATTGTTAATACTTTTGTTTATTTTATCATGAAATGAATTATGTTTAATAAAATTCTTCAATGGGGTTAGAGTCAAAAGGCCACTATGTGTCCAATCATCATCCAATTACCCAATGTAAAAATATTATCAACATAATGAATCATGTAAAATCATTCTCTAAAAAATTACAAAAATTTTTAGAACCTCTTAATCATGCGACAATTAATGTACATGACACTCATTGATTTAATTACATAAATTAAATTCAACATAGAACATCCATACATATAAATACAATATTTACATGCCGTGAAATAACAAATCATTACACACAGAAATAACATGAAAGAAATTAATATTTTACAATAATAATTTTCCCAGTTGTAGAGTCCCAACTCATATATGTTTTGGGATACGAATCCTCAAACTCTTTAGGTAACTCGTAATTGATCTTGGACAGCCATGGAAAACCTATAACAAATTTAGGATCCTTACAACGTTTCTGAGACATCAAAGGAAAAATTGTATTATTTGCCTTATGCCGGAGATACTGAACCGCTAGCCTCTCAATGGCTTTATTATAAGGAACATATTTTTCCTCACGTTTTACTAATATCCAAATACGAGTAAGTTGTTTTTGCCATATCTTGGGGAGAGTGTTTCTCAGTAATCTTAATCTATTTGGCCGTCCTATCCAATTACTTGCCCAGATAGACTCCTGTAACATGTTATTGAAAGTGATGATATGTGAAATCATATCATCGCTTTCACTCATTCGATATTTATCCATATTCAACAACATTTCTGATATCATCTCTCTGTCTGTGGGTGTCATAATCATTTTTGCAACTCTTCGAATAATCGCCATGATTTTTCTGTAACCAATACAAGGAAAAATCAATACAATGAAACACAAAGTTACATTGACTAAAATAAACATCACAAAGATATTTATTTACATAAACACAAAGTTTATATGATAAAATAAATTTATCATGGCCGATTAATACAATATGTAAAAAGGATTAGACATTTAATCATGACGGATCAGAATTACCAAAGCAAACCGATACGGACATGACCCACACGGGCCGACACAAACTTCACGCGCCATACACGCGCCTCATAAGTGGCTCAAGCGCCTCCACGCGCCGGCCACGGGCTCCCACTCACCCTCACGCGCTATCACGCACCGGCCAGTCTCAACCGAGTTACACGCACAGACGACATGTCATCCGCGTGTTCCGTGGCTGTATGACATGTCGGTTGTCATTTATAGATGGAACCGACTTGTCGGTTTTGAGTGATACATGGACGACATGTCATCCCTTTGAGCTCTAAGCGTACAACTTGTCATACACAAATCGGATGACTTGTCGTCTGATTTTATAAATACCGGATGACATGTAGTACGGCTCTTCTGGTTAAAAATATATTCATCTAGCCAACTTCTATGGTCCATATCTTTCTCAATTTTAATCCAAATTAAGTAAATGATATACCAAATTGAAGATCTCATGACCTAGTTTTCAAAACATATTTGAACATGTGATTATCAATTTTCTACAGAGAGTTATTACGGCCCAAAGTTGGAAGAAAATTATTTTTGTAAAAACAAAAACCAGAAGCATTTTCAACATTTTTCATGCATGTTCATGCAATTTTTGTGTAATCTATCTAGAATACATGCATTTAAGCTTTGATACCAATGTTAGGAAACGTAATCCCTAATATATTTACATGTTTGTCCTCTTAGAATCTAACCATACATGTATTACTAGTCCTAGATTTATTTACAAACTAATTGAAATAAATCTAAGTTAATCACAACACAATTGCATACCTTTAAACTTGTAGAGACCTCTTAATCAAACATAATTGATTGCTTAACTCAATAAGCAAATGGTCTTATTTATAGGAGGGAAACCAAGTCACTATTAGCTCACATGCATGGATTACTATTAATCCTTTATTACAATTTAATCAAATGCATTGATTACTATGTAATCACATGTATTTGGATGCATAATGACTTTCTCTATCCCTTCCAAAAATGTTACCATCATGGGTGTGTTGGTGTATGCTAAGGTCCCAAGATCATTAAACAAGCATGAAACAAATGCGAATACAAATCAACGAAGTTGCGGAATACTCACATCGATCGGTTGAGCGATGCGGCAACGAACAAAACTCGAAATTCTGCCTCATGAAGTCACGGCAGTGAGTTGCATCCAGTCCACTGTTTTCGGCCATGTGTCTTCAAGGTTTGAGCTCCAAGCTTCGTCAAACGATTCCCGGCTCATGGGTGGACTTCCCTATCACCTTCGCATGTCTCTCGGAGTGCTAGCTCTCTTGATTTTTGCCACAAAAACCAAACACTTTGCTTTCTTTTTTCATCATGGCTCTTGGCATTTCACTGCCAAACCAGTGAAGAAATTGGCCCTCCATGGCCGTGAAGAAGCGAGGAAATGGAGGAGAGAGAGAGATAAATGTGCAATGGATAAAAATTGATTTCCAAAATCAATTAATAAAACATATACCAAATTTTTGAAAAAACTTTCAAAAAATAAAACAAATTTTGCTCCAAATTTGGCTCCAAATTCTATCCACCTAATCACATCAATCCATCAATCAATCAAATCAAGTGACAAGTTGTCACATCACTCAAAGTGACTAATGATTTGACGCTTAATGCGACTAATGATTTGACGCTTGATTTGACTTGCGTGCCGCACTCGAATTCAAAATGCGAATGCTCTCGCAAACAATCTCGGGCTCGAGTTCGCTAATTCCAAATTAACGAATTTTCCGTTGCGTCGTAATTAAATGATTACGCCTAGTGAAATCACTATTCACATCGCTAACGAATTAATTCTAAATTAACTCGTTCGCCCGAATTAAAATCTAATTTTAATTCCGCGTCGAAATCTAATTTTGTTTAATATATCCAATATATTAATTTATCGATTAATTCCAAATTAATCGTTATCTCTCTTTAATTGATATTTTATCCCAGATAAAATATCTCCGCAATTAATCCCAGATTAATTTTCTCTCTCTTCTAATTAATCCCAGATTAATTTAGAGTGCGAGTCATACGTCATCGGTGAATCTTCGGGAAGCGACCCATGAGATCCCCGGATATGTTGGCAGTAAATAAGGTCGTCGGACTATCCGAACACGTATGTACCAAGTCTAATGTTTTACCGATTTACAAGACAAGGTTGGCTTCTAGCAAAGCGCCATGCCTACCCAATTCTCCAGAAATATCCTTATAGGAATAAAAGATCTATATCAGGCGTAGTATACGTAGTATTGTGTATGTCGATCCAGTATCGGATGATCACGTGCTAGGCCTAGGGCTGGAATTGTGTCTGCCCCGTACGAAGCACATGTCGGATGTCTGGTAACTAGTCTCTATAATTGGATAAACATGACCTTGTCATTTTATCCCGATGACTGCAGTACTTAAGAGTACTAGTACCGTATCCTACGTGACCATCATCTCCATATGACTGGAGTGACACTTCCGTCTTGACATCACACCCAACACACTACGATTCTCAATATACCCAGCATAGGCGTACACACAACCTGTTAAAGCCCTTGACGACCGCAACCAAACTATATTGATTGTCGCAAGTATTAGCGGTGCAAGTCTCAAGTTAAGACCAAATACACCTACCCTGATTTCGGACTTCCATAGACACATAGTCATACTACCAATGGAATTCCGAGGGGGTCTATCTAGAGCGAAGCTGTTTCCCGTACCATCGGTAAAACACAACCTCCTATTACACTTGCATGAGTATCCTATACCCAAATATATGAGAACTATGTCGTTGTGCCCTCACAACGCGCACAAGTGTAATACTAGTCTTTTACGTATTTATCGATGTCCAATCTCGATAATACTCTGACTAGGGATATTTAATGATTTATCCTTCGTGGACTGATACTGTCTCATATCATTCTCAGTCCAGGAACAAATCATAGGGACCTCCTATCATTTATACATCTAGATGATCTAATCACAAATGATAAGAGTGCAATCTCCTTTGTCACATAGTTAATTTGTACAACAACACCATGATCTGTACAAATAGTGACGTTATGGGTCATAATTGTCCAACAATCTCCCACTTGGCCTATAGCCAGTCACTCGAGTGTCTTACACCCGAACTATATACTGTTGGCTCAAATTGCTGAGAAAAGGCTTTCGTCAGCGGATTTGCATGATTATCGTATGATGCGATTTATTCGATCATCACATCGCTACGATGTATGATCCGAACGAATCAGATGAATATCGAAGTATGTATCTGGATCGTTGATGAGACCATTAATTCTTTAGCCTGTGCTGACGCCTAGCTCAGCTGCTAACATAATTATATCTAATCTAATTAGATTTGTTATCGACCCAAATGGCTTCAATTGCCGCCTCAGCTGCAGCAATTACCCGCATTTGTTGTTTATTCGGTAACAGTATCTTGCTTGGAAGATTTCCAGCTTACTGTTCCGTTATTCAAACTTTGTAGTACCGTTTGCGACTTGTAGTCGTTTTATCGGTTTAGGAAACTTGCAGTAGTGATCCCAGTCACTCCAAGTTCTCATTCTCCACAGATTAAGACAGCATCCTTAGTTCTCTAAGATACTAACGGATGTTCTTAACATCAATCCAGTGATTATCACTTGGATTGGCCTGTTTGTGAATCCATATGCTCAAAGCGTATGAGACACCAGGTTGCGTACATTTTTCAATGTACGATTTCTCGGAGAGTTTTCTCGAAAGCCAAGCTTTCACCGATTATTTTATGGGAATATCATTTCCAAGAAATGACATATTATCATTATTTATATAGGACAGCCACTGTCAGTGCGCTCCCACTAGCCCTCTTATATACACAAGAATCATTTCGTTTTGAATTAAATCATAAACCATTATGATTACATCAAAACGATAATTCTAAGAACCTATGCTTGCTTCAATCCAAACATGGATCGAATAACCTGCAAACCTTGTTTGCTAGTTTTGGTACGACAAAACCGTCAGGATGTTGTAAACACCCTCCAAAAGGTTTCCGTTTCAGGAAAGCGATTTTCCGTTCAGCTGCCATATTTCATAAATGAAACATGTAGCATTAGCAAGCATTATCCAAATGGATTTGCCGTGGCAACAGGTAAAAGGTTGAATCATAATCAACACAATGTTGATAATGATACCTTTCCGTTAAAAGCCTAGTTTTATACGTTGGTATGTTGCCTTCTATGTATGTCTTCCTTGAAGACTAATAAAGTACCAATAGGCACAATGTCTTGCGGTACATCAACTAGTATCAAAACATAGTTGATATACATGGAATACATTTCGGATTCATGGCACTTTGCCATAATAGGGAGTTGATACCTTGTATCACTTCCTCATACGTAGTCAGTTGGTATACCTCAAAAGATTAACATCTTTACGAGGTGAGATCAGAAACCCATACCCCAGGTTGTTTTCTGACTCTCTCCGACCTACGCGGTTCTTGTGTATTCGAAGATTATGGTATAGTTTCATCCTTGATGAACTATTTATGTTCCATTAAGGGATGGGTGCCTTGAATAGTATCACTCTGATTTTCATCGAGTTTTACTATCCTCCCACTTATCACTGCATATCAGTATTCCTCTAAGGAAAACCGTATGGCGAGCAACAATTAAATTATTCTCATGTGAGATGTATAAGTGCTATACTTATGGTTTCCCTAGGATAACCTACAATTGGCACTTATCCAATTTGGGTTCTAGTTTGGTATCATCCAAACACATGCCTAGCATACCCAAATTTTCAGGAATGAGAAACCCGGTTTCTTTCTTGTTCATATCTAATATGAAATCTGTCAAACAGATTTTATGGAACCTTATTCTAAATAAGTTCTGCACTGTTAAAGCTTATCCATTGAAGGAAATGGTAGCTCAGAGCGACTCACGATTAACCTTATCATGTCTAACATAATTTGGTTAGTCACTATTCAGACACATCATCAAATGACGTGTTCCGGGAGGAGTCCTCATTTGAAAGAATACTATACTCTTTCAAGTATATTAGAAACTTATTGCTTAAGTATTTTTCATTACGGTCTTACCGTAACAGTATAATACTTTAGCCGATCTGTTTGTTTATTTCGTGTCGAAACTATAAAAGTTTTCGATTTATGTTCCAAAAGGAACATATAACCATAATGCGATGCCACATCCGTATAGGTCACGAAATATCCATATCCATTTCTAGCCTAGCTAGACATGGGCCCACTTGCTTCACTATGAACTAGGGCTAACAGATCGGTGGCATTTACACTTTTACCAAGTAAATAGTGTTTTAGGCACTTTGCCCAATAAACTAGATTCGTAGACTTTATTTGAATGGAATCAAATCGGTCCCAGTACCCACTCTTCGAAAGTGTGGATATACGATTCTTGTTTAATTGTGTCCCAGACAACAATGCCACATCAGTTTCATCTGATCAAATCAGTTTGAGCTATTTGTTTGTCATTTTGTACATTTGAGATATTATTTATATTCAAAATATAAATGCTGTTATTCACATCTAATGTGTATATCTCAATATCATCTTTATATAATGAAACACTTTAGTGTTCTAGAATATAAAGGTTCACCCGCAGCGGGTTAAACACTGATATAGAGATAATGTATCTAGTCAAACTAGTTACATTATAACAGTTTCTAAATTTAGGTACACACCCGAGGGTAGTTCCTAAAAATTAGGTATCTACGGTTAAAACAGCGATTTTCATCCCGTTTCCGATTCGCAGATTAATCTCAATCTGAAGTCAGTATCCTGCTCATAGCAGATTCTGAACATCAGTATATATTTATGTACCACATTAAGTATTTAAAATCTAATTTCAATACTAGTAATGAACATATTTATGACAAACATATTTGAAGTCAGAGCCTTGCTCGTCTTCAATTCCTTCATGTCTGCTTTGTCCAAACGGCAGTCACGGTTCCGCGATCCCGTTTGCCATAATTTAGGCAGACATTTTGGGATATGTCCTTTATCTTCCCAGAAGATTATAATGATTTTGCCTTTGCCCTTTTCAATACTCCAGAAGCCTTTGGCCAAGCCTTGGCTTTCTAGAATATCGAAGTAAGGTGCGCCTTGCGCTACTTGCCTAATTGCAAACTTTGACTTTGTCTCCTTGAGAATAGTCATTAACTCTCCAAGAGTTATTATTGCAATTTTAGTACTTCTAAAACCTAAGTATAGATTTATGAAGATCCTTCAATTTCAATATCATACTTTAAGGATCTAATCCTTAGTTCTGATTCAGAAATTAAGGAGTTTACTGCGACAAGCTTAATGGATTAAGCACTTAAGTTATCATCACATTAATCTTCCAAAGATTATGCTATACTATTTGCTTAACTCCGGGCTTAGGCCTAATATGTTATTTTATCAAATAAAGTAACTTATTAGTTTCCAGGACCATCCTGAAATTATTTTCCCAATTTGAAAATTAAACCATTTAAATACATTTTCCCTAGGATCATGTTTTAAATGCTAATCTTTCAATTTAATCTTGATTCTAATAGTCCAACTATTTAATCAACGATTTCGGTACCTTTTATTATAATGATTACTAGTCCAACTATATAATCAACTATACTTTAATAGATTAAAATCAATTATATTGATTACTATAATCCAATTATAAAATCAACTATAAATGAATAGTTTGAATACAGTCCAACTGTTTATTAAAAACAACGTTTAAATATTAGTCCAACTAACATTTAATACATTTGACGAATGATATTTGTTTTGAGCGCGTATGGCAAGTAATTAAACGAATATTGCAAATTCAATTCTTGCCTCCCATTATTTTTCGGCGAGCCTCTAACCCTCTGTCGAGTACTCGGGAAACCGTGTTTCCTAGCGGGCTAGGATCCCGTTAAATATCACACAATCTTGACTTTGGCCAACAAATTGTATGATAATTAACTAGGTAGATCTCTAAGATCGATTGGATCCAATCTAATTCCTAGATCCGGTAGGGGGACATCCAAGTCCGAAACATATATCTTATATATGCCAATACATCCAATGTATTGCCTAACCTTTTTCCTCTGAATCAACTAAGCCTTGGCTTTGGCACAACAAACTTAGTGATCCCAGTTAAGCGCGACCCATTGACCATGGAAAGCTTCGTAATCAATGTCGATGGATAAGAAGTGGTCTTGACTTTGGCCAACAAACCACAACTTGGACAGGACACCAATATAGAACAAAGCCTTCGTGATTCAAACACATCCTCGACAGACAAAGGCCTTGACTTTGGCCAACAAGCCAATGCCAGTCTCAGATCTTGAGTGAGAATCACTCAATGGAAGGAAAAACGCTTAATATTTTGCGAGGGTTTTTCGAGTGCAAATTGGCAACCAATTTATTATCTTTGTTAAGGTCTCATCATCATACACCCTTAAACATGCATTCTAAACACATAATAAAGCGCATATGAATAAAATAATAATGATATGCGGATGGATACTTTACACATTGATCCTAGATCAAATCTCTCCATTTCTCTCTCCCGCTAGCACAAGTATTTACTTCTACCCGTTACACTACACTTCTAAAGAAACCTCATTTACATTGAGGGGAATAGGTGAGAAGAGAATACAAAGAATAAGGAGGTGATAAGGCTGGACACGCAGGTCCAATTTAATAAATCAAATTTATTACAACAATTTCTAAAATTGCCCCACCCATCTAATATCCATCTGATATACATTATTCATACATCGCAACCATGTATTCACACAAGCATGTTATCAATCAATCTAATCAAATTAATTAATCTGATAATTAGTGATCATCCAATGTTCAAACAACGATTTGATTTTGCTCGAGTCTAACTCGTTTTGCGAATAAGTACCTAAAGTACGAATTCTCGAATTAAATTAAACTACAAAATTAAATCCAATTCAATTTGTATTTAATACTAATTCGCTATTTAATTCCAAATTAAATATTACACTTTAGTAACGAACCTTTTACGACTTAAATTCTAAATTTAATCGTTACGGGTCTCAAAGCCCGATTAACGTCCAACGTTTATTTAATTAAAGTCCAATGGGCTTTTAATTAATTTCTTTAAGGCGTGGACTTTTGGTCAACTCGGGTCAAACCGAATAACCAAAATCCAATCCAGGAATTACCCCATAAGCCCAGAAATCAATTTTGGCCAATTAGGCCCAATTAAACTTTAAAGGTCCATCAGTCGCATTTGGGCTTTATGGAAGCGGTTTTAGGCCCAATTGGATCCAATCCATTTGGCCTAAACCTAACTTGGTACAACCAAGCCCAATAAGCCCAATAACAACTTTAAAATCCAATTTCCAAAATTAGGCCTAATTTAATTAAATTACAAAATCCAATTTCACATTTAATTAAACTAAAGTGTATAGCATTATTAATTACCCAAATCAATATTTCCAAAACACCAAATTTGTACAATTAATCATGCTCATTAATATTAAATCATGTCCAACACAATTTAATTAAAATCAAACCCAATTTTACATGCTAAAGCTCTCGGCCATTTGGGAAATTTGTGTCCGATTCGGTTTTAATCCAATTAAATCCACAATCGACATTAAATCAACATTCCCGAATCATTCCAATTCATCCAATGAACAAAAATCAAAAATTCCAAGACAATTAGGGCTTCCAACCATTCGGCCAACACAAAAATTTAGGGAAAAAATGATCTAATCATAATTTCTTCAAATTGATCTAATCAATCCTTAATTAAAACACATTTAAACATATTCATTCATCCAATTTCATAAATCATGCTCAAACACATTTTTACCCAAATTTTAAGCCATAATCATTTTCATGCTCAACCTTGCTCTGATATCATTGTTGGTGTTTGCTAAGGTCCCAAGATCATTAAACAAGCATGAAACAAGTGCGAATATAAATCAATGAAGTTGTGGAATACTCACATCGATCGGTTGAGCGACGCGAAACGAACAAAACTTGAAATTCTGCCTCATGAAGTCACGGCAGTGAGCTGCATCCAGTCCACTGTTTTCGGCCATGTGTCTTCAAGTTTTGAGCTCCAAGCTTCGTCAAACGATTCCCGGCTCATGGCTGGACTTCCCTATCACCTTCGCATGTCTCTCGGAGTGCTAACCTCTTGATTTTTGCCACAAAAACCAAACACTTTGCTTCCCTTTTTCATCATGGCTCTCGGCAGTTCACTACCAAACCAGTGAAGAAATTGGCCCTCCATAGGCGTGAAGAAGAGAGGAAATGGAGGAGAGAGAGAGATAAATGTGCAATGGATAAAAATTGATTTCCAAAATCAATTAATAAAACATATACCAAACTTTTGAAAAAACTTTCAAAAAATCAAACAAATTTGGCTCCAAATTTGGCATTAAATGCTATCCACCTAATCACATCAATCCATCAATCAATCAAATTAAGTGACAAGTTTTCACATCACTCAAAGTGACTAATGATTTGACGCTTGATGCGACTGATGATTTGACGCTTGATTTGACTTATGTACCGCACTCAAATTCAAAATGCGAATGCGCTCGCAAACAATCTCGGGCTCGGGTTCGCTAATTCCAAATTAACGAATTTTCTGTTGCGTCGTAATTAAATGATTACGCCTAGCGAAATCACTATTCACGTCGCTAACGAATTAATTCTAAATTAACTCGTTCGCCCGAATTAAAATCTAATTTTAATTCCGCGTCGAAATCCAATTTCGTTTAATATATCCAATATATTAATTTATCGATTAATTCCAAATTAATCGTTATCTCTCTTTAATTGATATTTTATCCCAGATAAAATATCTTCGCAATTAATCCCAGATTAATTTTCTCTCTCTTCTAATTAATCCCAGATTAATTTAGAGTGCGAGTCATACGTCATCGGTGAATATTCGGGAAGTGACCCATGAGATCCTCGGATATGTTGGCAGTAAATACGGTCGTCGGACTATCCGAACACGTATGTACCAAGTAAGACGTTTTACCGATTTACAAGACAAGGTTGGTGTAGGACAACAGGACCTGGGCGACGCCGTTCCTAGGCTCGCGGCACTAGTTGGGAAGTACTAAATAATATGGAGTCGCCACCCGGTGTGAAACGGGACAAAGATTTAAGGCCGCACTCACCCCTCGCAAGGGAAGACCTCAAACCGTTGGGTTCGGAATGGTCCCTTACTTATGTCACTTGTAATAAAAGGATTTATGTAATAATTTAACCAGGCTTAAATAACATTTATTTCCAAAAAATATCATGCTTCTAGATTCATATGCATACATCAACAAGTTCATCACAACATGCAACATCACATGACAATCTCATGAACATATTTCAATCCTATGATATGGAAAACTAAGAACAACCTAATCATGCTTGAGTACTATCTCATGAGCCTATTAACCAAATAACCTGTTAACAGCCTAATCATGCCTGAATACAATCCCAAGAACACATAGAATGGATAAATGCAAGAATACAAATAATACGGTTGGCTATATAACACAAGAAAGATCAACCAAGAGGCAATTATGCATGAATATGATAAGACAGACTCAGTTCAGTGTGTGCGCGTTCGTGTAGCGTTCGTAAACGCGTTCGAACGGTAAATAGAAGGTTCGCGTTCGTGTGGCGTTTGATAACGCGTTCGAACAGAAATGAAACAGAATGCTCGCGTTCGTATGGCGTTTGATAATGCGTTCGAACGTAAATGAAACAGAATGCTCGCGTTCGTATGGCGTTTGATAACGCGTTCGAACGAAAATGAGACCTGATGCATGATAAGGCAAAATGCATGCGCGTTCGAGTTGCGTTCGTAAACGCGTTCGAACGGTAACAGACCTGATGCATGAAATGGGACACAATACATAAACAACAAAATAAAGGGGGCGCGGCGAAGTACTACCGTAAAGGTGGCCTTTTGGGGGGCTCTTGATCTCTCAAAGAGAGGACCTTTAGACCAACATACTAAGCCCATGCGCGTTATATCACATCATGCATACAAACATAAAGACAATCATATTCAACTAAGTATGTCCGATTGAACGTGTCTCGCATTCAACCGAACACACATCAACCGGCGCGGCAAAGTATCGTGGTGAAGGATTTTAACCCTTCCGATTAGGGGACCTTTCATCGCACTTACTGAGCCCATGCACTCGATTATATCATACACAAATAAGCGACATGCAGAATTTAAATGACAAGAATGAAATAAACCAAAGCAACACAAAACAAGAGAAGCTGTCGTTTACTCAAGTGGTACGTGGAGTTGTGTCCCAAGTACAGACCGCACTACCATCCATTCGGATTCGGCTACGGAATTTACGTCTGGGTTTCCATCCTATATACCACAAGAGACGACACTCTTCCATTTCATTCAAGCCACAACATGCATCCATAAACGACTCTCATGCGAATAAAATTTAATAAAAGAAACGGATAGAAACTAATGAAAAAGTGCCCTCAGGTCTAACCTTTTAAGTCGTCTCTCGGACTCGCGTTTCACGAAGATCGGAAGGGGTAAAGCTCCGCAACTCTTCCGGTTCACTGGTTCACTGCTCTCGTTCGTTGTCTTACTGTTTTGGGTCGTCGTCCTCCGTCTTTTGCTGCTGTTTTGACTACGATTCGCTGCCGCTGCTACTATTTTGCTGCTGTATCTTAGTTACTGTTTTTGGGATGTTTTGGCTACTGTTTTGGGTGTTATTTTCGGTGGTGTTATGATGTGGTTCGGGGGCTGATTTATGTGTGTGTTTAGGGCTGCTTGGGATGTGTTTTTCGGTGAGGTGAGAGGGCTGTTCGGGATGTGTTTTGGTCAAGGCGATGGGGGTTCTTTGGTTTGTGATCTTTTTGTTATTGAGAGTGAGGGAGAGTTGTGTCTATGAGCTCCAGCTACCCTTGAGAAGGTTGGTGAAAGGTTCTTTTTATAGGCAAAGGGTTAGGCTTGACAAGGAAAGGGATTTGATTGGCTTGGATAAGGGAAGTCAAAGATTGAGGGGGGAAAAATCTTGGCTAGATAGGGAAGGTTGAATATTTAGTTTATGTTGATTAGGCATACAATATTTTAAGTTTGGGAATAATATATTGGTTGATTGATTTTAACTTGATATGATTATATTTGATTGGTTTAGATTAGGCATTTAGTTTGTTGGTTGATTTTAATTAGGCATGCAATTTCTTTAATTTGTGTAAGTATTTTATTTAATTTGGTATATGATTTTTAGATTTGTTTTGATTTCACCATGTGTTAAATATGTGTTTTAAGTGGGCTTGGGCGTGTGGGCCAAGGTTTGGGCGAATTGGGCTTAATGTGAGGCTAGCAGCAAAACCAGAATTACCGACACCGTTCGAACGCTTACTCGAACGCGGCACCAACGTCCGCAATCTGCCTGACGTTCGAACGTATACACGAACGTAGCACCAACGAAAACAGTGAACCTTGTTTATTCTGAATTCCCCCTTCCGATGTCCGTTTTCCGTGACCTCCGTGACTTAAAAGGTAGTGTCTCCAAAATGAGACTCATCATAGGGACTTATGTGTAAAAATGCAGTGCCTACAGTCGCCCCCACTTTGATGGGACTTGTGCAGTGTGTGACAGTGACAATCCTATCAAAGTACATGCAATGCATTTTCACTTACCTGGCTCGCCAGCTGCCACTTGACTTACCATGTGTTGAGTTGAGTTGATTTGGATGGTGAGGTGCTGCGACCCCTGGTTCATTCTCGAACCGTGCTGTGATGTGGTTCATTCTCGAACTGTGCTTCCATTCTTGGAGTGTCATTCCCGGCTTGTTCATTCTCGAACTGTGTTGAGATGAGGCTTTATTCCTCTAGGCTTTCTTCCTTCAATTGTGTTGAATGTGGGCTTTCTTCCTGAACTGCACTGAGTGTGGGCTTTATTCCCGAACTGCATTGGATGTGGGCTTTATTCCCGTACTGAGCTGAATGCAGGCTTTTTTCCTGAACTGAACTGAATGTGGGCTTTATTCCCAAGTTTGCTGGATGTAGGCTTCCTTCCTGAATTGTATTGAATGTGGGCTTTATTCCCGAACTGCACTGAGTGTGGGCTTTGTTCCCGAACTGTACTGACATGAGGCTTTCTTCCCCTTGAGCTTTGTTCTCAAACTATACTGATATGAGGATTTCTTCCCCTTGAGCTTTGTTCTCAAACTATACTGATATGAGGCTTTCTTCCCCTTGAGCTTTGTTCTCAAATTATACTGACATGAGGCTTTCTTCCCCTTGAGCTTTGTTCTCAAACTATACTGACATGAGGCTTTCTTCCCCTTGAGCTTTGTTCTCAAACTATACTGACATGAGGCTTTCTTCCCCTTGAGCTTTATTCCCGAACTGTACTGACATGAGGCTTTCTTCCCCTTGAGCTTTGTTCTCAAATTATACTGACATGAGGCTTTCTTCCCTTGGGCTTTGTTCCCTGACTGTGTTAACTGTGGGCTTTGTCCCCGAACTGTACTGAATGTGGGCTTTATTCCCGAGTTTGTAGGCTTTCTTCCTGAACTGTACTGAATGTGGGCTTTATTCCCGTACTAAGCTGAATGCAGGCTTTCTTCCTGGACTGTTACTGTAAGGTGGTCCATTCCCGAACTGTTACTGTAAGTTGTTCATTCCTGAACTGTTATCGTGAGGTGGTTCATTCCCGAACCGTTACTGTAAGGTGGTTCATTCCCGAACCGTGCTTCCATTCTTGGAGTGCCATTCCCGGCTTGTTCATTCTTGAACTGTCCATTCCCGGACCATATCTCCATTCTCGGAGTGCCATCCTCGGCGTACTCATTCCTGAGCTGTCCATTCCTGGACTATATCTCCATTCTCGGAGTGCCATTCTCGGCAGAACTGATCTGATGTAATGTGGGCCTCGACCCTAGGACTCATTCCCAAACTGTGTTTGATGTGGGCCTCGACCCTGGGACTCATCCCAAAACTGATGTTGAAGTGGGCCTCGGCCCCAACTGCTACTGACATGGGCCTCGCCCCCAGATTGATGCTGATGTGGGCCTCGACCCTCGGGACTCATCCCCAAAACTGATTACTGAAGTGGGCCTCGGCCCCAACTGCTACTGACATGGGCCTCGCCCCCAGATTGATGCTGATGTGGGTCTCGACCCTCGGATTCATTCCAAAATTCTGCTGATGTGGGCCTCGACCCTGGGATTCATTCCAAAATTCTGCTGATGTGGGCCTCGGCCCTGGGATTCATTCCCTGGATTCATTCCAAAATTCTGCTGATGTGGGCCTCGGCCCTGGGATTCATTCCCTGGATTCATTCCAAAATTCTGCTGATGTGGGCCTCGGCCGCAGAATGATGTGGGCTTCGCCCTAAACTGATATTGATATGGGCCTCGCCCCCAGACTGATACAGCTGATATGGGCCTCGCCCCCAGACTGATACTGATATGGGCCTCGCCCCAAGACTGATACTGATATGGGCCTCGCCCCAAGACTGATACTGATACGGGCCTCGTCCCAAGACTGATACTGATACGGGCCTCGTCCCAAGACTGATACTGCTGATATGGGCCTCGCCCCCAGACTGATACTACTGATATGGGCCTCGCCCCAAGACTGATACTGATATGGGCCTCGCCCCAAGACTGATACTGCTGATATGGGCCTCGCCCCAAGACTGATACTGATACGGGCCTCGTCCCAAGACTGATACTGCTGATATGGGCCTCGCCCCCAGACTGATACTACTGATATGGGCCTCGCCCCAAGACTGATACTGATACGGGCCTCGCCCCAAGACTGATACTGCTGATATGGGCCTCGCCCCCAGACTGATACTACTGATATGAGCCCTAAGGCTGATACTGATACGGGCCTCGCCCCCAGACTGATACAGTACTGTCGATGTTCCTGATTGGTTTGTCTTTTGACGCTTTCTTTTTTTTCTTTTGAAACCTGTTATTACAAAACAGAACAAACACAAAAAGGATGCAAATATGTTACGTGTATGCATGCATGCATGATTGGGTTTCCTATCCCGTTGGGCTAGGTCTTCTGCCAGTACTCTTGGTGGCTGCTTGGTCTTTTGACAAGTCTGTCATCTTCCCTAACCAACATGTATCTATGATGGCTTCCAGAACACAAGGGTTAACATGATGTATGTATGCATGGGGGGTGCATGAGATGCATATGATTCAAGGAATATATCAACTCATTAAAATTCTCACACAAATCGGCCCATCATCATTTCAGAAGCTTTTGGGCTAACTGTCATAGGAGTGAACTCGTCCCAGTTTAAATGGCCCAACAAGTTCACATCTCATGGCAAGAAGTCCAACCGTATCCAAATGATAATGTTCCTAAACACAAACATATAATGAAGATAATGCAAACGTAATAGTTTCTACAGTATGGCCCATCAACATTTCAGAAGCTTTGGGCCTAATAGTCATAAGGTACGAACTTGCCCCAGTTTAAATGGCCCAGCAAGCCCGCATTTCTGACAATAGTCCAACTGCATCCAAATGAGGATGGTCCACAAGCACATATCCAAGGAAATAATTGTTACTTTAGCCAACCCGGTCTATAGGTGGGTTAGTAAGAGTATAGACAAAGGCTCTCACTGGCGAAGGATGGCCCACAACTAGGTCTCCCCCTACTCAAGGGTTCGAGCAACCAAGTGGGCGCACCCTTTTTTATACACTAAGGTACGTGCCAATGAGCTATGGTGTGTGACGGACTGTCAAATGGATTTCCTGTTGTAGATCCCCCAGATGGAAGGTGGAGCGAGGCTCACTTAAATACCCAAGCCTCTTAGGCTCTTATCGCTTGTTGTCAGGAATAAACAACGAGTCCTCCAAATTAGTCCATCACAATAGGCTACGAGTATATGGCTATCTAGGTGCCTTCACAGCTTTTCCTTCTAGAAAGGTAGTGAATGAAGGAAGACACCAAACCATTACCTAGCCTCAAAATGCCTTTGATTAAACCCTCACTTTATCCACTATAGACACGGTCAATTAAAACATAAATCCAAACATCACAAGTCAATATTTCGGGGCCAATTCTCTATCCCCAGTGGAGTCGCCAGACTGTAGGACAACAGGACCTGGGCGACGCCGTTTCTAGGCTCGCGGCACTAGTTGGGAAGTACTAAATAATATGGAGTCGCCACCCGGTGTGAAACGGGACAAAGATTTAAGGCCGCACTCACCCCTCGCAAGGGAAGACCTCAAACCGTTGGGTTCGGAATGGTCCCTTACTTATGTCACTTGTAATAAAAGGATTTATGTAATAATTTAACCAGGCTTAAATAACATTTATTTCCAAAAAATATCATGCTTCTAGATTCATATGCATACATCAACAAGTTCATCACAACATGCAACATCACATGACAATCTCATGAACATATTTCAATCCTATGATATGGAAAAACTAAGAACAACCCCTAATCATGCTTGAGTACTATCTCATGAGCCTATTACCAAATAACCTGTTAACAGCCTAATCATGCCTGAATACAATCCCAAGAACACATAGAATGGATAAATGCAAGAATACAAATAATACGGTTGGCTATATAACACAAGAAAGATCAACCAAGAGGCAATTATGCATGAATATGATAAGACAGACTCAGTTCAGTGTGTGCGCGTTCGTGTAGCATTCGTAAATGCGTTCGAATGGTAAACAGAAGGTTCGCGTTCGTGTGGCATTTGATAACGCGTTCGAACGGAAATGAAACAGAATGCTCGCGTTCGTATGGCGTTTGATAACGTGTTCGAACGTAAATGAAACATAATGCTCACGTTCGTATGGCGTTTGATAACGCGTTCGAACGAAAATGAGACCTGATGCATGATAAGGCAAAATGCATGTGCGTTCGAGTTGCGTTCGTAAACGCGTTCGAACGGTAACAGACCTGATGCATGAAATGGGACACAATACATAAACAACAAAATAAAGGGGGCGCGGCGAAGTACTGCCGTAAAGGTGGCCTTTTGGGGGGCTCTTGATCTCTCAAAGAGAGGACCTTTAGACCAACATACTAAGCCCATGCGCGTCATATCACATCATGCATACAAACATAAAGACAATCATATTCAACTAAGTATGTCTGATTGAACGTGTCTCGCATTCAACCGAACACACATCAACCGGCGCGGCAAAGTATCGTGGTGAAGGATTTTAACCCTTCCGATTAGGGGACCTTTCATCGCACTTACTGAGCCCATGCACTCGATTATATCATACACAAATAAGCGACATGCAGAATTTAAATAACAAGAATTAAATAAACCAAAGCAACACAAAACAAGAGAAGGTGTCGTTTACTCAAGTGGTACGTGGAGTTGTGTCCCAAGTACAGACCGCACTACCGTCCATTCGGATTCGGCTACGGAATTTACGTCTGGGTTTCCATCCTATATACCACAAAGACGACACACTCTTCCATTTCATTCAAGCCACAACATGCATCCATAAACGACTCTCATGCGAATAAAATTTAATAAAAGAAACGGATAGAAACTAATGAAAAAGTGCCCTCAGGTCTAACCTTTTAAGTCGTCTCTCGGACTCGCGTTTCACGAAGATCGGAAGGGGTAAAGCTCCGCAACTCTTCCGGTTCACTGGTTCACTGCTCTCGTTCGTTGTCTTACTGTTTTAGGTCGTCGTCCTCCGTCTTTTGCTGCTTGTTTGACTACGATTTACTGCCGCTGCTACTGTTTTGCTGCTGTATCTTAGTTACTGTTTTTGGGATGTTTTGGCTACTGTTTTGGTGTTATTTTCGGTGGTGTTATGATGTGGTTCGGGGGCTGTTTTATGTGTGTGTTTAGGGCTGCTTGGGATGTGTTTTTTGGTGAGGTGAGGGGGCTGTTCGGGATGTGTTTTGGTCAAGGCGATGGGGGTTCTTTGGTTTGTGATCTTTTTGTTATTGAGAGTGAGGGAGAGTTGTGTCTATGAGCTCCAGCTACCCTTGAGAAGGTTGGTGAAGGGTTCTTTTTATAGGCAAAGGGTTAGGCTTGACAAGGAAAGGGATTTGATTGGCTTGGATAAGGGAAGTCAAAGATTGAGGGGGGAAAAATCTTGGCTAGATAGGGAAGGTTGAATATTTAGTTTATGTTGATTAGGCATACAATATTTTAAGTTTGGGAATAATATATTGGTTGATTGATTTTAACTTGATATGATTACATTTGATTGGTTTAGATTAGGCATTTAGTTTGTTGGTTGATTTTAATTAGGCATGCAATTTCTTTAATTTGTGTAAGTATTTTATTTAATTTGGTATATGATTTTTAGATTTGTTTTGATTTCACCATGTGTTAAATATGTGTTTTAAGTGGGCTTGGGCGTGTGGGCCAAGGTTTGGGCGAATTGGGCTTAATGTGAGGCTAGCAGCAAAACCAGAATTACCGACACTGTTCGAACGCTTACTCGAACGCGGCACCAACGTCCGCAATCTGCCTGACGTTCGAACGTATACACGAACGTAGCACCAACGAAAACAGTGAACCTTGTTTATTCTGAATTCCCCCTTCCGATGTCCGTTTTCCGTGACCTCCGTGACTTAAAGGTAGTGTCTCCAAAATGAGACTCATCATAGGGACTTATGTGTAAAAATGCAGTGCCTACAGTTGGCTTCTAGCAAAGCGCCATGCCTACCCAATTCTCCAGAAATATCCTTACAGGAATAAAGGATCTATATCAGGCATAGTATACGTAGTATTGTGTATGTCGATCCAGTATCGGATGATCACGTGCTAGGCCTGGGGCTGGAATTGTGTCTGCCCCGTACGAAGCACATGTCGGATGTCTGGTAACTAGTCTCTATAATCAGATAAACATGACCTTGTCATTTTATCCTGATGACTGCAGTACTTAAGAGTACTAGTACCGTATCCTACGTGACCATCATCTCCATATGACTGGAGTGACACTTCCGTCTTGACATCACACCCACTACACTACGATTCTCAATATACCCAGCATAGGCGTACACAGAACCTTTTAAAGCCATTGACGACCGCAACCAAAGTATATTGATTGTCGCAAGTATTAGCGGTGCAAGTCTCAAGTTAAGACCAAATACACCTACCCTGATTTCGGACTTCCATAGACACATAGTTATACTACCAATGGAATTCCGAGGGGGTCTATCCAGAGCGAAGCTGTTTCCCGTACCATCGGTAAAACACAACCTCCTATTACCCTTGCATGAGTATCCTATACCCAAATATATGAGAACTATGATGTTGTGCCCTCACAACGCGCACAAGTGTAATACTAGTCTTTTACGTATTTATCGATGTCCAATCTCGATAATACTCTGACTATGGATATTTAATGATTTATCCTTCGTGGACTGATACTCTCTCATATCATTCTCAGTCCAGGAACAAATCATAGGGACCTCCTATCATTTATACATCTAGGTGATCTAATCACAAATGATAAGAGTGCAATCTTCTTTGTCACATAGTTAATTTGTACAACAACACCATGATCTGTACAAATAGTGACGCTATGGGTCATAATTGTCCAACAGGGTGTACCATATGTTCCCCACTTAACATTTTACTAATTGTTGTTACTTAACAACTCTTGTTGTTACTTAATTATTTGATTAACAACTCTTATTGTTACTTAATAATTTTTAACATGAAATTATTACTAATTGTTGTTATTTAACAACACTAAATAATTCTCAATCAACAATTTCCAACAAAATTAATAAATGGAGCTCTAAAATTAATGTCTGGCTTTGATTGTGGAGATGAATTTAAGAGGCTTTATCAAGTATCAGAATTCAGTGTTGTCAACTGTCAGAATTTAACATATTTACATCTCCTGTTTCATGTTCCTTCATTATTCTTTCTTTCTTCCTTTCCCAGTCTCAGTTTTATTTTTTCTTCTTTTTGCTTGTTTTCTTTTTCTTTTTATCGTTTGTTTTGTCAAATTTTTTATTTTTTTTTTGCCATTTTTCTTTGGAAAATGGCTCTCACTCCCTGTCGCCACCAACCCTGGTGAGTGGCGGCAAGGGAGTCCCCTCTCCCTCCTCGTTCTTTTTTCTTCATGGTTTTCCTTGGTTTTATTTTCCTTTTTATTTTGGTTTTGTTTTTTTTGGCAGCCCCTGATTTTATTGTTTCTTCCTTTTTGGGGTTTTTTTAATATGTGGATCCACTTTTATAGAGGTAGATGTCCAATATTTATTGGGTTTTATTTTCTGTTATAAGTAGAAATAATTATCTTTTCACCAGTATACAAAAGATTTAATGCAGAAAATTAATAGATTTGATAGTGAAAACCGGATATTTGCGATGTCTATGGGATATTTTCATAGTCTCGTAGAACTATAAATTATCTTGTATTCGATTGATTATATATTGTTGTAGAAGTTTTATGTACTATATGTGTATTATGTTGTTTCACGTTCATCTAGGAATTTGTAGTCACCGACTTTACATTAAGGCTGAGATAGGGAGATCATGACGTTCCCGTAATTCCTCTTGTTCTTAAATAGTTTTTAAGTGTTGATATGTATCTTTATTGGTTACGAGAAACACGTAGTATATGTATTAGTTTATATTGTTAGGTTTATCCTAATTTAGTTTGAGTCTTAAATTTTTCCTAAATTTATATTCGAGTTCTTATGATCGTGAAATTACATCATTGTGATGTTTAATATATGGGCATTGCTAACATACCTTTGGGTATCTAATACCCAAGGGTTGTTAGCATTAAAAAAATAAAAATAATAACAGTAACTGGTTGCAACAATCGGTTGCAACCAGTTAAAAAAAAAAAAAATTTTTAAAAATTATAAAATATTGATAAAAAAAATGTATTGTAAGTTTTTTATTTTTTTTTTTTTGCCATTTTTCTTTGGAAAATGGCTCTCACTCCCTGTCGCCACCAACCCTGGTGAGTGGCGGCAAGGGAGTCCCCTCTCCCTCCTCGTTCTTTTTTCTTCATGGTTTTCCTTGGTTTTATTTTCCTTTTTATTTTGGTTTTGTTTTTTTTGGCAGCCCCTGATTTTATTGTTTCTTCCTTTTTGGGGTTTTTTTAATATGTGGATCCACTTTTATAGAGGTAGATGTCCAATATTTATTGGGTTTTATTTTCTGTTATAAGTAGAAATAATTATCTTTTCACCAGTATACAAAAGATTTAATGCGGAAAATTAATAGATTTGATAGTGAAAACCAGATATTTGCGATGTCTATGGGATATTTTCATAGTCTCGTAGAACTATAAATTATCTTGTATTCGATTGATTATATATTGTTGTAGAAGTTTTATGTACTATATGTGTATTATGTTGTTTCACGTTCATCTAGGAATTTGTAGTCACCGACTTTACATTAAGGCTGAGATAGGGAGATCATGACGTTCCCGTAATTCCTCTTGTTCTTAAATAGTTTTTAAGTGTTGATATGTATCTTTATTGGTTACGAGAAACACGTAGTATATGTATTAGTTTATATTGTTAGGTTTATCCTAATTTAGTTTGAGTCTTAAATTTTTCCTAAATTTATATTCGAGTTCTTATGATCGTGAAATTACATCATTGTGATGTTTAATATATGGGCATTGCTAACATACCTTTGGGTATCTAATACCCAAGGGTTGTTAGCATTAAAAAAATAAAAATAATAACAGTAACTGGTTGCAACAATCGGTTGCAACCAGTTACTAAAAAAAAAATTAAAAAATTATTTTTTATTAAATAATTATAAAATATTGATAAAAAAAAAATATATTGTAAGTTTTTAATTTTTTTTTTTTATAAAATATTGATAAAAATAAAATAATATAAATTTTTTTTGCATATTTATTGGTGAAAGTTGCAAGTTTAATGGTAGAAGTTGCATATTCAACGGTCATAGTTGCAGGTGTGATTTTCGAGGCAGATGCAATTGCATGTTATTGCTAAAATTTCAAGTCTAATGGTTTCATTTTGCATGTTTATTGCTAAATGTTTCATCTTCGAAATATTGCATATTTATTGGTCAAAGTTGCAAGTTTAATAGTAGAAGTTGCATATTCAACGGTCATAGTTGCAGGTGTGATTTTTGAGGAAGATGCAATTGCATGTTATTGCTAAAATTTCAAGTCAAATGGTTTCATTTTGCATGTTTATTGCTAAAACTTTCATCTTCGAAATATTGCATATTTATTGGTAAAAGTTGCATGTTTGATGGTAGAGGTTGCATATTCAACGGTCATAGTTGCAGGTGAGATTTTCGAGGCAGCTGCAATTGCATGTTATTGCTACAATTTCAAGTCCAATGGTTTCATTTTGCATGTTTATTGCTAAAAATTTCATCTTCAAAATATTGCATATTTATTGGTGAAAGTTGCATGTTTAATGGTAGAATTTGCATATTCAACGGTCATAGTTGCAGGTGGGATTTTCGAGGCAAATGCAATTGCATGTTATTGCTAAAATTTCAAGTCCAATGGTTTCATTTTGCATGTTTATTGCTACAAAATTTCATCTTCAAAATATTGCATATTTATTGGTGAAAATTGCATGTTTGATGGTAGAATTTGCATATTCAACGGTCATAGTTGCATGTGCGATTTTCGAGGAAGATGCAATTGCATGTTATTACTAAAATTTCAAGTCCAATGGTTTCATTTAGCATGTTTATTGCTACAAAATTTCATCTTCAAAATATTGCATATTTATTGGTGAAAGTTACATGTTTGATGGTAGAAGTTGCATATTCAACGGTCATAGTTGCATGTGCGATTTTCGAGGAAGATGCAATTGCATGTTATTGCTAAAATTTCAAGTTCAATGGTTTCATTTTGCATGTTTATTGCTAAAAATTTCATCTTCGAAATATTGCATATTTATTGGTAAAAGTTGCATGTTTGATGGTAGAAGTTGCATATTCAATGGTCATAGTTGCATGTGCGATTTTCGAGGCAGATGCAATTGCATGTTATCGCTAAAATTTCAAGTCCAATGGTTTCATTTTGCATGTTTATTGCTGAAGGTTTCATCTTCGAAATATTGCATATTTATTGCTGAAAGTTACATGTTTGATGGTAAAGGTTGCATATTCAACGGTCATATTTACAGGTGCGATTTTCGAGGCAGATGCAATTGCATGTTATTGCTAAAATTTCAAGTCCAATGGTTTCATTTTGCATGTTTATTGCTAAAGGTTTCATCTTCGAAATATTGCATATTTATTGGTGAAAGTTGCATGTATGATGGTAGAGGTTGCATATTCAACGGTCGTTGTTGCAGGTGCGATTTTCGAGGCAGATACAATTGCATGTTATTGCTAAAATTTCAAGTCCAATGGTTTCATTTTGCATGTTTATTGCTAAAAATTTCATCTTCGAAATATTGCATATTTATTGGTGAAAGTTGCAAGTTTAATGGTAGTGGTTGCATATTTAATGGTCATATTTATGCGCCCTAGCACAAATATTGAGTGATTTTTTCTTAAAAATTATTTAATTGTTGGATTTTCAAGTTTAAAATATATCTTGCATCTTTTAAGGTTGAAAGTTGCATCTTAATGGTTAAATTGCATATTGATGGTGTGAAGTTGCATGTATTGAGTATATCTAACAATTACAAATTATTCAATATCATGTTTATTACTTCGATTCGATCTCGATTTCGTGTTTAATGATTATAAGTTAATACAATTCGCTTAAACATCACAAATAATGAGCACAAATTATTAATATTGATATCTATTTATATTTTTCGTTAATTACATATGTTAATTTAGCATGTATACGAGTTTTATACTTATTGTTTTCGCTTACAATTTTTATTCATTACGACTAGGGGTGGCAATTTTTGGTAAGGATTTCGTTTATTTATCCGATTCAATTCGCTTTAAAGCGAATGTGAGTTTCAAACAATGTTTTCGTTTAATCAATGGGTCGATTCGAGTGAAAGCGTTTATTACAGTTATGGAATATGAATTTAACATCATGAATACGTTTATTCGTTACTGAATCGTTTTATTATTTTCTTTGACCAATTATTTTTCAGTTACAATTTGAGTAATTATGGCTAATGGTTCGTATAAATTAATCATTTTTCTACTTATTTATTTATGTAAATATTAAATTCGGTTATAACTAAAAGTAATTCGGATATTGACTAAAGTTAATGAGCATGGAGTAGAATTTGTTATAATTTTTTTTATACAATAATTTTTATTTCATATCCCTCATATGAAAAGTATTTAGTATGAAAATTAATTTTTATTAGTTTTTCGTGTATGATTCGTTTTATTATTTTTTTATCAGTTATTGGTATTTTTCAGTTAAGATTCCAGTAATTATGGCTAATTACCTTTGAAAAAATATTATTTCTGATATTAACTAAAGTTAATGAGCATGGAGGAAAATTTGATTCGACATAATTTTATAACTAACTATTATTACATATGAACGGTAATTAGTATGAAAATGATTTTTTATTAATTACAGAAGATGAGAATTTTTTTTAAATTATATTTTTTGTCTTAAATTTTTTAATTTACTTAATTTAATATATATCTAAAATAGTAATTTTGGTTATAATTCATAGTTTTTCGGATAAACACTAAAGTTATTGAGCATGAATCACAATTTTAATATTTTGTTCATAATTTTTTTGATTTAATATGAAAGTTAATGAGGATGAAAATCACTTTTTTTTTTAATCACATAAAATGAGCATGAAGATGATTTTTATTACAAATGTTGAGAATTACTAAATTTAATGAGCATGAATATGATTTTTTAATTTTTTTTATATATATAACTACTTAATATTATTGTTAATAACACATTTATTTACTATGAATTTAAGTTTCAAAGTTTTTGATTTTGTTACATATTTAATGAGCATGGAAAAATAATATTTCGGATATTAACTGAAGTTAATGAGCATGGAGGAAAATTTATAATTTTTTGTTTAAATAATTATTATTTCATATGGAAGGTAATTAGTATGAAAATGATTTTTTATTAATTACAAAAGATGGGAATTTTTTTTTAATTATATTTTTTGCCTTAAATTTTATAATTTACTTAATTTAATGACCATTTACTCCCACAGTTGTGAGATGGGCTTAAAATGGGCTTCTCAAAAAGAAAATTAGGCCCAAATAGATAGCATGGGCCTCATATGCTTTTCAACTAACTTCATTAATGGAAAATGAAATTTTTATGAATGTTTTCTCAAGTCCACGTTGGTGGGTGTGCTTCATGAAGGAGTTACTCTTCACCAACCACCCCAAGCAAGCAAAATCATTCTACCACAGTTTCAACCTACGTGTAGCTTGTTCATAGCCTTGTTTCACCATTTTGTACCCCTGCAGACCAGCCCCTGATTATTGCATCCAAAACAGCTCAGGAAAAAGCCCCCAAAACAGTTAACAAAAAGCAGTAAAAAACAGATAAAATAATAAAGTCAAAAAAAGTCTAAACTGATGACCAAAAACAATCTCCCAAATACCCCAATTCATCATGCACTGGTGCATTCACAGCATTGCAACACTCATCCAGTGATTTCTAGCTACATTTAACAGTTTCTCATTATACAAAATGCATTAAGCTGCATATTAATGAATTGTTCAAAAGATGTAGAAAATGCATTCAGCTACATTTCACAGTTTCAAAAGATATACAAAATGAATTCACTACATAATTAACTATTTTAGTAACGCATACGTTAAGCCTTTCTCCGTAAACGACTTTTCTTTTTACTGTTCTTTTCGATTCTTACTGATAACTTCGGAGGTTTCCCTCTTGGTGTTTGCATTGAAATCAGATGTTGTTGCGTGTTATACTCTCCCATTGCTAACTTTAAGACCTCATCACGTTTATCATTCAATGGAGAGTCAATCAGTTGCAGTGCTATACAACAAAATAATGAAATAAATAATAAACAAACAAAAAAGTAAGATGGAATTACAATAATATTCACTTGATTTTGTCATTTACGCGCTCGACGACCACTCCGTAAATAATCCCAAATCTCACAAACTTTTTCTTTAACCTTAACCAATAACATATACCAATGGAAATCTCTGTCGTGGATGGGCACGAATATCTAGTGACAAGTAAAGAAGATATAAGGATGCAATTAAGAAATAGTAACGTAAAAATTATAAATGAAGCATAAAGAAAAATATATATTGTACCTGTTGGCATCTTTGCAGATCACACATATAATGATCTTTCAATTGGGAAGCTCTACGAAACGAATCATATTGTGCATTTCGCTCTAGTACCATTTGCTACATATTCAATTATGGAATCGAGATAAAAATATTATGACTTGGAATGAGAAAAAAAACCAATGAAATTACAATAATCAACTTTAATGGTACAACAACAATACTAACAACAAAGGTTGTCGGTAAAAACCAATTGATTGATTCAGTAGTTCTTTTCAAAGACTCCTATATGGTGAGGTACTCAGCTTTCATGCAAATGACCTGAGGAATAGGAAAGTTATTATTACCTACTTATACGAAAAAAACAGTAAAAATCAATAGATACAACCTCGCCTTGAACTGGTTCACCAGGCAAAAGTGACAACAAGCTACCCCGTGTGATATGCTCATGACTTGTTCGGACAATAATATCACTGCAAGCAACCCGAACAGGAATTAAAAAAAATTTCATTCCAATATACATATATTTCAAATAAGTCCGTCTATGGTGGTAAATGATTTGGTATCTTTTCTCAGAGAATTGATTAAAACAATATTGAATTATCTTCAAATGATCAGTATTGACTGCCTTGTTCACCAAAAAATGACCAGCTTTCAATTTGGACATTGCGCCTGTTGAAACAAGATCATATGGCGACAATTGATAAGGGTCTGGCTTTCTGTTTCTCATTGGCCGATTAGGAATTAAAGACATGTCTGAGTCTTGAGCCTCTGCCTTATGTCCAACTATATCCATCGAGGACTAGGTGACAGAAAATAAGTCATAAATTATATTCAAATAATAACAATGACAGTAAAATAGAACATATAATTGCTTGTATTCATACCTCATCATTTAGAAGATTTGAGCATGGTTGAGGGTTGGCCATTGATTCATTAAATGCTGCTGCAAGCTTCTGCTTCAACTTGAAAGAGTCATCAAGAGATGACGAACTAATGATAGCTGTTTTTTTATCATGGGCATTTACTTCCTTAGCATCGACTGGTTGTGCAGCTTCAAAGTTAGGGACCGACGTCGGTTCATCAGTCGGGCGCGCTTGTTCTCTATAAACATGGGAATTGAGCTCTAACAAATACTCTTCTAATTTATCAACCTTTTTTGTCAATTGGTCCACTTTATTTTCCATCAATTTCATGCCTTGTGAGGTTTGTTTGGCATGTTCTCCTATAGTTTCCTGAATTCTTTGTAGGATTGTCATAACTGAATCGAAATCTTTCGCACGTACAAAACTGTCTTGCTGGTCACTCTCCTTCCTCATGGGAACCTATTTATAATTTAAAAATAATAAGTAATTTGTTAATGATAACTTGAAGCATACCATAAAAGGAAATTATTAACTTAATTAATACCGCATTGCTCCCGAAACCACCAAAATTTTTCTCCCATTGAACAAATTTTTTTATTTCCGCGGCAGTCCACTGCATGATAGGCCAACCATTCCTCGGTGAAGACAGCTGGTAAGTAGAAGACGACATATAAAAAATCTGCTGAAACAAATAAATGTCATAATCATAAACATGGACTGCATGGTGGTAGCACAAACATGACGAAATTAAAGAGATCAAATGTTATTCATTTCATACCATTAAAAATATAACACATCCTCTAATTGAAGAAGTTTTGTTTTCATTGACCTTCTTCACTCCATTCAATAAAAATTGTAAACACCAGGTTGCCCAATTTTTAAATCTAATGGAGCTGACATCTTTCAATGCATGCAGGTAATATGGGTTGATGTACGCGGCAGGAGTAGGACATAGGATAGTACTGATAGCAAACAAACAAAAAAGAATAGAGAAATCATCATCTGCAGTGGTAATACTGCTTAGTCTCTCAATCACAATTGCTATTGGGATCCCTTTCTTACTAGTACAATATCGGGCTCTTAACTCAGCTATGTCCTTGTCGTCCCCGTAAGTCTCAAAGTTCGAACCCTCATCCTCAATACCCATAATTGCAGTAAAAGTATCAACACTCATACTGTATTCAGTTCCATTAAGTGTAATTATCCCTCTCCCGCGTTTCATTGTTTAACCACCATCTACATAACTCTTGTCTCACTCTCCCACATCTGAGACCCAAGAGGCTTCCAAATCCAAGCTGTCTTACAGCTTCTTCTTGTTCAACACTAAATGTGGATACCATTTTCGAGAAGCGAGTGACACTGCATCTTGAAATTCCTTTGTAGTTAGGGTCTTTCTCTTCTACCTTATCCACTGGATCGCGTAATAATCCACGAGGCCACTTTTTGTGGTTGACAGATTTCTTATTATACTTGTTCACAAAATCAACTTTATGTTCCAAGGTCATTTTCTTCCAATTCGTTCCTATGTGACCTTTTATCTATAACCAAATAATATAGTCAAATCAAAAAATATATATAAGGTTAATAAATCAAAATATAAAGTTAAATAACAAAGAAAAGTTAAATAGTTAATTGCATACCTCTTTGGTCACTTTAAGACCTTCTTCTTTCAGCCGCTTTGCTTCAGACTTGCTGTCGAGACAAGTCAAATTAATTTTGTATGTACATCATCAAATAAACTTATTTAACTATTGACACTATTTGGTTAAATAGTAACTTACTAATAGTAGCACCATACGTGCTTGCCCGGTCCATGAGGTTGTTCATTTGTTTCAATCCTCTTTTGTTTAGGCATGATGTTTACAACCAATGACAGAGATGATGGACTACGAATACATCAACAATGATAAGTAAATTAATATAAAGTTGGAAAAAAGCTTGACAACCACGAAGATCAAAGGTTAATTTATTTTAAATAGAATATCTTTTATATCTTCTATTGGAATCATGAAGATCAAATGTTATGTTAGGTTAGAATATAAGTGATTTAAATTAAATTAACAAAACTTACAGATTACACTAAAGCCAAAATTTAATTAAGCCAAGATTATTCATGCATTACATGATCACCACATTCATACACACACACATATAAATATATTTAACAAATCCAATGCATGTTCCCAAACTTATTGATATTTACGCAATCGACGACCACTTAGCAATGAAACCTCCAATATGAAAGTCCACAGATGCTTCTTTACCGCATATGGTTTATTTTCTCTTCCTTTGCAGTTCATTGAAAAAAAATTCCCATGTGGGGCAATGCATACCATAGAACAAAAAAAAAGCATTCAAGATTGTGAGCACTAAAAGCCTGATGCTCCAATGATATGGACAGTACAATATTTCATAAAAACGGAATACCAAGCGTGTAAACATTACAATGTTTCAAAAAAACAGAATACCAAGCGGAATATTTCATAAAGAAAGAAACATAATCATCAATGGCAAAGTTTAGTGTATGTTATAAATCACTAATTAAAATTCCATGCATAACACATTACAATGTTTCTAGCAATTTCAATTATGAAACATTCTACTCAAAGCCTTACAATAATTCCGCCTCCAATCCTCCAATCCTTCTACTCAAAAATCGACTTCAATCCTCCAATCCTTCTACTGAAAAACCCAAATCTGAATGCGAGTTTTCTGCATTCAAATAAAAAAAGTACCATATTTAGCCAAAAACCTAATAATCCATGAACAAGAAACCAAATTTAAGTAGACCCAGAAATAACGCAGGAAGTACATTTAGTTATCATGTTGTCCGGTGAACAATCACTATCCACAACCCAAACCAATTTAAATGAAATCTAAATAGCAGCAAGGAGGATAAACTGTCTTCGGAACAAGCACAAAAACATAACCCTATACATTTTACACTATTAGATTAAGTAATAGACCAAAAAATACATGACTCATATCTTTATTCTCTTTACTTTTCCTCTGTTTTCTCACCAACCAAACACTACAAAACTTCTACATACCATTATCATAATAACCCTTGTCCAAAAATCCCCCAAACAGCGGGTTTCAATAACCAACAACCACAAAATCCCCACAAACTCATTTACAAAATGAAAAGCCACAAACAACGCCCAAAACCAAATCAAAATCCTAACAATCCATGAACAAGAAACCAAATTTAAGTAGACCCATAAAAGAGAATCAAGAGATACAGTGGAATGCTTTGAAGGAACCTGGAAATCAAGTTCTGGAGAATCAGCGATGGAGAAGCAGGAGTCGGCGTCGGCGTCGGCGATTTTAGGGCACAAATTTCTTGTAAGATGCTTCCACAAATGATTTCATGTAAGATGCTTCCACAAACAATTTGTGAGACAGAAGGATAGTTCGTGAGAGATGGGGGGAATTGTGAGAGAGTGAGATGAACAGGGGAGACGAGAGGGAGATGAATAGTGAGGCATTTGAGAGAGACGAGGGATTTGAGAGAGATGAGGGATTTGATGGCTTTTTTTACTTGAATTTACCGGTTTTCCCGATTTTATTTTTTAATTTTTATTTTTTACTTTTTTTTTCCACTCACCGTTGGATCACTTGACAGTGGTCCAACGGTGAGGGTACCCAGATGCACTCTTAATATATACATATATTTCATTTAAAAAAAAGTGTCAGAAGTTAATGAAAATGGGATAGAAACATATGTATGCATGTATACTTTTTTTTTCTTTTTTTTTTTTTATTGACTACACAAATTAATGTCCAGGTAAATATTGATTTACTACATAGAAGAAAGGGAATAGGAAATGATTCAAATGAAGCAACCTCATCTTATCCAGTGTTATAAATCAAAAGAGAGACGGCCACTGGAGAAATAAGAAAAGCTCAAAAGAAAACAAAAATGGCAATTGCTCCAACTTGTGTCATCTTCTCATCATCATCTTCAACGCCAAAGCTCTCCTACCCTTCTTCCAAAACACTGACCACCAGTTCTAGCACAACCCCATTTCTGGGATTCTCTGTTTCTTCCTCCAAAACGACTCTGTCTTTGAACACCAAGCGGTCGTTTAGGGTTCGCTGCCAGAATCCATCTCTTGTCCCCGACAATCAACGCTGGATGTTCGAGCAGTCTGAAGTCGATGGCCCTGTAATTATCTAACTTTTTTCCCGCTCTGTTTATCTTGCTCCTAAGAATGCAAGAAACTCTACAAATTGACCTTTTTTTTGTCGGTTTTTGTTTCTGGGAAATAAACCCTTTGTGTTGTTTCGTGTGTTTTGAGTATTGTTAGGTTTAGTTACTTAGAAATCCTGGGAGAAGGTAATGAATTGGAAACTTTTGAATTCCCCATAACAAAGCAAAGGATTGTTGGGTTCCATGTCCCTCAATTTTGTGCTGCTTTTGAAGGATTGTTCTAAAACTGTCGGGCTTTATTTTATTTCATTGTGTGTTATTGGTTAAAGAATGTGATTAGGTTTTAAGCTGATGAACAATTTGTTCATGCAATTAAGAGAGGATATTTTATGCTACAAATATGATCTGTGAATTTGTTGTTATAATTTATAATCTCTTTTAGAACACAAAAACTTGTCTTTTGGCACGCACACCAACTAAAGTGTATGCTAAGTACCCACTTTTACTTGGTAGCTAATCTACATTAATCCAAGAATGTGATAAACTATGAAGTCAACTATCTGTCACTTGCCCCGAAATCATAATTTTTTTAATTATGTTTGAAATTTTTTTTTTTACATTTTTTAGGACATCTGGAACAATACATGGTATCCAAAAGCTGCTGATCACCGACATTCGGATAAAACATGGTATGTGGTTGATGCAACGGATAAAATTCTTGGGAGACTTGCATCAACCATTGCCATTCATATTCGTGGAAAGAATCTGGCGACCTACACTCCTAGTGTGGACATGGGAGCTTATGTGATTGTGGTATGTGGTTTGAATGTTTAGTCATGCATTATTTTTCTCCACCACCATGACAATGAATACTGAGTGCATCAACAAGATTGTACTGCAATGTATTCAACCTTTGATAAAGGTGCCCTTGTCGTTGGTGGTTAGTGTGAAATTTTGTCTGCAAAAGTTGTTTAGGTACTTTTGGTAGTGGCATCAGCTTCTAGTAGTTTCTTGAATCATATTTTCTTTTTAACTGTTAGTAAGAACTGAAAATTTTGTTAAAGGATAAAACACTCAAGGTGGACTAGCAATTCTTATTCATGTGAGCATCATTTTTATTTCATAAGTTGAATATCTGTTGTTAGGTGTTGTACCTGCTTCTTTGACCTAAGTTTGCATATTAGAATCTTATAGCAGTATCTCATAATCCCGTAGTTATTTAACCTAATTTGAGAAGAATCCTTATGCTGGCCAATGCCATAATGGCATATTTCTTAGTATCTTCTTTTAATTCATTGAAACTTTTTTAATATATGGGGCTGAGCTTCTCAGCTTCTTTTACGGCTATTTGTAATTGTCGGTGCTTTCATGTATTGAAATAGTACAGTGCTAGTGAGAAAAAGTGATGCGCTGATGGTAATAATTATTTGAGCTATAATAATTATTCTGATAACTTGTTTTATGCTTACTAATTATATATTGTTTTAAATAGAAACAGGAAAATCCGAGGTGCCTGATTTTAAGCTCTAGATATATTTGCTCACTCCAATGGTAAAGACGTAGATGGGCTGCAGCAAACGCTTAAGCTGTCAAACTGTATATATATAGTTAACTTATTACAACTTGTCAGGGTATCTTAAACAATCACAAAGACTTGTCCCAATACGGTTAGCTTCATTTGCATTTCTGACCCAGAAAAGGAATCAGAAGTATGGATTGGTCATTAAGGTCTTTATCCACAACACTGCTAAATTTCCACTATTGCCAAGTTGTGATGGGTATTGGTTCTTGGAAACTTTTTCTTCTGGAAATCTGAAAATTCGTAATGCCAGTCAGGATCCGCATCATTCGGTTGAGATGTGGTTGTCTAGCATTTATCTATTTGTTATATGTTGCTTAAGTTTTTTCTTTGCATAGGTTTTGCCGATGTAGTATGAAAATTGTGATGTATGACTCTGTCTAGTTTTCAACATATGTCAATGGTCAAGATGTTTATATATCTTAGTTAAATAGTTGTTGAGCAATATCCAACTTGTTTTTATTTACTTGAATTCAATAGGTGAATGCTGAAAATGTTGCTGTATCTGGGAAGAAGAGGACACAAAAGCTCTACAGGAGGCATTCAGGAAGACCGGGTGGTATGAAAGAGGAAACATTTGACCAGCTACAGCAGAGAATCCCTGAAAGAATTATTGAGCATGCTGTTCGTGGAATGCTTCCGAAGGGGAGGGTCAGTTCTCTAGTTCTAACTCAAATTGTGTGTGTGTGTGCAATGAGCTTAATTTCAATGTCTTCCTCATTCATTATCATATATTTTTTAACAAATAGATATAGTCAACCAGCAAATACATTTGTATAAAATTTTCCCATAAATGCCTGTAATTTTTATTCTAGGTTAAAGAACTTCACATGGAACTTCTATGGCTATTGGTAGATATGAGAAGGATGAAAATTGCTGTGTCATGCATTTAGCTTTACCATGTTCTAATAATTTTTATCATGTCATTTTGTTGGATGTCCATGCTCCAAGTAACTAAGTGTTTTGTTTGCGGTGAAATCCTGTATTGTTCTCAAGGGATATTTACAGGTGTGCTAGTGTGCTTCGTGAATAATAATGCACACAATCAACATAAAGAAAGTGAGCACCCCTTTCTTGTTGAATAAATTGTCTTTATGGTATTGTGGGTATTGACTTGATAATGTGAACATGATTGGTAGCAACGTGAAGAAGTAAATGCATTCGCATATTATTAATCTTAACATATAGTTGATTACTAAGCACATATTGAAATGACAGAGGTCATATCCTCATCATTTTTGTTAGCTTTTACCAGACAACACATTTTCTTATTTTTTTCCCTGCCTGGATGGTGGGTACCCGTTTTACGAACAAACTTAGCCTTGATTTGGGAGTTGCTTTTTGCAGCTTGGTAGAGCATTGTTCACCCATCTAAAGGTTTACAAGGGTCCAAATCACCCTCACGATGCCCAACAGCCCATTGAGTTGCCAATAAGGGACAAGAGAATACAGAAGCAGCGATAGATTTGAAAGCAGAAGTCCTGATTGGGATACTGGGAGCAATGCCTCTTCTTCTCCTCCATTTGCACTACTTTGAAGCAATGACTCTTCTCTCCCCCATTTGCACTACTTTGAAGTGTTTGGTCTCATAAAGTTTTATGCTCAGGCTTCTGCCGTTGTAATGCTTGTTATTCATGTTCATATTATGCTTTTAGAGACGAGAGATATTTGAAATCACTCTTCTATTGATGAGGTTCTGGTGTTTGAACTGTAATGAAGAGAGTTATTTTTTAGGAATTCATTGCTTAGCAACCTAATCTACTAATTTGAAATACTGCCCACAAACTCTTATTTGAAATATTACAAATTTGAACTACATATTGCATTTTTCACCTCTAAAAGAGTCGCTTATTGTGAGAAAAAACCAAAAAAAAAAAAAAAAAAAAAAAAAAGCCACATCTAACAAACGAAACCATTATGTACGAAGAGAGAATGTACTAATTTTCTTTGAATTCGCATTCTGCTGGCGGAGGGGTTGATCTCAATCTATCTGGAATCCTCAACCTGCAGTACCGTGGGACACTAAACCTTAAGCCTCTCAGCACAGGCATAGCTTCTTCATCTACTTGCCACTCCCATAATTCTTCACAATCAAGTTGTAGAATTTCAAGGCGACGAAAACCCTGAGTAGTGCAGATCAATTTGTTTACATGCTTAGAGTAGAATTGTAAGTCAAGAATCATGAGGTTGAACAACTTCTCCAATAAAGGCATAGGATCTTCCTTGGACGTGGAGCTTGCAAGTTTTAGCGATAGGCACTCAAGATTTGGCAGCATGGCGTCCATATCTCCTTGTAATTCAATGTCCCCTTTAAACCTAAAATCTACCAGGAATGGACAATGAGAGAGTGGTTCCAGTGAGCCAGCATAATGATCAGTCCAAAGCCTAACAGACAGACACTGAAGCTTTCCCAGTTTGGCAATGGAGTCAAAAGTGAAAGATTTTCTGTTGATCCCCTCTTTCTGTTCTATGTGGAGCTCTCGAAGGTTAACCAACTTATGAGGGTCGATATTAATCCAACTTTCTACCTCTATACACTTTAGAGTCTGAAGGTTGGTCAAATTTTCTATTTCCAAATGCCCTCTGAAATATCCAATTAAGTGTCTCAACTCTTTCAACTTACTAATTTCATTTGGTAGGTCGGTACTGACAACAGAATCTGACAAGTCTAGAGTTTGTAGCCTCTGCAAATTCGCAATGGAGGGTGGGACTTTAGCTATACGTGTATTCTTCAATCTCAAATACCTCAAGTGAATCAAATTCTCTACGTTTGTGGGTATGCAGCCACCACCAAAAATTCCGGTGAGTATATAGCCAGCAGCCTCAACGTCAAGCACTCTTGACAACAAAAATCTTTTGAACAACGAGGTCAACTGTTGGTCGATTCGAAGCATATCCCTCCACTTGTAGTTGAAAAGAAAAATTGAACGTGACAGTGGATTACCACATTGAAGCCACAGACAGCTTTGAGTCTCGGAATAAACAGCTTGTCTTCGACATGATGATATGACTGAAGAGGGAGTTGGGTTTTTTACCTCATCGCAAATGTGTATGAAGTTGAGCTTGTCTGCCTTTCGAATTGCAAGATCCCTCAGAAGATCGTGTACTCGAAAAGTTGCTACCTTGTTCCAACTTCGTTTGTCTATCTGAATCAAGCTTCGGTTAACCAACTCATTCAAGCAATCTCTAGCCACATCTTCCATAATTCGATCTTCATTTTGTTGGATAAAACCTTCAGCCGCAATCAGTCGAATTAATATCTCCACGTTGATCTCTGAGTCTTCAGGGAAAATACTAAAGTAAAGAAAACACAACTTCAATTGATAAGATAAATCATTGAAGCTTAATTCTAACAAGAAGGAGATTTCAATTGAATCTTCTCGCAAGTGTCTCCAAATGTGATCCCGCACAATCCGCCACTCTTGTGGTTTCTTTGTATACAAAAGGCCACCTAACACAACTATCACAAGTGGTAATCCGCGGCATTTTCCCACCATCTCCCTTCCCAGGTTCTCCAATCTTTCATCAGTATTTGACTTCCGAAAAGCTTTCTCGCAGAACAGTTTCCAACTCTCATCTGGCCTTAGAAATCGAAGTTGATGAACATGAGTTCTTTCATCTGAGCGCTCAGCAACTTCTTTGATGCGAGTGGTGACAATTACTCTACTTCCATTCTTGTTCTCCGGAAACCCTCTTTTCAGACTCTCCCAAACTCTTTCTGCCATACATCATCAATCACCACCAAGTATGAATACCCTTGTAAAGATTGATGAAGACATCGCTCCAAATCTTCTTCTTTCATCGTCTCTAGGTTGTCCCTGGTTACGATATTGAATGAATGAATGATCCTTAGAAGAAGATCTTCTATGGTATAATCCTGAGAGACAGAAACCCAAGCACAACAATCAAACTTATTCTTGACATCATTGTTATGGTATAGTTTTCTAGCAAGGGTTGTTTTGCCCAAACCACCCATTCCAAATATAGAAATGATAAAACGATGTGGCTCCTTATCAACAAGTTTAGCCACCAATTCGTTAGCATCATCTTCAAAGCCAACAATATTCTCTACAGCTGCAAATGAAGTAGCCCTTCTTAGTTTCTTCAATCTTCCAAGAGCATTATTGCCTGTTCCATCTCTATTGTTACCAATGTTTTCCAGGCCATATGTTCCACGTTTACGAGAGAGATCATTGATTCTCTTTCTGATCTTCAATCTCCTTGCCTATGCTGTACAGAGTAATATTTTCCTTGCCTTTATCAAATAAGCAACTGCACTTCACCATGGAATATAAGAATCCTGGCTTTGTTTCTTGAGTCACCGGTTCATCATCGCTGACTTTGAGAAGATATTTATCTAACACATCCTCAGTATCATAAGCAATGGTTGTGATGTCAGATACCCATTGGCGTATAATTGGATCATCAACTTGTTTCTCTTCAGCATCTTTTATAAAACATTGCATCCATTGCAGCTCATTCTTAAGCGACTGGATTTCAGTTCTGACTTCACGTAAAAAGACTGCTTCTTGAATGAGATAGTCACCAATCCTTTCCACCACAAATGAGACCACTGCATCCACCATATTTCAAAGTCTCATCAAGCTGCAAGAAAGGTGAGAAAGAAAAGAGACTGGATTGATGGAGCTCAATTTCAAAAGATATATGCAAGTGGAGGAACATATTTGGCAATTTCGCCGTCCCTATTAAAGAATAATAAAAAAAAATATTCTTGCCGGCCATATTAAAGAATAATAATAATAAAAAAAAAACAATATTGCTTGTCATTTTCCAGTGATGACAGGTCTCACGTGGAAACACAGGCAACTTTGCCAAGAATCAAACAACTTGACAGCTTGGCATGTAATAAAAAATTATGAGTAATGCTACTTTTTCCTATTGATTTCGGTTTTAATATGAGAAGCGATAGACATACTTACGCTTTTACATAAAATAACTACATCCATTTCATTGTAACTACAGTGATAACTGTAACTACAGTGAGAGGGGTGTAGTTATTTTATGTAGAAATGTAAGTATGTCTATCATTTTTGTTTTAATAAATAAAAATTTTACTTTTTGTAAATTCCAAAGGGTGGTGTAGATTGGTAAGAGTAGTATTTTTAGAAAATTGAAGTTGGTAAAAACAGACAAGATTCGTATAGAAAATAATTTAATAATAATAAAAAATCAGTATTATTGTATTGGCTAGTCATACTCGAATTAGCGTACGAAGAAACTTAAGTCCATCTTCGATGAGCATGGTACGGCTAATGCTATTGCAAGTGAGAGTTTGTTGGAGTTGGTGCTTGAAGCGTCAATCTGAATATTGTATTGTATATTATATTTTCTTAATTATTAATAAAATATCTATATTTTCATTTTAACATTTTTAATGGTAATGTCATTTCGCATATTAGATTGATATATATATATATATATGCTGAGAATGACATCGACCTTAGAATAGTCATGTAGTAATACTGGACACTGGTGTTGGACAATTATGACTCATAGCATCACTATTTGTACAGAACATGGTGTTGTTGTACAAATTAACTATGTGACAAAGGAAATTTCTCTTTTATCATTTGTAATTAGATTACCGGGATATATAAATGATAAGAGTCCATATGATTAGTTCCGGATTAATAAGATATGAGACAATATTAATCCACTAAGGTTTAATCATTAAAATATCCATAGTCGTAATATTATCGAGACTGGACATCGATAATGCGGAATAGACTAGTATTGCACTTGTGCGCATTGTGGGAGCATAACAACATATTTATTATATATTTAAGTATTTGATACTTATGCAAGTGTGATAGGAGGTTGTGTTTACCGATGGTACGGAAACAGCTTCGCTCTGAATAAACCCCTCAGAATTCTATTGGTAGTATGACTATGTGTCTATGGAAGTATCAATCAGGGTATGTGTATTTGGTCTTAACCTGAGACTTACATCGCTAATACTTGCGACAATCAATATACTTTGGTTTTGGCCGTCCAGGGCTTTAACAGGTTTTGTTTACGCCTCTTCTGGGTATATTGAGAATCGTAGTGTATTGGGTGTGATGTCGAGATGAAAGTATCACTCCAGTCATATGGAGATGATGATCACGTAGGATACGGAACTGGTACTCTTGTATGCTGCAGCTATCGGGATAATATGACTAGATCATGTTTATCTGATTATAGAGACTAGTTACCAGAGATCTGATATGTGCTTCGTACGGGGCAGACATAATTCCAGCCACAAGCCTAGCACGTGACATCTGATACTGGATCGCAATACGCAATACTACGTATACTACGCCTGATATAGATTACATATTACTTTAAGAATATTTCTGGAGAATTGGGTAGGCACGGTGCTTTGCTAGAAGCCAACCATGTCTTGTAAATCGGTAAAAATGTAGTACTAGGTACGTACGTGTTCGGATAGTCCGACGACCAGATTTACTGCCAACATATCTGGGGATCTCATGGGTCGCTTCCCGAAGATTCACCGATGACGTATGACTCGCACATAATTAATTTGGGATTAATTATAAGAGATAGAAAATTAATCTAGGATTAATTACGGAGATATTTTATCTGGGATAAAATATTATTTAAAGAGAGAGAACGATTAATTTGGAATTAATCGATAAAATAATATATTCGATATATGATACGAAATTAGATTTCGACGCGGAATTAAAATTGGATTTTAATTCGGGCGAACGAGTTAATTCGCTAGCGACGTGAATAATAATTTTGCTAGGCATAATTATTTAATTAAATTTGATTTAATTACGTCGCAACGGAAAATTCGTTAATTCAGAATTAGCGAACCCGAGCCCGGGAGTATTTGCGGGCCCACTCGCAATTTTGAATCAAGTGGGGCCCACAAGTCACATCATGTCACATCACTTGTCTATCACATCACCTTTTGGTTGATGGAAGTTGATGAGATTTGATGGTTGCTTACCAAACACTCAAGTGTGATGGATTGAATGACTAATACCATTTTATTTAATTTTGGTATATCATTTAACTTGTTTTTTGGAAATCAAAACAACCAACACAACTCTCTCTCTCTCATTTTTCCTCTCCTTGGCCGAAACTAGGCCTTTCATTTTCTCTCAAAGTGGCGTGAAGCTTGGCTTCACATTCTTGAAGATTTGTTGCAAATTTTCATAAGAGCTAGCACTCAAAAGGGTCATTCAAATGTGATAGGGAAATCCATTCATGAGCATGGAATCCATTCACAAAGCTTGGAGCTTGGAGCACATAATAGGGACCTTGGCCGAAACCAACAAGAAGGAAAAGCTTGGAGCATAATTTTTTTTTTTGTTATCTTCGCATCGCAAAAGCCGATTAAAGTGAGTATTTCCGCAACTTTACTTTGATGTATTCACACTTTCATCCTTTAATTTGATCTTGGTTTGATCTAGAAAACCCAACAACTGGGTGGTCCGACATTGAGATAGTATTACTATTATAAACTATTCTTAAAGTAAATATACATAATTGATGGTTTTGGAATACGCTCGAATTCTTATAACGTAATGACTAGCACATGTCGTATATTGAAATTGAAGTTCCAATGGTTTAACTCGATGTACCATGAGCAAGAGAAGCTCGTACAGACATGTGAGTATTCATTGGAGTGAATACTGAATGACTCACAAGTAATTCCTAATAGTTGGAAGTACACACCACCGTCAATAGGAATCTCATCGAGTCGAGTAGCATATGTGATCCTTCACACTTTGATGTCATATATGTCAGAGACCTTTCATGGTCTGAACGCTAGATGTTCGTTGGCTATGGACCGATGCACTCGTTAATCAAATGCGTATCAAAATAGGATCTGTCGGCCCTTATGTGTAACATAAGAGGTTTAGGTATCCATGTATATAAGTCATGATTCTTAAGACTTTGGCCATAGCCAATCACCTATGGTGGATCGCATATATCAGAAATGGTGTTCTGATTAGTTGTAAAAAATCGTGGACATGTCAACATGAGATGTGAGCCTAGGAAACTTGACGGTGTAATCTATGTTTCCTAAGCACAACTCGGATAACCTGCGACGGAGGGATTGTTAAACATATGTGATGACATCGACCTGTATAGTTCAAAAATGGTGTTCGTGTTCTTCGTGAATTCGGAGGTGGCTGAATTGCGTACATATAAGCTAGATAAGCTTATATTACGAACTAGCTAAGCTTATATGACGAACGTGTCTGAGAGAGTCTCATAATATAAGTATACTCGTTGAGCACTTGGGTAGCCGATAATTTTTTATAATAAATAATATTTGATATTATAATTATCAACTAAAATAATTAAGTGTTATTGGATAACATTAATTATATACTTTGACCTAATTGAATTAATTGGATTAATCCAAAATCACACAAGGGCTTTGTTATAATTTCATAAATATCTCTACCATTGGAGGGTATTTTGGTAATTACAAATATGTAATAATAGGTGTATTTGGCTTGATTTAATTGGATTAAATCAAAGTGGTAGACATTCAACTAACCCATTAATTACTCTTTGTCTTCATTTAATTGGATTAAATCAAAGTGGTAGACAAAAGTGATTAGTCACACCTAATTATACATATTTGGACAAATTGGATTAAGCCTACATAAAAGTTGATTAGAACTTTTATTATTAAATATTGCATAAGTTTTGCTATAAAAGGCAAGCTTGAGCAATTTTTTAATTAAGCTTGAGAAGCTAAAACAAGTAAGAATTGGAGATATTAACCTAAGTAAAAGAAGTGTTTAGAGAAGTTTTGGATGTTCTTTACAACATTTCAACAAGGAGAAAAATATTGTATATTAGAACCAAGATTGCTAGCTTTGAGAATTCTCTACAACAACAATGAGAATATGATTTGATATTGGAACCAAGCTTGCTAGCTTTGGAAGTTCTCCACGATATTTTAACAATGAGAAGAAGATTAGATCTTGGAATCAAGCTTGCTAAGGAAGTTTGATATTCTCTAAAATATATTTTCATTAGTGAGTTATCATTAGTGAGACATATAGTGATGAATTATGTATTGGATACATAATAACATAGCTTGATGTTGAAATTAGGCTAATTAATTGTGTACAGATGCTTTAGAAATATAAACAAAATATGCTTGTAATTGGGTCAAATATGTTCATGTTGGACATTGAACATAAAATTAGAGTTTGGAACTCTATATGAAAGCTTAGAGTTATGGCTATCATTCTAAAATCACTGAACCACCTTTTAGTGACCTAGAATTATTCATGAGTCACTTCGTTGTGAAATTCTAATTTAGTTTGTGTTTTTATTCAAACTAATGCATATATGAATTTAGAATACATATATGTTTGTTGTATCATATGGTTTGATGTTGGTTATGATGTTCAAATTGAATTTTAAGTGTATTGAAGTGTCTGGTGAAAATTGGAAGTGTTTTGGATTGGATTCAAGGCAAATTTACTCACTGTCAATATTTTACACAGGGCAGCATCGCGACTTCGTACTGCAGCGTCGCGACACTCACCTCTCAGAGATGTGAGCGTCGCGACACTCACCTCTCAGAGCTGCGAGCGTCGCGACGCTCACCATTACACGTCACGACGTCGAGTTCTTGCAGATTTGGCATTACGACGCTCAAGCCTGCGCGTTGCGATGCACCGAGAGTTGTTGCATATGAGCGTTGAAATTTTATTTTCTCCATTCCGGAGTTTCCATACTCCGATTGGTCCCTATTATTTCCTAAGGACTCGTAACAGAATATAATATTCTATAAAATAATTTAAAAATATACATATCCATGATATCCATGGGTTTGACTCACTTCCGCTGCACGGAGCACCGATCCGACCCTAGAGGTCCACATCCTCCCCAACAGAATGGTATTAGAGTAGGTTTTAACCACACAATACATGTTGCATGTTTGACATATTTTTGAATCTTTGTCTCTATAATTTTAATTTAATTATGCACAAGTTATATTGGATATGCATTGCATGTTTTGAGTTTTGACCCAAGCATGTTAATGACTTCATTGTCATAAATCTCCCATGATTAGGTTATTATTTTAAAGTAATAGTATTAATAATGTTAAGATTATTATTGGATGGTACGTCTTATCAATACAGAGATGAATGAGTTCTTATTACTTATGCCCAATATTGTCATTATTGTGAGGGTATAAGTAGTCAGAAATTAGGTCGCTATGGTAAAATATTAGATGTTATGTGATGAGTTGACGCAGTCACCCAATACCATCATTATTGTGAGGGTGTACTTACGAAGCTCATTAGTGCACATTGACAAGTATACACCTATAACACGTCTTAATCTAATACCATCATTATTGTGAGGATAAGAAACTGTTCAGGACCAAACTTAGAAGTCACATGAATGTGATTGACCTTGGAGGTCTACCTAATGAATTTATGAAGGCCAATACCGTCATTTTTGTGAGGCTGGAGTAAATATCATGGGACCCACTTCCCCGCTATGGAAGGATGATAACCTAACGGTGAAATCCTATATTTTAGGATCGATGGTTTAATGTTTGCTCAGACAAACATAGAGGTACTTGATGCTTGAAGCATTATGAGAACAATCAATGATTTGTTCGAAGAAAATCAAGAAATTGAAATATATCGGAGATATAAGGAATTATTTCATGCTACGCTCAAGGATAGATGAGCGGTTAGCATTCATGTTTTGAACATGATAGATGATATCTGATATTTAGAACGACAAGGAATTATGATCGATGAATGGCTAGGTCGAAATTTGATTCTATCTTCTTTTCTTGGTACTTACGCTGGCTTTGTGTTAAAATTTCATATGTATTTGATGCAAGCCAGTTATAAAGAACTTCATAACATGTTACACATGGTGGAACAAGATTTGAAGAAAAGAAATCCCACTTTGTACCTCAATGGTGGAGCACTTCAATGACTTCTAGAAAGTCAAAGAAAATCAAAATGGGAAAGAAGAAGTTATCAAAGAAAAACTCCAAGAAGCATAAAACTGCAAGACCGCATGTAGCTCATGATACATGTCTACACTGCAAGAAGTCTGGACACTGGAAGAAAGATTGTCCAGAGCTGAAAGGAAATGCAGAACCCTCAAGTACTCTTTGTATTTTTCCTATTATAGATATCTCATTAGCCTTAGATGTAAATAGTGGATGGGTGTTATACACCGGTAGTCCCACTCATATTTGTAACTTTATGCATGTCATGAGGGTTAAAAGAAAGCTAAACAAAGGGGAGATCCATTTTAGAGTTGGGAATGACGAGATATTAGATATGAAGGCCATATAAATAATTATTATAGATCTCCTTAATGGATGTAAATTATTTTTACATGACTGTTATTATGTACCCTCTCTTATCAGACAGATAATATCATTACCGATATTGGATAAAGAGAGATATAAATTAAATATTAAAGATGGTGCTTTATGTTTATATAATAAAGATAACTATTTGATATGTGAATGTTCTTTATGTAACGGTCATTATGTTTTGGAAACATATAGAGATATTTTTAATATAGAGAAAAATACAAGTAAAATATCTGAATTAAATAATACTGAATCATGGCATATGAGATTGGGCCACTTTGGTGTTAGACGTCTATCAAAATTGGTTAAGGATGGTGATTACGCCCAAATATGACTCGCGGTTATCGCAGTACAGTTGGGGTGTCGATTCCACAGAGAGATGGTTACAAAGAAACTGATTCACTAGATCAAGAACGTTCAGCAATAACTGACTTAAAGGAAATATTAAATTGCGATGGAAAATTAAAGAATTCAAAGACTTAAAAGATTTTAACAATAATGAGAAAGATAGCAAAGCATCAGGGCCCCCTTTTGCACCTATTACCTATATTCCGTTATTGATTCATTTAATTACGCAATTGAGGATTTCACGTCCCAAATCCACAATTGGAAGATATTCAATTCTACACCAGTTTAAGTTCTAAGGTAATTGTCATTCAATCTTCTCTACGTTCACCACTCACAGGGTTATCGTTACAACCTATCTAACGACGACAATATACCATCGGGCAATAGTGCAGCAGAAGATTAACTCGCAAAACAACCTTAATCTATCAAACCAATTTTACCAACAACACATAGAAAAAGCATGACTGAATCTATATGTAAACTAATAAAATATAGTTCTCAAATAATCAAAGAATAAAGAGATGAATAGAATAATAATTATATTAATCAATTAAAACCATCCATGAATCAAATAACAAGAATACAAGAGTTTGGTACAAGAGTTCGTCCTTAGCTTTGCCTAGGAGATTAGTTCCGCATGCTAGATGAAGAAACAACAAAGATAGATGGGGAAATCATTGGATAAAGTATTAGTTCTGATCTCGAAAATCTGGACGGCTCTGTTTTCTCTTTTGTATTTGTGTAACTAGCCTCTGGTTCACGCACGCAGCCTCTCGGCTGATCTCCCCTTCTGGACGCCATTTTATGTGGCTTTATATAGCATAGGAAATTGAAAACCTAATTAATTTTGTCCAAGGCCCACGTGCTCAACTTTTGCATAGATTTTCTAATAAATAAATTAAAGTAATTATATGGGCCCCACGTTACTTTCCTCTTTTCTTGTTTTGTTCAAATTGTAAATCCTCTCTCTTTTAATCCAATTTCACGTGGACCTTTGATTTTTTAGTCAACTTTTGCAACTCATTCTCTCTTGCAAACCGGCCCCACTTGCTTTCTTAAAATTGCATTCACGTTATCTCCCTTTCCAAGCAAATGGCGCCGTGGCGCCTTACTCTCTGGATTTTGTATGGGATTGTGGCATTGCGGCGCCAGTTCAATCTTTGCTCTTCGCGTTCTCGGCTCCCGTGTGCGTATGTATCCATATACACTTGTAATTATCTCAGGATCCATGTATTAATATTCCTACAAATAAAAATCACTAAATTAGTGTAAATAATAAATATTTCTAAATTAATATAACAATAGAAATTATGTGATAAAATATAAAATATATAACTAAATACTTGACAATAAACCTAGATAAGTGATGTTTTAAAGTATATTTTCATGCACTTATCAGATGGTTTGATTGAATATCTTACCTTAGAACCTTATCCGATTTATGAGTCATGTATCCAAGGGAAAATGACAAAGGCCTCATTTCTTAGTGTTGGACACCGTGCTGAAGATTTATTGGAGCTAATAAACAGTAATGTGTGTGGTTCATTAAATCATGTCGCTCATAATAGTTCAACATACTTAGTGACTTTCATGAATGATAAGTGAAGATATGGATATGTCTATTTGATGAGACAAAAATCAGAAACATTTGAAAAATTCAAAATATTCCGAAACGAGGTAGAAAAACAAACTATGAAATCCATCAAGTGCCTTCAATCAGATTGAGGTGGTGAATTCATGAGCTACGAATTCAGAAGTTATTTAAGCGAGAATGAGATTCTCACCCAATATAGCCCACTAGGAACTCCACAACACAATGGTGTGTCTGAGCGGAGAAATTATACTTTATTGGATATGGTGCGATCCATGATGAGCTATACAGATCTTCCATATTACCTTTGGGATTATGTTTTACTTACTGCTTCCCACATACTTAATAAAGTTCCATCGACAGCTGTTTCCACGACCCCATATCAGATATAGTTCGGTAGAAATCCAAGTCTTAGATATTTAAATCTTTGGGGTTGTCCTGCATACGTTAGAGTTACGCAGCGGAATAAACTAGCACCCATGGGGTATAAATATAGGTTCTTTGGACATCCTGATAATTCTTTGGAATATCAATTCTGCGATTCTGAGCAACGAAATGTATTTATTGCTCGTTTTGCCACTTTTCTTGAAATTGAAGTTTTGAGAGAAAGTGGAAATTGTAGAAAAATTGAACTCGATGAGTTTGATCCCAACATTAAGGAATCTAAAATGGAACCATAGATCCAATTAGGTGAAAGATCCATTGTTGGGGAGAATGTGGAACCATTACGGTCAGATGGGTGCCCCGCATAATGGAAATGAGTCTAACCAGTGGTATTTAAGTATGGGTGTATTTTTAAATATCTTAATGAAATACCATATTATATTACAAGTGTTTAGGAAAAACAGGGATAAATCGAAGTCCAGAAAAACCATATCGGGATAAAACCGGAGATGGCACACTTTTCCCGACCCTAGTACACACATGTGCGCAAGCAACATGTTTCTTGCGCAACATGCTGCTGGCAGCAGCATCCTACTTACGTAACATACTACTGGTAGCAATATGTTGCGCAACCTCCTATATTGCATTGCAGTTCAACAATTGGCGCTGCAACACTGTGCTCTCAAGAATTTGACTTGATCTTTTTTTTTTTACCAATGAAGAAAATGAAACACGTGGTAATTTTATGTGTTGTGATACAGTCATAAAATTGAAAGACCCTGTTATAATTAATACAAAAGGATGTGCTAAAAGGACAAAGAATGATGGGTGAAAATAGAAAATGTAGCCAATGTCAGCAAACAAGGCACAAAAAAAGAATTGTCCTTTCAAAAGTCTTACTAATAATAAAGGTGGAAGTAGTATAAGTTGGACTAGTGTATCTTCACAAACATATTGGATGCCACTGACACCAGAAATATTTGCAGGTATTAAGAATCTATTACATTTCAGATGAATTGAGTCTGATAATTTTAGGGTGTTAGAATTTTCGATAACAAAAATTAATGACCAGTGAAACATTTACAGGTTTTGCTAGTGAAAGTAAATCGTCATCTACGTATTGGATGCCATTGACCCCAGAAACATTTGCAGGTATTAATGAATTTGTTGGACAATTATGACTCATAACATCACTATTTGTACAGAATATTGTGTTGTTGTACAAATTAACTATGTGACAAAGGAAATTGCTCTTTTATCATTTGTAATTAGATTACCGGGATATATAAATGATAAAAGTCCATATTATTAGTTCCAGATTGATAAGATATGAGACAATATCAATCCATCAAGGTTTAATCATTAAAACATCCATAGTCGAAGTATTATCAAGATTGGACATCGATAATGCGAAATAGACTAGTATTGCATTTGTGCGTGTTATGGGAGCATAACGACATAGTTCTCATATATTTGGGTATTGGATACTTATGCAAGTGTAATAGGAGGTTATGTTTACCGATGATACAGAAACAGCTTCGCTCTGGATAGACCCATCGGAATTCCATTGGTAGTATGACTATGTGTCTATGGAAGTCTGAATCAGGGTAGGTGTATTTGGTCTTAATCTGAGACTTGCACCGCTAATACTTGCGACAATCAATATACTTTGGTTTTGGTCGTCCAGGGCTTTAACCGGTTCTGTGTACGCCTCGTCTGGGTATATTGAGAATCGTAGTGTATTGGGTTTGATGTCAAGATAGAAGTATCACTCCATTCATAGTGGAGATGATGGTCTTGTAGGATACGGAACTAGTACTCTTTAGTACTGCAGTCATCGGGATAATATGACTAGGTCATGATTATCCAATTATAGAGACTAGTTACCAGAGATCCGACATGTGCTTCGTACGGGGCAGACACAATTCCAGCCTCAGGCCTAGCACGTGACATCTGATACTGGATCGCAATACGCAATACTATATATACTATGCCTGATATAGATTACATATTCCTTTAAAAATATTTCTGGAGAATTAGGTAGGCACAGTGCTTTACTAGAAGCCAACCATGTCTTGTAAATCTGTAAAAATGTAGTACTAGGTACGTACGTGTTCGGATAGTCCGATGACCAGATTTACTGCCAACATATCCGGGGATCTCTGACCGGCGTAAACACACACGTATAACGCAAGCGTACGTATCGTTCAAGTAGTATAAAAAGTATCGATCCCACGAGGACTTAATACCTAAGTTATTAATTTTATGAGGTTAAATGATTACTAGTATCTAACAGGTTGTTTAATTGATTTGAAATGGCGACAATTTTTAAATTTAAAGGCAAGTAAATAAAATTGTTCGAATGTAGATTTTAAGAAAATTCAATATTAAAAACTATATAGGGTTGTGATTTATTCCAATATTATTTAAAGATGAAGTGATTATCTTATAGTTGGGTAAAATATTGATTTATTAACCTGGAACACTAAATTATGTAAAAGCCTCTTCCGATGGTCAATTACAATACCTAGTATAATCCAATTGAATCATATGTCTATGTCAACCAAATTACCTAGATTCATTAAGATTAAGTTCCAATTATGGCTACCCCCGCCCGACAGGTATATTCCTATCCTGTAAGGAAATCTATTAAAAGGGTTATCTATCTCAAGGAAGATCGTGGGCTATTGAGTCTAAGGTCTTAAACTTAAAATCCCTATGTCTAGTTCATTTTAAGTTTACCTAATCAATTTAATTAATGGCCAGTTAATTAAAGAGCATTAAGATTAAGACTCAATAAATAAATCTTTATATTACTCAAACTATAATCTAACCTTATAAACCCGTGATATTGGATTTCATCACAACCCTAGATAACTAACTTAGTTATGACACATAACTAGGGTTAGTAAAAACTTAAAAGTAAAAGCCATAAAGTAACAGTGCTGAAAAGTAATTGCAGTAAAGTAAAAGCTTATAAGTAAAATAAAATAAAATGCTAAGGTAAAAGGAATTATTTCTACTACTACTTATTTAGATATCTCCCAGTAAAATAATATATAAACTTGTGATTATTACCAACCAGCCATTTAGGCGGTAACCTGATTAAGTCAATTTAAGTCCAACCAGCCATAAAGGCGGAACCAAAGTAAACCAGCCATAAATGCGGAACCAAAGTAAACCAGCCATAAAGGATAAAGGCGGAACCAAAGTAAACCAGCCATAAAGGCGGAACCAAAATAAACAAGCCATAAAGGCGGAAAAGGAATTTTATTACCAACCGACCAATCTGGCGGTACCCTGATTAAGTCAAATTTTAAATAGTAAAATATTATTTTTAAGGGAGATTAATCTAAATAGTAATAGTAAAAGAATTACCTTTCACCCTAGCATAGGGAAGTTACCTCCTCATGATTGAATAGTAAAAACTGTAAAAAGTAAAAGGTAAAAATAAATTACTATTACTATTCAAAAGTAAAATTACTATTATTACAGAACGTAATTAAAAATTACAAAACTAAATTAAAAGAAATTTAGAGAGAGAAGAACTCCCTATTTACATCAAAGGAATGGGAGGGAGAGGTACAAAAAATTCTGAAATCTCGAGCTCAATTTATAGGCGCGGATAGGGGTCCAGCGTCGCGACGCTAAAGGGTTCAGCGTCGCGACGCCATCTACAGTGACACGTGTCACGCGCTGATTCACCGGCTCAGATTCTTATCCGATGACGTGGCACTGTTCATGACGTCATTGGTGACATCAAGCTGACGTGTGGAGGGTGATTGTCGGCACCGTTAGATTGCGACACGTGGCACCAGCGCACATTAGCAAGTCCTTTTAGATGATGACACGTGGCACGACGCAAGATAGCATGATCGGCGCATTTTAGCAGGTGGCGCACGTTAGCAAATTTTCTGATTGGTCCACGTGTCCACGTCATACATTAGCAAGTCCGGCGCATGTTGGGCGTCGCGACGCGCAAGGCTTCAGCATCGCGACTCTGAAATGACGATTTTGCCCTTTTTATCCAATTTTCCCTATTTTGCTCCAATTCACCTCCAGAATGTCCTGAAACTTTATTTATCTACAAAATAACACAAAACACATCAAAATATTCACAAAACTCAAGAAACTATACAAAATATTAGGTTAAATGAGTGGGAAATAGTGATTGATTTACCACTCATCACACCCCAAAACCAAACATTTTGCTAGTCCTCGAGCAAAACATAAAATAAAATAACATAATAAAATTTAACTAAGTCACTTTCGTAGGGATCACTGTTGCATTTAGCGTATGCAACAAGCCTTTAAACCCCTAGGTGTCCCTAGTGGACGAGTTGTAGTCTCGTGAGGGTTTACAGTAATGATACCCACAAACATTTTACAAAAGTAAAAAGGTAATAAAACTAATGCACACAAAAGCAAAAAGACAAGCGAAAAGAGAATAAAGAAGTTAGTGACTAATCAGGTGAAACTTCTACTCCAAGTTACTAGTTGTTTTGTTTTATTCTAAATTACTGAATAAGTAAATTCTCCGATTATTTTTACCATTCTTCATATACACAGCCAACAAAATATTTATCAACTCATTTTTGCCCACAATAGTCATAAGTGCAGTTGATAAGAGAGTAATATTTTTGTCCTAAAGTTTTATCAGATTTCACACCTTTTTGTAGCCATGGAGTAATTTTTCTAATTTTTCTGATTTTTTCTTTGATTTTTTTCTTTATTTTTTATTTATATACAATACCTTCCGTCTATGTAGCGAGTGTTGGGTCGGTGGCTCCCAAACCAGTTGGCTTTAGGGCACCAGGTGTTAAGACACCCCTACGGACTTAATTACTCAGACTTCAGATATATATATTTTTGCAGCATCTTCGATCCATGTAGCGAGCTTTGGGCCAGTGACTCCCAAATCAGTTGGTTTTAGGGCATTAGGTGTTAAAACACCCTCACAGACTTAATAACTCGGATCTCAGACGTTTTTTTTTTTTTTTTTTACGAAAAATTTTGGACTAAAAATAAAAATAACACACAAACTAAAAACAAGGTACTGATCAACTAATTCCCTCCCCTAAACCTAAATGAGACATTGTCCCCAATGTCTTAAACAGTAAAAGGAGAGTTAAGAAGATAATACATGGTTAGCTGAAAATCTACAGAAAATTAAAGGTTAAGATCCAGATTAATCCGACGCCTCTTACCACGATCGTCCTCGGACCAATTTATTTTTGAAAGGATAGGGTCTACTTGTGGTTCATAGGCTATGAGTTGGTCTATTAGATCTGGAGCAGTTCTGGCAGTGAAGAAGAGTTCTTTCATAGGTTTTGACACGAACCCATTTCTCCGAGCATCATCAAGAAACACACAAAGAAAATCATAAAATCCATCAACGTTGAGCAGTCCAAGCGGTTTCTGGTGTATGTTCAGGTTCTCCCAAGATAGAACTATAAAAATTTCCTCCAATGTACCCAAGCCACCTGACAAAGCAATAAAAGCATCAGCACAGTTAATCATTTCTACCAGTCATTCAGACATACCTGGCACGATCAGTTCCTCTCCGTTTGATGGTTCAATAAGATTTTCCTTTGCCAAGGGTTTTGGGATGATTCCTAAAGCATGACTGTCTCCTTCCTGTGCGGCCTTTGAAACAATCCTCATTAGTCCAAGATTGCCTCTTCCATATATTAAGTGCATATTCCTTGCAGCTAAGACTCGTCTCAATTCCTGTGCTGCTTCTATGTATTGTGGTTTAGTACCAACACTACTACCACAAAATACACAGATGTTTTCAACTCGTCTTCTTGAGGTGGCTTCCATTTTTTTTATGTATTTCTTTCTCAACTCTGGATGCCTTCAAGAGTGTAATGATGGGCTGAATTTATAGTACCTGAAAAGGGTGAGTAAAAATAGCACAAGTATCTTCCAAAGGACGATTAGTAGCAAAATAATATCGTGATAGTCAAAAAGTTCCGGATCCTGTCGGAGAAAATAAAAGAAAACAACAAAACAAATCACAATTAATAGGAAAAGACAAAGAGATATAATATGTACAAGAATTTACAGCTTGATTAACGTCTATGCGTCAAGGACAAGTTTCCCATCCAATTTTCTTATAAATTGGCAAACAGGGTCTTTTTGAGTCAGATTCCCAATACTTAACTGTTGTCTTTCTTTTTGAAATTGTGTATGTAATTTGCGAATGGCTATATGAACATATCCACTGGGATGCGTCTCAAGAGTTGAAGATATTTCATCTACAGACTCCTTACTCAAGTCATCCCTAATGAATTTAATTTTGTCTTCGCGATTATCAGACACCATTCCTAAAGAACGACAACGAGTGTTGCAATTAAATCGTGCACATTTGAAACAAAAACCCATTTGCTTAGCTCTTCGTTTCTTTGCATAGGTGCTTCTTCCAAAACCAGGAAGACGTGAAATAAAAGAGTCAGAAAACTCACCTGCCAATCGGACTCGTGCTTCAATTACCCAACGAATGTCATTGGGCACACCATGGATCGTCAGTAGTCTCATTCGTTCCAAATGAGCTTTGTAAACTTTCATTAGAGATTTTTGAGGGAGAGAAGGAAATTGCTTGTGAAGATTTGCGAGAGCTTCTTCCATCTTGAAATGACTTAATCTGCAAAAACTAAACACACAAAATTAAATCACACCAAATCACAATATATACAAAAATTGCATGGGTTGCCTCCCTGCGAGCGCTAAGTTTAAAGTCGTCAGCTAGACGTGACTGCTCGATCGTTAAGCTGGATCTGAAAGTGTAACACTTTCTTTTTGTCGCTCAAATAATTCTCCTCAGTAGTGCTTAACACGCTTGTTTTTAACCTTGAAAGTCTTGTTAGCGTCAGGATCATGTATCTCAACGGCTCTATTTGGTAAAACTTTGGTGATCACAAATGGACCTGACCACCGTGATTTTGGCTTCCATGGGAAGAATTTCACCCTTGATTTGTTTAACAGTACCTTCTGTCCTGGTTCCAGTTGTATGCGCACTAACTTCTCATCATGTCTTTTCTTGCCCTGTTCTTTGTACAGTTTGGCATCTTCAAAAGGCTGATTGTGAAATTCCTCTAATTCATTGAGCTGGTGGAAATTTTTCTCTTCTGTTGCTTGTAGTGCAAGAATTAGCTCTTTCAGTGCAAAAGATGCTTTATCTTTAGGCTCCACAGGCAATTGACATGTTTTAAGTTTGTCAGTAGAACTTTGCATTGCATTGGAGTTCTGAATGGTACTGTGTATCACATCAAGTTTGAAACATTCCTCCTTCTTTTCATCATCTGGGAAATTCATGGCCTTGAAAACATTGAATGTTACTTCTTGGTCATGTACCCTCATGGTTAATTCTCCTTTTTGTACATCAATAATGGTTCGACCTGTAGCCAAGAATGGTCTCCCGATGATGATTGGCACGTCTGCGTCTTCCTCCATATCAATGACAATAAAATCTGCTGGGAAAATGAATTTGTCAACCTTGACCAGCACATCCTTAACTACGCCTCTTGGGAATACGCGTGTTTTATCAGCAAGTTGCAGTGAGACTGAAGTTGGCATTGTTTCTCCAATCTGTAATTTCCTGAAAATAGAAAAAGACATCAAGTTAACACTCGCACCTAAATCACACAAAGCCTTACCAAAGTCATGTTCTCCTATGACGCAAGGAATAATGAAACTGCCAGGATCATTTAACTTCGGGGGAAGTTTCCTCTGAATGATGGCACTGCATTCTTCTGATAATGCTACTGTCTCGTAATCTCCCAATCTCCATTTTCGTGAAAGAATATCTTTCATGAATTTGGCATAGGTGGGCATTTGTTCCAAGGCTTCTGCAAATGGTATGTTAATGTGCAGCTTTTTGAAAATCTCCAAGAAACGAGCAAACTGTTTGTCCAATTTGTTCTTCTGAAGACGCTGAGGAAAAGGTGGAGGTGGAATGATCTGTTCTTTTTCCTTTGCTTCTTTTTCCTCCATCTGTTGCATTGTTTCTTTTGGAACTTCCTCAGCAGCTGTTTTGGCTCCAACATCTTTGTTGATTTCAGTACCACTTTTTAATATGATGGCATGACATTGCTCCTTCCCCATGTTCCTTGGATTCGGCTCTGTGTTGCTAGGAAGGGTACCTAGCGGTCTGTAACTCTGATCATTGGCCAATTGTCCAATTTGATTCTCCAGTGCTTTAATAGAAACAGATTGACTTTGAATTAATGCTGCATGAGATTGAAATATAGCATCATATCTTGCTGCTTGAGAGTCATTTTTTGCTTCTATCTTTTTCAAGTAGGTCAATACTTCTGTTATTCCTGGTTCATTTGCCTGCTCCTGGCCTGTGTTCTGTTGTTGGAATTCAGGTGGTGGATAGTTCTGCTGTTGGCCTGAATTGTTGCTCCATGCGAAATTGGGATGATTCCTCCACCCTGGTTGTAGGTGTTGGAATATGGATTGTTCCCCTGTCTGTTGAAATTGTTGACATAATTCACCGTCTCTTCATGTTGGTTTGGTTCTGGTGCTCCTCCCTATGGTGAACTTGTGGTTCCAGCGATGTTCACAACTTGCGTGCTAAGTGTTTCTAGACATTTGCATATCTGATCTAGTCTGGTATTCACTGCTGTGTTTGCTCCAATTTCATAAATTCCTGCAATTCTTTGGATCATGCTCCTTTCTGTAGGCCATAAGGAATTGTTGTTGGCCATTTCTTCAATTAAGTCCCAGGCTTGATCTTCTCCTTTAGCCATCAAAGCTCCTCCAGCAGCAGCATCAATTGTGGTTCTCATTAGTCCAGAAAGTCCATTATAGAATGTTTGGACTTGTAGCCACTTTGCGATCTCATGATGAGGACATTTCCGGAGTAAATCCTTGTACCTTTCCCAAGCTTCGTAGAGAGATTATAAATCTTATTGCATGAAGGATGTGATGTCATTCCTTAACTTTGCAGTTCTGGCTGGTGGAAAGTACTTTGCAAGAAATTTTGCGGCTAGAGTGTTCCAAGTTGTGATGGAACCTGCTGGTAGTGAATGTAGCCAAGCTTTAGCTCTGTCCTTCAAGGAGTATGGAAAAACACGCAGTCTTATTGCTTCTTCAGCTGCTCAGTTGTAATTGAAAGTACCGCAAACTTCCAGGAAGTTGCTGATGTGGGCATTAGGATCTTCAGTTGCATTTCCCCCAAACTGAACTGTCTGCTGAATCATTTGAATGCAAGTTTTGATGTCACCCGCATTTGCTGGTAAATGAGGAAGTACAATACATGAAATGAGTCTGTCAACCACCGGAATGGTTCTGTCTCGAATGGGTATTGGTGGTGCAACCTCCAAAGGTTCAGGTTCCATGTTGACTAAAGCTTCTTAGCCTTCTCGCCTTTCCCTTCTCAACTGTCTGATGGTTCTTTCAATTTCCGGGTCAAGCGGTTGGAGTTCAAAGCTTCTGGTTCGTCTCATGAAGTTTCTGAGAACCTGTAACACAAGAAAACAATAACAATAAGTAAAAAAAATTAGATACAAGTAAAAGTATATAACCCCTAAACTAATAATAAAAGATAAATAAGTCCCCGGCAACGGCGCCAAAAACTTGACCGGCGTAAACACACACGTGTAACGCAAGCGTACGTATCGTTCAAGTAGTATAAAAAGCATCGATCCCACGAGGACTTAATACCTAAGTTATTAATTTTATGAGGTTAAATGATTACTAGTATCTAACAGGTTGTTTAATTGATTTGAAATGGCGACAATTTTTAAATTTAAAGGCAAGTAAATAAAATTATTCGAAGGTAGATTTTAAGAAAATTCAATATTAAAAACTATCTAGGGTTGTGATTTATTCCAATATTATTTAAAGATGAAGTGATTATCTTATAGTTGGGTAAAATATTGATTTATTAACCTGGAACACTAAATTATATAAAAGCCTCTTCCGATGGTCAATTACAAATACCTAGTATAATCCAATTGAATCATATGTCTATGTCAACCAAATTATCTAGATTCATTAAGATTAAGTTCCAATTATGGCTACCCCCGCCCGACAGGTATATTCCTATCCTGTAAGGAAATCTATTAAAAGGGTTATCTATCCTCAAGGAAGATCGTGGGCTATTGAGTCTAAGGTCTTAAACTTAAAATCCATATGTCTAGTTCATTTTAAGTTTACCTATTAATTAATGGCCAGTTAATTAAAGAACATTAAGATTAAGACTCAATAAATAAATCTTTATATTACTCAAACTATAATCTAACCCTTATAAACCCGTGATATTGGATTTCATCACAACCCTAGATATCTAACTTAGTTATGACACATAACTAGGGCTAGTAAAAACTTAAAAGTAAAAGCCATAAAGTAACAGTGCTGAAAAGTAATTGCAGTAAAGTAAAATCTTAAAAGTAAAATAAATTAAAATGCTAAGGTAAAAAGGAATTATTTCTACTACTACTTATTTAGATATCTCCCAGCAAAATAATATATAAACTTGTGATTATTACCAACCAGCCATTTAGGCGGTAACCTGATTAAGTCAATTTAAGTCCAACCAGCCATAAAGGCGGAACCAAAGTAAACCAGCCATAAAGGCGGAACCAAAGTAAACCAGCCATAAAGGCGGAACCAAAATAAACAAGCTATAAAGGCGGAAAAGGAATTTTATTACCAACCGACCAATCTGGCGGTATCCTGATTAAGTCAAATTTTAAATAGTAAATATATTATTTTTAAGGGAGATTAATCTAAATAGTAATAGTAAAAGAATTACCTTTCACCCTAGCATAGGGAAGTTACCTCTTCATGATTGAATAGTAAAAACTGTAAAAAGTAAAAGGTAAAAATAAATTACTATTACTATTCAAAAGTAAAATTACTATTATTACAGAACGTAATTAAAAACTACAAAATTAAATTAAAAGAAATTTAGAGAGAGAAGAACTCCCTATTTACATCAAAGAAATGAGAGGGAGAGGTACAAAAAATTCTAAAATCTCGAGCTCAATTTATAGGCGCGGATAGGGGTACAGCGTCGCGACGCTAAAGGGTTCAGCGTCGCGACGCCATCTACAGTGACACGTGTCACGCGCTGATTCACCGGCTCAGATTCTTATCTGATGACGTGGCACTGTTCATGACGTCATTGGTGACATCACGCTGACATGTGGAGGGCGATTTTCGGCATCGTTAGATCGCGACACGTGGCACCAGCGCACATTAGCAAGTCCTTTGAGATGGCGACACGTGGCACGACGCAAGATAGCATGATCGACGCATTTTAGCAGGCGGCGCACGTTAGCAAATTTTCTGATTGGTCCACGTGTCCACGTCGTACATTAGCAAGTCCGGCGTATGCTGGACGTCGCGACGCGCAAGGCTTCTGCGTCGCGACTCTGAAACGACGATTTTGCCCTTTTTGTCCAATTTTCCCTATTTTTCTCCAATTCACCTCCAGAATGTCCTGAAACTTTATTTATCTACAAAATAACACAAAACACATCAAAATATTCACAAAACTCAAGAAACTATACAAAATATTAGGCTAAATGAGTGGGAAATAGTGATAGATTTACCACTCATCAATCTCATAGGTCACTTCCCGAAGATTCACCGATGACGTATGAATCGCACATTACTAATCTGGGATTAATTAAATGAGAGAGAAAATTAATCTTGGATTAATGACATAGATATTTTATCTGGGATAAAATATTATTTAAAGAGAGAGAATGATTAATTTGGAACAAATCGATGAAATAATATATTCGATATATTATACAAAATTAGATTTCGACGCGGAATTAAAATTAGATTTTAATTCGGGCGAACGAGTTAATTTAGAATTAATTCGCTAGCGACGTGAATAGTAATTTTACTAGGCATAATTATTTAATTAAATTTGATTTAATTACGTCGCAACGGAAAATTCGTTAATTCGGAATTAGCGAACCCGAGAGTGTTTGCGGGCCCACTCGCATTCGAATCAAGTGAGGCCCACAAGTCACATCACGCGTCACATAATTATTCAATCAAGTGATAGAAGTCACATCACTTTGAGTGATGTGATGCTTGTCATTATTGATTGATGTAAGTGGTTGAAAGACTTTAAAGTCTTGTACAATTTTTGGAAAATGAATTATGTATTTTGATTTTTGAAATCAAACACAAAACAACTCATCACTTCTCTCTTCTCTCCTTCTACATTCGGCCAAGGGCCATTCTTTGTCCCTTTTGTTTTCTCCATTGCCGAGAACAAGAAGAAGCTTAAGGGAATTTTATGGAAAAATTTCCAAGTGCTAGCACACCAAAGAGTCATCCAAAGGTGATAAGGAAACCCATTCATGAGCATGGAATTCATTCTCAAAGCTTGGAGCTTGAAGATAATCCATGGAGCACAAAGAGGAGGTTGACCGAATCTTGGAAGAGCACAAATTTGGGCTTGGCCGAGAGCTTCATGGAGGAGTAAAAGTTTTGTGTTCAACTCATCGCAAATCCGATCAGTGTAAGTATGATTTCACCATACTTCTTTATTGTATTCACTTATTTTCATTGCTTGAATGATCTTGGGACTATAGTAGAAACCCAACAATGGTATCAGAGCCTTATTTAAGCATGAAATTGATTTAGGGAAAATTTGGGTAAAATTGATTTGAGCATGATTTGATGAAATTGATTGTTTGAATATGCTTGAATCATGATAACATAATATTATGCATGATCAATTTGATGAAAATTGAATTGGATCAAATTTTCCCCAAAAACTTGGCTTGGCCGAAAGTTAGTGTTGCCCTAAAGTCATGGTAATTTTGTTTTTGATCATTGGATGAGTTGGAATACATGGGATAAATTGATTTGAGATTTAATTGGATTGAAATCGAAATCGATTTTGAAAAACCCTAAATTGCCGTGAGCTTATAGAATGAAATATGATTGATTTTGCTTCAATTATGTTGGACATGAATTGATAATTAGAAAGCATGATTAATTATGTAAATTAGCATTTTGGAAATGTTAATTTGAGTAATTAATTATGGCTTCTACACTTTAGATAATTAAATTGTGAAATTTGGAATTTTGTAATTTAATTAGTTGGGCTAAATTTGGAATTGGGCTTTTAAAGTTGTATTTGGGCTTAATGGGCTTGGTTGGGCTAATTATGGTTTAAGTTAATTGGTTGGATCCAATTGGGCCCAAAACCATATCCATAAAGTCCAAATATAATATAATGGACCTTTAAAATTTTAATTGGGCCTAATGGGCCTAAATTGATTTTTGGCATAAGGGCGATTCCTTTATTGGGCTTTGGTTGCCAAAGTCCATGCCTTATAAATTAATTGAAAGCCCATTGGACTTTAATTAAATTGACATTGGATGTTAATTGGGCTTTGAGACCCGTAAAGATTAGATTTAGAAGTCGCAAAGGCTCATTAATAAAGTGTAATTATTTAATTTAGAATTAAATAAAGAATTAGTTTTGAATAAAAATTAAATTGGATTTAATATTGTAGTTTGATATAATTCAAGAATTCGTACTTTGAGTACTTATTCTTAAAACGAGTTTGACTCGCGCAAATCAAATCGTTGTTTGAACATTGGATGGTCATTAATTTCAGATTAATTAATTGGATTAGATTGATTGATAACATCATTTGTGTTAATACATGGATGTGATGTATGAATAATGTATATATGATGGATATTAGATGGGTGAGGGAAATTTTGGAAATTGTTGTAATAAATTTAGAATTTTTTAAATTAGACCTGTGTGTCCAGCCTATTACCTCTTGACTCTTTGTATTTCTCTTCTCACCTATTCCCCTCAATGTAAATGAGGTTTTTTTAGAAGTGTTATGTGATTGGGTAGAAGTAAGATTTGTGCTAGAGGGAGAGATTTATTCTAGGAACAAAGTGTTTTAAATATCCATCCGCATATCATTATTAATTTATTTACGCGCCTTATTATGTTTTTAGAATGCATGTTTAAGGGTGTATGATGAGACCTAATTAAAGATAATTAATTGGTTGCCAATTACGTGAAAAACCCTCAACACATATTAAGCATTTTTCCTTCCATTGAATGATTCATTCTCAAGATCCAAGATTGGCACTGGTTTGTTGGTCAAAGTCAAGGCCTTCGTCCATCGCGGATGTGTTTGAATCATGAAGGCTTTGATCCATATCGCATGTCTTGTCCAAGTTGTGATTTGTTGGCCAAAGTCAAGATCACTTCTTGTCCATCGACATCGATTACGAAGCTTTCCAAAGTCAATGAGTCCCGCTTAACTGGAATATTAAGTTTGTTGTGCCAAAGCCAAGGCTTAATTGATTCAGAGGAAAAAGGTTAGGGAATATATTGGATATATTGGCATATATTAGATATATGTTTCGTACTTGGATGTCCACCTACTAAATCTAGGAATTGGATGAGATCCAATTGATCTTAGAGATCTACCTAGTTAAATATCATACAGCTTGTTGGCCAAAGTCAAGGTTGTGTGTTATTTACCGGGATCCTAGCCCACTAGGAAACAAGGTTTCCCGAGTACTCAACAGAGGGTTAGAGGCTCGCCGAAAAATAGTGGGAGGCAAGTATTAAATTTTCAATTTCGTTTAGATACTTGCCAATACGCGCTCATTTCAATTTTTTCGTCAATAAATATATATATATTAGTTGGACTAATATTTAATCGTTGTTTAATTAAACAGTTGGACTGTATTCAAACTACTTCAAATTATAGTTGATTATATAATTGGATTATAATAATCAATGTATTTGAATTTAAATAATTAAATTAGTTGATTATATAGTTAGACTATAGTAATCATTATATTCGATAGTACCTGAAATCTTTGATTTGATAGTTGGACTATAGCAATCAAGATAACTGAAAGATTAGTGTTTAAAAACATAAACCTGGGTAAAATGTCTTTAAACGACTTTAATTTTCATATTGGGAATAAAACTTCAGGATAGTCCTGGAAACTGATGGGTTACTTTATTTGATAAATAAACATCTCGGGCCTAAGCCCGGAGTTGAGCAAATAGTAGAACATGATCTTTGGAAGATTCATGTAATGATAACTTTAGTGCTCAATCCATTATGCTTACCGCAATGACACTTTAATTCCGTCATCAAAATTAAGGATTAGATCCTTGTACCATGATGTTGAAATTAAAGGATCTTCATATATTTATTCTTAAATCTTAGAAGTACAAATTTCATAAGAAGCTCTTTCGCTCATGTATGTCAGAGGGTACATATGTCGAGCACTAGGTGTCGTAGATGATTGCTGACATCGATCAGCTAGGTTAGCTGGGCATTACCTACATGGCCGAGACTACCAAAGATTTGATCTTATAGTCTCTACCCGAGAGCTGGGGCAGGTTCATTATGAACCAAGAGTAAACTATTGGAGAGTTGACGGCTATGCTCAAGGAGGCAGAGCCAGAGCTTCTAAAAGGGGCAAAGGTAAAATCATCACAGTCTTCTAGGAAGACAAATGACATATCCCAAGGTGTCTGCCTAAACAGTGGCAAACAGGGTCACTGGAAATGTGACTGCCGTATGGACAAGGTGTTGGAATTTTCTAAGCATCCCAAGATCATATCAAGCAATGAAAATAACATGCGAATACATCAATGAGTTGCGGAAGAGGCAATGCGGTGAAGAACAAAAATCGTTATGCCCTCCTCCATGAAGCTTGGCAGTGAGAAGTTTTTGATCTTCAAGATTCGGCCATCTTGGTCCTCCATTGATGCTCCAAGCTCCAAGCTTTGGTTGATGGTGATTCCAAGCTCATGAAGTGAGTTCCCTACCACATTTGTATGGCTCCTATGTGTGCTAGCACTTGGTGTTTTTGCGATAAAAACTCCATGCTTCTCCTCCATTTTCACGGTGAAACCAGAAACATTTTGGAGAGGAATCGGTCCAAGACCGTGTGAGAGAGAAGAGCATTTTTTGGCTCCAAAACCGTAAAGGTTGCAAGAGAGAGAGAGATCAATCATTTTTTTTTTGTATATCTAAAACACAAAACCAAAAAAGTCAAATACCAAATATTAAATAAATGATAAATGTCTTTCAAGCTTTCAAAAGCTTTTCCAACAACTCTCATCAAGTCACATTAATCAATCAATCAAATGACAAGTAGTCATATCACTCAAAGTAACTAATGATTTGACGCTTGAAGTGACTAGCGATTTGACGCTTGATTTGAGTTGCGTGCCGCACTCGAATTCGAAATGCGAATACGCTCGCAAACAATCTCGGGCTCGGGTTCGCTAATTCCAAATTAACGAATTTTCCGTTGCGACGTAATTAAATGATTATGCCTAGCGAAATCACTATTCACGTCGCTAACGAATTAATTCTACATTAATTTGTTTGCCCGAATTAATTCTACATTTGGCAGTAAATTCGGTCGTCGGACTATCCGAACATGTAAGTACCTAGTACTATGTTTGTACCGATTTACAAGACAAGGTTGGCTTCTAGCAAAGCGCCATGCCTACCCAATTCTCCATAAATATCCTTACAGGAATAAGTGATATATATCAGGCGTAGTATACGTAGTATTGTGTATGTCGATCCAGTATCGGATGTCACGTGCTAGGCCTGGGGCTGGAATTATGTCTGCCCCATACGAAGCACATGTCGGATGTCTGGTAACTAGTCTCTATAATCGGATATACATGACCTAGTCATAATATCCCGATAGCTGCAGCATATAAGAGCACTAGTCCCGTATCCTACGTGACATCATCTCCACTATGACTGGAGTGATACTTACGTCTTGACATCACACCCAACACACTACGATTCTCGATATACCCAGAAGAGGCATACACAGAAATCGGTTAAAGCCATGGACGACCAAAACCAAAGTATATTGATTGTCACAAGTATTAGCGATGTAAGTCTCAGGTTAAGACCAAATACACCTACCCTGATTTCGGACTTCCATAGACACATAGTCATACTACCAATGGAATTCTGAGGGGGTCTATCCAGAGCGAAGCTGTTTCCCGTACCATCGGTAAAACACAACCTCCTATTACACTTGCATGAGTATCATATACCCAAATATATGAGAACTATGTTGTTGTGCCATCACAACACGCACAAGTGTAATACTAGTCTTTTACGCATTATCGATGTCCAATCTCGATAATACTCTGACTAGGGATATTTAATGATTTATCCTTCGTGGATTGATACTGTCTCATATCTTCTCAATCCAGGAACAAATCATAGGGACCTCCTATCATTTATACATCTTGGTTATCTAATCATAAATGATAAGAGAGCAATCTCCTTTGTCACATAGTTAATTTGTACAACAACACCATGATCTGTACAAATAGTGACGCTATGGGTCATAACTGTCCAACAATCTCCCACTTGGCCTATAGCCAGTCACTCGAGTGTCTAACACCCGAACTATATACGGTTGGCTCAAATTGCCGAGGAAAGCTTTCTTCAGCGGATTTGCATGATTATTATCTGATGCGATTTATTCGATCATCACATCGCCACGATGTATGATCCGAACGAATCAGATGAATAGTCGAAGTATATATCTGGATCGTTGATGAGACCATTAATTCTTTAGCCTGCGCTGTAGCCTAGCTCAGTTGCTAACAGAACCATATCTAATCTAATTAGATTTATTATCGACCCAAATGGCTTCTATTGCTGCCTCAGCTGCAGCAATAACCCGCATTTGTTGTTTATTCGGTAACAGTATCTTGCTTGGAAGGTTTCTAGCTCACTGTTCCGTTATTCAAACTGTATAGTACCTTTTGCGACTTATAGTCATTTTTATCGGTTTAGGAAACTTGCAGCAGTGATCCCAGTCACTTCAAGTTCTCATTCTCCATAGTTTAAGACAGCATCCTTAGATCTCTAAGATACTAATGGATGTTCTTAATATCAATCCAGTGACTATCACTTAGATTGGCCTATTTGTGAATCCATATGCTCAAAGCCTATGAGACACCAGGTCGCGTACATTTTTCAATGTATGATTTCGTGGAGAGTTTTCATGAAAGCCAAGCTTTCACCAATTGTTTTATGGGAATATCATTTCCAAGAAATGATGTATGTTATCATTATTTATAGGACATTATTGTCAGTGCGCCCCCACTAACCTCTTTATATACACAAGAATCATTTCGTTTTGAATTAAATCATAAACCATTATGATTACATCAAAACGATAATTCCAAGAACCTAATGCTTGCTTCAATCCAAACATGGATCGAATAACCTGCAAACCTTGTTTGCTAGTTTTGGTACGAAAAAACCAACAGGATGTTGTAAACATCCTCCAAAAGGTTTCCATTAAGGAAAGCGGTTTTGGCATTCAGCTGCCACATTTCATAAATGAAACATGCAGCATTAGCAAGCATTATCCAAATGGATTTACCGTGGCAACAGGTAAAAGGTTATGTCATAATCAACACAATGTTGATAACGATACCTTTTCTCTACAAGCCTAGCTTAGTACGTTGGTATGTTGCCATCCATGTATGTCTTCCTTGAAGACCCATACAGTACCTATAGGTACAATGCCTTGCGGTACATCAACTAGTGTCCAAACATAGTTGATTTACATGGAATCCATTTCGGACTTATGGCACTTTGCCATAATAGGGAGTCGATACCTTGTATCACTTCCTCATACGTAGTCAGTTCGTATTCCTCAATAAGATTGACATCTTTATGAGGTGAGATCAGAAACCCATACCCCAGGTTATTTTCTGACTCTCTCCGACTTACGCGGTTCTTATGTATTCGAAGATTACTGGTATAGCTTCATCCTTGATGAACTATTTCTGTTCCATTAGGAATAGGTGCCAGGAATAGTATTACTACGATTTTCATCGAGTTTTACTATCCTCCCACTTACCACTGCATATAGGTATTCCTCTTAGGAAAAACCGCATGGTGAACAACAATTAAATTGTTCTCTGGTGAGTTGTATAAGTACTATACTTTGGTATCCCTAGGATAACCTAAAATTGGCACTTATCCAATTTGGGTTTTAGTTTGGTATCATCCAAACATATGCCTAGCATACCCAAATATTCAGGAATGAGAAAACCCGGTTTCTTCCATTAATATGATATCTATTAAACAGATTTTTATGGAACCTTATTCAAAATAAGTTCTGCACTGTTAAATGCGTATCCGTTGAAGGAAATGGTAGCTCAGAGCGACTCATGATTAACCTTATCATGTCCAATAAAATTTGGTTTCTCTGGTTCGGACACATCGTTAGAATGACGTGTTCCGGGAGGAGTCCTCTTTGAAAGAATACTTTACTCTTTCAAGTATATTAGAAACTTATTACCTAAGTATTTTCCATTACTGTCTTATCGTGACGGTTTAATACTTTAGCCGATCTGTTTGTCTATTTTGTGTCGAAAACTTTAAAAGTTTCCGATTTGTGTTCTTCCAAAGAAACACATAACCATAACACGATGCCACATCTGTAAAGGTCACAAAATATTCATATCCACCTCTAGTCTAGCTAGACATGGGCCCACTTGCTTCACTATGAACTAGGGCTAACAGATTGGTGGCATTTGCACTTTTACCAAGTAAATAGTATTTTAGGCACTTTGCCCAATAAACTATATTCGTAGACTTTATTTGAATAGAATCAAATCAGTCCTAGTACCCACTCTTCGAAAGTGTGGATATATGATTCTTGTTTTAGTTGTGTCCCAGACAACAATGCCACAATTGAGTTTCTTCTGAGCAAATCAGTTTGAGCTATTTGTTTGTCATGTTTATGTTTGAGATTTATTTATATTCAAAATATAAATGCTTTTATTCACATCTAATGTGTTTATCTCAATATCATCTTTATATAATGAAACACTTTAGTGTTCTAGAATATAAAGGTATATCCGCAACGGATTATACTCTGATATAGAGATAATGTATCTAGTCAAACTAGTTACATTTTAACAGTTTCCTATTTTAGGTACATACCCAAAAGGTAGTTCCTAAACTTAGGTATCTACGATTAAAACAGCGAAAGTTGTCCCGTTTCCGATTCGCAGATAAATCTCTACTGAAGTCAGTATCCTTCTCATAGCAGATTCTACACATCAATACATATTTATGTACCACACTAAGTATTTAAAATCCAATTTTAATACTAGTAGTGAACATATTTATGACAAACATATTTGAAGTCAGAGCCTAGCCCGTCTTCAATTCCTTCATGTCTGCTTTGTCCAAACGGCAGTCACACTTCCGCGATCCCGTTTGCCACAATTTAGACAGACATTTTGGGATATGTCATTTATCTTCCCAGAAGATTATAATGATTTTGCCTTTGCCCTTTTCCATATTCCAGAAGCCTTTGGCCAAGCCTTGGCCTTCTAGAATATGGAAGTAAGGTGCGCCTTGCGCTTCTTGCCTTATTGCAAAGTTTGACTTTATCTCCTTGAGAATAGTCATTAACCCTCCAAGAGTTTACTATTGCAATTTAGTACTTCTAAGATCTAAGAATAGGTCTATGAAGATCCTTCAATTTCATTATCATACTTTAAGGATCTAATCCTTTGTTCTGTTTAAGAAATTAATGAGTCTAATTCGTAAGCATAATAGATTAAGCACTAAAGTCATCAATCACATGAATATTCCAAATATCATGCTCTACTTATTTGTTTAACTCCGGGCTTAGGCCTAATATGTTATTTTATCAAATAAAGTAATTTATTAGTTTCCAGGACCATCCTGAAATTTTATTCCCAATTTGAAAATTAAACTATTTAAATACATTTTCCCTAGGATCATGTTTTAAATGTCAATCTTTCAATTTTATCTTGATTCTAATAGTCCAACTATTTAATCAATGATTTAGGTACTATTAATTATAATGATTACTATAGTCCAACTATGTAATCAACTATAATTAATTAAATCAAATATATTGATTATTATAATCCAATTATATAAACAACTATAAATGAATAGTTTGAATACAGTCCAACTATTTAAATTTGAAACAACATTTAAATATTAGTCCAACTAACATTTAATTTATTTGACGAAATGATATTTGTTTGAGCGCGTATGGCAAGTAATTAAACGAATATTGCAAATTCAATTCTTGCCTCCCACTATTTTTCGGTGAGCCTCTAACCCTCTGTCGAGTACTCGGGAAACCGTGTTTCCTAGTGGGCTAGGATCCCGTTAAATATCACACAATCTTGTCTTTGGCCAACAAATTGTATGATAATTCACTAGGTAGATCTCTAAGATCAATTGGATCCAATCCAATTCCTAGATCCAGTAGGGGGACATCCAAGTCTGAAACATATATCTTATATATACCAATACATCCAATGTATTGCCTAACCTTTTTCCTCTGAATCAACTAAGCCTTGGCTTTGGCACAACAAACTTAGTGATCCCAGTTAAGCGCGACCCATTGACCATGGAAAGCTTCGTAATCAATGTCGATGGACAAGAAGTGGTCTTGACTTTGGCCAACAAACTACAACTTGGACAAGACACCAATATGGAACAAAACCTTCGTGATTCAAACACATCCTCGACGGACAAAGGTCACTTTGGCCAACAAACCAATGCCAGTCTTGGATCTTGAGTAAGAATCACTCAATGGAAGGAAAAACGCTTAATATTTTGCGAGGGTTTTTCGCGTGTAAATTGGCAACCAATTTATTATCTTTGTTAAGGTCTTATCATCATACACCCTTAAACATGCATTCTAAACACATAATAAGGCGAGTAAATAAATAAATAATAATAATATGCGGATGGATACTTAACACATTGATCCTAGATCAAATCTCTCACTTTCCTCTCTCCCGCTAGCACAAGTATTTGCTTCTACCCGTTACACTACACTTCTAAATAAACCTCATTTACATTGAAGGGAATATGTGAGAAGAGAATACAAAGAGTAAGGAGGTAATAAGGCTGGACACGCAAGTCCAATTAATAAATTCCAAATTTATTACAATAATTTCTAAAATTGCCCCACCCATCTAATATCCATCCGATATAAATTATTCATGCATCGCAACCATGTATTCACACAAGCATGTTATCAATCAATCTAATCCAATTAATTAATCTGATATTTAGTGACCATCCAATGTTCAAACAACGATTTGATTTTGCGCGAGTCCAACTCGTTTTGCGAATAAGTACTCAACGTACGAATTCTTGAATTAAATTAAACTACAAAATTAAATCCAATTCAATTTGTATTTAATACTAATTCACCATTTAATTCCAAATTAAATACTACACTTTATTAATGAACTTTTACGACTTAAATTCCAAATTTAATCGTTACGGGTCTCAAAGCCCGATTAACGTCCAACGTTAATTTAATTAAAGTCCAATAGGCTTTTAATTAATTTCTTTAAGGTGTGGACTTTTGGTCAACTTGGGTCAAACCCAATAACCAAAGCCCAATCAAGGAGTAACCCCATAAGCCTTGAAATCAATTTAGGCCTATTAGGCCCAATTAAATAATTAAAGGTCCATTAGTCGCATTTGGGATTTATGGAAGCGATTTTGGGCCTAATTGGATCCAACCAATTTAGCCTAAACCTGACTTGGTACAACCAAGCCCAATGAAGCCCATTTACAACAATACAAGCCCAAATCCAATTTAAGCCCAATTAACTAAATTACAAAAATCCAATTTTACAATCTAATTAATCTAAAGTGTATAACATAATTAATTACATAAATCAACATTTCAAAATCACCAAATTAGCCTAATTAATCATGCTTATCAATATTAAATCATGTCCAACACAATTTAACAAAAATCAAACCCAATTAACATGCTTTAGCTCTCGGCAATTATAGGGAATTTTAAATCGATTTCGATTTCAATCCAATTGAATCGACAATCAATATTAAATCAACATTCCCAATTGATTCAAGTCATCCAATGATCAAAAATCAAAAAATTCCAAGACATTTAGGGCTATGTTAAATTCGGCCAAGCCTAAATTTTTGGGGAAAATTGTTCCAAACAACATCTCATCAAATTGATCCAATCAATCCTCAATTAAAACACATTTAAGCATACTCAATCATCAAATTTCATAAAATCATGCTCAAATACATGTTACCCAAATTTTAACCCTAATATATTTTCATGATCAACCTTGCTCATAGATATCATTGTTGGAATTTTCTAAGCATCCCAAGATCATATCAAGCAATGAAAATAACATGCGAATACATCAAGGAGTTCCGGAATACTCACAATGATCAGTTGAGGCGATGCAGTGAAGAACAAAAATCGTTCTGCCCTCCTCCATGAAGCTCGGCAGTGAGCAGTTTTTGATCTTCAAGATTTGGCCATCTTGGTCCTCCATTGATGCTCCAAGCTCCAAGCTTTGGTTGATGGTGATTCCAAGCTTATGAAGTGAGTTCCCTATCACCTTTGTATGGCTCCTATGTGTGCTAGCACTTGGTGTTTTTGCCACAAAAACTCCATGCTTCTCCTCCGTTTTCACGGTGAAACCAAAAAAATTTTGGAGAGGAATCGGTCCAAGACCATGTGAGAGAGATGAGCATTTTTTGGCGCCAAAACCGTAAAGGTTGCAAGAGAGAGAGAGATCAATCGTTTTTTTTTTGTTTTTGTATATCTAATACACAAAACCAAAAAAGTCAAATACCAAATATTAAATAAATGATAAATGTCTTTCAAGCTTTCAAAAGCTTTTCCAACAACTCCCATCAAGTCACATCAATCAATCAAATGACAAGTAGTCACATCACTCAAAGTGACTAATGATTTGACGCTTGAAGTGACTAGCGATTTGACACTTGATTTGACTTGCGTGCCGCACTCGAATTCGAAATGGGAATGTGCTTGCAAACAATCTCGGGCTCGGGTTCGCTAATTCCAAATTAACGAATTTTCCGTTGCGACGTAATTAAATGATTATACATAGCGAAATCACTATTCACATCGCTAACAAATTAATTCTAAATTAATTCATTCGCCTGAATTAAAATCTAATTTTAATTCCGTATAATATATCAAATATATTATTTTATCGATTAATTCCAAATTAATCGTTCTCTCTCTTTAATTAATATTTTATCCCAGATAAAATATCTCTTGTAATTAATCCGAGAATAATTTTCTCTCTCATCTAATTAATCCCAGATTAATTAAAGTGCGAGTCATATATCATCGGTGAATCTTCGGGAAGCGACCTATGAGATCCTCAGATATGTTGGCAGTAAATTCGGTCGTCGGACTATCCGAACACGTAAGTACCTAGTACTACGTTTGTACCGATTTACAAGACAAGGTTGGCTTCTAGCAAAGCGCCATGCCTACCCAATTCTCCAGAAATATCCTTACAGGAATAAACGATCTATATCACGGGTAGTATACGTAGTATTGTGTATGTCGATCCAGTATCGAATGTCACGTGCTAGGCCTGGGGCTGGAATTGTGTCTGCCCCGTACGAAGCACATGTCGGATGTCTGGTAACTAGTCTCTATAATCGAATATACATGACCTAGTCATAATATCCTGATAGCTGCAGCATATAAGAGCACCAGTCCCGTATCCTACGTGACATCATCTCCACTAAGACAGGAGTGATACTTCCGTCTTGACATCACACCCAACACACTACGATTCTTGATATACCCAGAAGAGGCGTACACAGAAACCGGTTAAAGCCCTGGACGACCAAAACCAAAGTATATTGATTGTCGCAAGTATTAGCGGTGCAAGTCTCAGGTTAAGACCAAATACACGTACCCTGATTTCGGACTTCAATAGACACATAGTCATACTACCAATGGAATTCCGAGGGGGTCTATCCAGAGCGAAGCTATTTCCTGTACCATCGGTAAAACAAAACCTCCTATTACACTTGCATGAGTATCATATACCCAAATATATGAGAACTATGTTGTTGTGCCCTCACAACACGCACAAGTGTAATACTAGTCTTTTACGCATTATCGATGTCCAATCTCGATAATACTCTGACTAGGGATATTTAATGATTTATCCTTCGTGGATTGATACTGTCTTATATCTTCTCAATCCAGGAACAAATCATAGGGACCTCCTTTCATTTATACATCTTGTTTATCTAATCATAAATGATAAGAGATCAATCTCCTTTGTCACATAGTTAATTTATACAACAACACCATGATCTGTACAAATAGTGACGCTATGGGTCATAATTGTCCAACACAAGGCACACATGAATGAATTGAAGACGGGGCAAGGCTCCGACTTCAAGTATGTTTGTCATAAACATGTTCACTATTAGTTTCAAAATTGGATTTTGATACTAAGTATTGTACATATATATGTACTGATGTGCAGAATCTGCTGATTAGCAGGATACTGACTTCAGTTGAGAGTTGCCTGCAAGTCGGAAACGGGATGAGAGTCGCTGTTTTAACCGTTGAATCCTAAGTTTAGGAACTACCCTTCGGGTGTGTACTTAAATTAGGAAACTGTTAAAATATAACTAGTTTGACTAGAAACATTATCTCTATATCAGAGTATAACTCGTTGCGGGTATACCTTTATATTCAAGAACACTAAAGTGTTTTATTTTATAAAGATGATATTGAGATAAACACATTAGATGTGAATAACAGTATTTATATTTTGAATATAAATGAATCTCAAATGTATAACATGAAAAACAAATAGCTCAAACTGATTTAATCAGATGAGACTTATTTATGACATTGTTGTCTGTGAGACATTAACAAGACTCGTATATCCACACTTTCGAAGAGTGGGTACTAGGATGTATTTGATTATATTCAAATGATGTCTACGAATCTAGTTTATTAGGTAAAGTGCCTAAAACACCTTTTACTTGGTAAAATGATAAGTGTCACCGATCTGTTAGCCCTCATTCATAGTGACGTACGTGGGCCCATATCTAGCTAGGCTAGAGGTGTATATGAACACTTTGTAACCTTTACGGATATAGCATCGCGTTATGGTTATGTGTTTCGTAATGAAACACAAGCCAGAAACTTTTGATAAATTCAAAGAGTTTCGACACGAAGTTGACAGACAGATAGGCTAAAGTATTAAAAGATCATGATTAGACCATGATGGAAAATACTTAAGCAATAAGTTTCTCGAATATATGAAAGAGTATAGTATTTTTTTCAAAATGGACTCCTCCCGGAACACCTCAATTGAGCGGTGTGTCCGAATTGAGAATTGAACCTTGTTGGACATAATTAGGTTAATTATTAGTCACTCTGAGCTACCATTTTCCTTCTACGGATACACATTAGACAATGCAAAACTTATTTTGAATAAAGTTCCATAAAAATCTGTTTGACGGAATTCATATTAGATATGAACATGAAAGAAACTGGGTTTTCTCATTCCTGAAGATTTGGGAATGTTGGGCATATGTTTGGATGATACCAAACTAGAACCCAAATTGGATAAGTGCCTAATTTGTAATTGGTTATCCTAGGGAAACCAAAGTATAGTACTTATACAACTCACAAAAGAACAATGTAATTGTTGCTCACCATGCGGTTTTCCTAAAAGGAATACCTATATGTAGTGGTAAGTGGGAGGAAAGAAAAACTCGATGAAAATCGGAGTAATACTGTTCCAGGCACCGATTCCTTAATGGAACACAAACAGTTCATCAAGGATGAAACTGTACCACAATCTTCAAATACACAAGACCCGCGTAAGTCAGAGAGAGTCAGAAAACAACCTGGGATGTATGGTTTCTGATCTCACCTCATAAATATGTCAATCTTATTGAGGAAGACAAACTAACTACGTATAAGGAAGTGATACAAGGTATCAACTCCCTATTATGGCAAAATGCCATGATATCCGAAATGGATTCCATGTATACCAACCATAATTAGATATTGGTTGATGTACCGGAAGGCATTGTGCCTATTGGTACTATATAAGTCTTCAAGGAAGACATACATGAATGGCAACATACCATCGTACAAAGCTAGGCTTGTAGCGAAAAGGTATCGTTATAGACATTGTGTCGATTACGACAAAACCTTTTACTCGTTGCCATGGTTAAATCCATTTGGATAATGCTTGCTAATGCTGCATGTTTCATTTATGAAATATGACAGCTGAATGTCAAAATCACTTTCCTTAAATGGAAACCTTTTGGAGGATGTTTAAAACATCCTGACGGTTTTGTCATACCAAAAAAAGCAAACAAGTTTTGCAGGTTATTCGATCCATTTATGGATTGAAGCAAGCATTGCATTCTTGGAACTATCGTTTTGATGTAATCATAATGGTATATGATTTAATTCAAAATGAAAATTATTCTTGTGTATTAAGGAGGATAGTGGGAGCGCACTGACAGTGATTGTCCTATAAAATGATGATATATCATTTCTTGGAAATGATATTCCCATAATACAATCGGTGAAAGCTTGGCTTTCATGAAAAATTCTCCGTAGAATACTTGGGAGAGACAACCTTTTATTCTAGGAATAAAGATCTACTAGGATAGATCTAAAAGTTGTTGGCACTCTCCGAGAACTCGTACATTGAAATAAATGTACGCGACCTAGTGTCTCATATGCTTTGAGCATATGGAGTCACAATCAGGCCAATCCAAGTGATAGTCACTGGATTGATGTTAAGAACATCTTTAAGTATCTTAGATGAACTAAGGATGCTTTCCTATACTATGGAGAAGGAGAACTTGAAGTGACTGGGTCCACTGCTGTAAGTTTCCTAACCAACAAAAACGACTATAAGTCGTAATAAAGGGTACTATATATAGTTTGAATAACGGAACAGTGAGCTAGAAATCTTCCAAGCAAGATACTGTTGCCGAATAAATGACAAAAGTGGAATATTACTGCAGCTGATGTAGCAATAGAAGCCATTTGGATCTTAATAATTCTAATTGGATTAGGTGTAGTTCTGTTAGCAGTTGAGCTAGGCTACAACACAGCTAAAGAATTAATGGTCTCATCAACTATCCATATATATACTTTAACTATTCATCTGATTCGTTCGGATCATACATTGTGGTGATGTGATGATCGAATAAATCACATCAGATGATAACTTTGAAAATCCGCTGACGAAAGTTTTTTCTCAGTAGAAGTTTGAGCGAACCGTACATAGTTCAGGTGTAGGACATTTGAGTAATTGGCTATAGGCCAAGTGGGAGATTGTTGGATAATTATGACCCATAGCATCACTATTTGTACAGAACATTGTGTTGTTGTACAAATTAACTATGTGACAAAGGAAATTACTCTTTTATCATTTGTAATTAGATTACCGAGATATATAAATGATAAAAGTCCATATGATTAGTTCCAGATTGATAAAATATGAGACAATATCAATCCATCAAGGTTTAATCATTAAAACATCCCTAGTCAGAGTATTATCGAGATTGGACGTCGATAATGCGGAATTGACTAGTATTGCACTTGTGCGTGTTATGGGAGCATAACGACATAGTTCTCATATATTTGGGTATTGGATACTTATGCAAGTGAAATATGAGGTTTTTTTACCGATGGTACGGAAATAGTTCACTCTGGATAGACCCCTCGGAATTCTATTGGTAGTATGACTATGTGTCTATGGAAGTCCGAATCAGGGTAGGTGTATTTGGTCTTAACCTGAGACTTGCACTGCTAATACTTGCGACAATCAATATACTTTGGTTTTGGTTACCGCTAATACTTGCGGCAATCAATATACTTTGATTTTGGTCGTCCAAGGCTTTAACCGGTTCTGTGTACGCCTCTTCTGGGTATATTGAGAATCGTAGTGTATTAGGTGTGATGTCAAGATGGAAGTATCACTCCAGTCATAGTGGAGATGATGGTCACGTAGGATACGGAACTAGTACTCTTTAGTACTGCAGTCATCGGGATAATATGACTAGATCATGATTATCCGATTATAGAGACTAGTTACCAGAGATCCGACATGTGCTTCGTACGGGGCAGACACAATTCCAGCTCAAGGCCTAGCACGTGACATCCGATACTGGATCGCAATACGCAATACTACGTATACTACTTCTGATATAGATTACATATTCCTTTAAGAATATTTCTGGAGAATTGGGTAGGCACGGTGCTTTTCTAGAAGCCAACCATGTCTTGTAAATCGGTAAAAACGTAGTACTATGTACGTACGTGTTCGGATAGTCCGACGACCGGATTTACTGCCAACATATCCGGGGATCTCATGGGTCGCTTCCCGAAGAGTCACCGATGACGTATGACTCGCACATTATTAATCTGGGATTAATTAAATGAGAGAGAAAATTAATCTAGGATTAATTACAGAGATATTTTATCTGGGATAAAATATTATTTATAGAGTGAGAATGATTAATTTGGAATTAATCGATAAAATAATATATTCGATATATTATACGAAATTAGATTTCGACGCGGAATTAAAATTAGATTTGAATTCGGGCGAACGAGTTAATTTAGAATTAATTTGCTAGCGATGTGAATAGTAATTTTGCTAGGTATAATTATTTAATTAAATTTGATTTAATTACGTCGCAATGGAAAATTCGTTAATTCGAAATTAGCGAACCCGAGCCCGGGAGTGTTTGCGGGCCCACTCGCATTTCGAATCAAGTGAGGCCCATAAGTCACATCACGCGTCACATCATTAGTCAATCAAGTGATGGAAGTCACATCACTTTGAGTGATGTGATGCTTGTCATAATTGATTGATGTAAGTGGGTGAAAGACTTTAAAGTCTTGTACAATTTTTGGAAAATGAATTATGTATTTTGATTTTTGAAATCAAACACAAAACAACTCATCACTTCTCTTTTCTCTCCTTCTACATTCGGCCAAGGGCCATTCTTTCTCCCTTTTGTTTTCTCCATTGCCGAGAACAAGAAGTAGCTTAAGGGAATTTTGTGGCAAAATTTCCAAGTGCTAGCACACCAAAGAGTCATCCAAAGGTGATAGGGAAACCCATTCATGAGCATGGAATTCATTCTCAAAGCTTGGAGCTTGAAGATCATCCATGGAGCACAAAGAGGAGGTTGACCGAATCTTGGAGGAGCACAAATTTGGATTTGGCCGAGAGCTTCATGGAGGAGCAAAATTTTTGTGTTCAACGCATCGCAAATCCGATCATTGTAAGTATGATTCCGCCATACTTCTTTATTGTATTCACTTATTTTCATTGCTTGAATGATCTTGGGACTATAGTAGAAACCCTACAGAATTTACTTTTTAGATGAATAGAATATGACATTGATATGGTGTTAAATTTCTTATAACCAAAATGAATGAACATGGAAATATTTGCAGGTTTTGCTAGTGAAAGTAATAATTTTTAAACATCTTCATAGACTTGTGGTTACAAAAACTCCACATGGTGGCCTTCCTCCATATAATACTGTAATTGAACAAATATATATGATATGAAGTAAATATTGAATATTGTAATTTTGCTAGTGAAAGCAATAATTTTGTTATTTTCCAACAAATAGTTGGGACATGGAGCTATATTATATGGACAAAAATTGGATGATGTGGGCAGAGGCTTCCAAATACAATACTTACGAAGGTATATGATATGCATGTGATCACCCACTGAAAAAAAATTTCATGTGATCACCCACTGAACAGAATTTCAAGAAACGCATACATAATTCGTGTACACAGCTATATTAGCCAGTTTTAGTCTCTACACAAAATGCATATGTACAATCCGCTGTGAGTATTATACATATTATTAGCCAACATACAACTAATGTAAATGTCAAGCCTTTCTCCGTAAATGACCTTTCTTTATAGTGTTATTTACCATTCCATATGTCAGTTTTGGAGGTTTCACTCTTGGTGTTTGTAATGAATTCAGTTGTTATTGTGTGTTGTATTCTTCCACCGCTAATTGTGATACCTCATCACGTTTTTCATTGAAATGAGAGTCAATAAGTTGCAACAAAATTATAACTCGGGCTTCCTACGAGTCATGCAGTTCCAAATAATATAACATAGTTAGGGAAAATCAAAAGTAAATAAGCATCACACAACAATACCAAGCATGAATTCAAAATTATAACTTAGTGCCATGTTTTGTGCCATGTTTGGTGGAGAAATTGGTAGAGGTAAAATTTTGCCTATAAATACCAAGCCATTTCATTTGTAAATTTCATATTTTCCTTGGTTTCTTAATAAGGAATTAAGGATTGTATATTGTGTGTTTTATTTATTAGTTTTGTAATGTATTTTTATTTTTATTTTTAGTAATAATAGTTTGTTTGATTTTACTTTCTTTTATGTTCGGTAGTTAATTTCCGCTGGGGGAAAGGTGAAATCTTTAATATGATAAGGTAGATTAATCTCACTTAATTTATAATATGAAAATTTTAATTTAATAATATAGATTAATTTTGATACCACTTTAATGGCTGGTTTTATTTATTTGACATAATGTGATACCGCCAATATGATCGGTCTTTAAGTGACAGATGATTACCGCCTATATGGCTGGTTTATGGACAAATAATAACATCGTATTTATGGCTGGTTTGACTGAAATGAGTAACACTGAAAATTTCTATATTATAATAAAGTGAGATTTCTACATTTGAAATATTAAAGGTGGATCCCCTAAACCCAGCATTTTATTTTAATTCTAGGGAAGTGATAAAGCACAATATTCATGAGTTTTATAATTGATTTAATTATTTTATGTGTGATGCTTTGGCTTGTTTATTGAATCTTAAGCTTAATTCTTCTTATTAACTGGCCATTAATAAGATTGATGTGGTAAACTTAATATGAACTTGGAAAAGAGATTTTAGGTTTCAGCCTTAGATTCAATAGCTTACGATCTCATATTGGGGCAAGAGACTCTTAGGTAGATTTCCTTCCAGGATAGATATATACTTTTCGGGCGGGGGTAGCCACAATTGGAACTTGAACTTAATAAATTCAGATAACTTGGTTAATATAGACATATGATTAATTGGGTTATTCTGGGTGTTTGCATCTGACCATCGGAAGAGGCTTTTGCATATATTCGTATTCCAGGTTAACAAACTAAGTTATTACACATGTATAAGAGAATCAATTCATCATTAGAATAATATTGTGTGGAATCACAATATTAAAGATCTAATGCATTCAGGAGAAACATCATTATTTTGTGGAGTACAAATCAAAGACACCGCCCAAAAGCTTGACATAATGGAACTCTCATTCAAAGTCAAGCACCATACTAGACCTCATGATTTTCTTTATTTCTTTTAAAGAACTACTGGAGCGACAAAGTTTTAAAAAGATGGAACAAGCACTGAATGAGACAAAATTCTTTTTGCCACTTTACTGTTGGAAGAGACCCTTCAAAAGTAACGCTCATGGGATTGTCTTTAATCGGACGTCCAAAACCATGTTGAAACCTCCTTGACGGATGGACTTCAGTCACGTCTGGCTGAAGATGATAAATTTAGCGTTAGCAGGGAGGAAACCCATGAAAATTTTGTATTTTCATTTAAATTTAAATTTTTATATTTTGTGTATATATGTTGTAGAGTTTTTAATTTTGTGTGTTATTTTTACAGGGAAAAACATAGACGAAGCACTTAAAGCAAAGGAAACCAGTGAAAATGAGGTTATCAATGAATAAAGTTTGACAAAATCGTGAAGTTAAAAAGTCAATTCAGTAGAGACGGCGGAGTAAGGAGTCAACTCTTGATACGTGTCCTAGTGGATATATTCGTCACATGACTCGATTTTGCCAAAAAAGAAGAAGTTAAATGGCCCCTAAAAGAAATCATGGTAATATTGTTCTTTTATCCTTCTTTTGTTTTGTAACACATTGGGGACAATGCTAGGTTTAGGTTTGGGGGTGAGGTTGTTTATATTTATTTATTTTCTCCGTCAAATTTTTTCTTTCCTGCATGTTTTTATTCTCCGCATGTCGTGTGTTTTGCATGTTTTGTGTGTTTTAATTTCTGCATGTTTTATTTAAAAATAAAAAATAAAAAATATATATATATAGTCTAATGATGAGATTGTTTGTCTTAGTAAAATGTTATAGGAAAAGATAAATGCTTATTTCACTTTTATCATATACTTTGAATCTAATATCTAGGTCAGACTCATATGCACTTAAAAAAATAGTTTTGTAGCAGTTAGATAATAAAGAATTGACAAAGTGGCTAGTTAAAATAATCGGTGGTTGATGAATGAATGTTTGCCTGAATAATTGTTTCTGCCTACAACTATTTTTGATGTGAGGAATAATGATAAAAAAAACTGTGCATATTAATAAATAACATCTGAGATCCGAGTAATTAAATTCATAGGGGTGTCTTAACACCTAGTGCCCTAAAGCCAACTGGTTTGGGAGTCACTGGCCTAAAGCTCATTACATGGATTAAAGATGTTATATATATATATATATATATAGACATTCGAGATTCGAGTAATTAAGTCTGTAGGGGTGTCTTAACACCTAGTGCCCTAAAGCCAACTGGTTTGGGAGTCACTGGCCTAAAGCTCACTACATGGATTAAAGATGTTACAAAAAAAAATCACATGCATCACTATGCGCAGATTGTAGTAGACAGAACAATTTTATATAGTCAGGTTGGTTTGACCCATTAACTACTGAGAATTGAGACAAACTCAATTAGTTAATAACTTAGAATCGAAGCTGTTTGCAGGGCTATTCACACACACACTCAGAGTCTGATTTAGATACTCTGTTCAAAGGAAAGGATTTTAGTTATAGTTTGCATTTTGAATGATCCTTTAACTTTGTTTCTAGACATTCTCTGAGGACATTGTATATATAGTTATTATTTTCATTTATTTTATTTCTTTCTTTCCTTTTGTCTTTTTTCTTTTCTGTGCATTTCATTGACGTTTGTGGGTATCGTTACTATAAGCCCTCACGAGACTACAACTCGTCCACTAGGGACAACCTAGGGGTTTAAAGGCTTGTTGCATACACTAAATGCAACCGTGATCCCTACGAAAATGGCTTAGTTTAATTTTATTTTTAAAGTTGTTTATTTTATTTTATTTTGTTGTTTTGCTCGAGGACTAGCAAAATGTTAGGTTTGGGGGTGTGATGAGCAGAAAATATATCACTATTTACCGCCCTTTTGACCTAATATTTTATATGGTTTCTCTGGTTTTATGAACATTTTGATGTGTTTTTATTTATTTTACAGATAAAATAAATTGGGACTCAATGGAATCAATTAGGATGAAATATGGAACAAATAAGGGCAAAAAATGGACTTTACATTTGGATTTTAGAGCTTGGAAACTTGAAATGGCGTTCTAACGAAGTACAATTTCGGAAATTTCAAGTATCCATAAATTTCATAGATTCTACAATCATAATCGTTGGGTTGGGTTGGAATTTCTATACCACTGCACACTTGGAAAGTCAAGAAGCTCCACGGTTATGTGAATGTATTCAATACATAACTACGAAGGATAACATCTAGCGCTTGTAACTATATCAAAAAAAATATCAATTAAATTATACTGCATAATACATGCACATTCAAATGAAATAAATATTATTTTATAACAATTGGGTGAACTTATAATAGTATTCACTTGGTTTTTTCATTTACTCAATCGACGACCACTCGACAAAGAATCCAAAATCAAATAAACTTTTTCTTTAATTTTAATCAATAATAGGTTCCAATGGAAATATCCATCGTGGATTGGCACAAATATCTATTGAAAAGTAAAAAAATATAAAAGATTGCAATGAAGAAATAAGGAAAAAATACAAATCCTACATAATACTACATATGTTGGCATTTTTACAGATCGTACATATAATGATCTTTCAATTGGGAAGCTTTACGAAATGAATCATTTTGTGTATCTCGTTCTAATGTCAATTGCTACATATTCATTTATGAATTCCATAGAAAAACATTAATACTTGGAATTACATATACAAAGCAATGAAATGAAAATAATATATTTAATAATATAACAAAATACTTAAAACAAAGGTTATAGGTAAGAACCAATTGATTGGTTCCGCGGTTCTTTTGAAAGACTCATGTATGGTGAGGTAGTCAGCCATCTTGCAAATTACCAAAGCAATAAAACAATTATTTTTACAAACTTACACATAAAATTATAAGCATCAATAGACAAAACCTCGCTGTAGGCACTGAATTTTTGCATATAAGTCCCGATGATGAGTCTCACATGGAGACACTACCTCTTTAAGTTGTGGAAGTCGCGGGAAACAGACGTCGGAAGGGAAGAGTCATAAATTGACACCTTGTTAGATTTAATTCATTTGCTTAGCATCGGGTTTGCTCGTTAAGCCTCTGTTTTAAACTTATCCTTAGCCCAAAACCCCCGCAAGTAACACACCAAACCCATACATCACAAAACCACACACCAAGCCCACCAAAACAAACCAAGCCACACACCAAGCCCACCAAAAAAACCAACCACACGCCTATAATCCCTCCAAAATAAAAAATCCACACATTAAACACAAGTTGAAATCCTAATCAAATCACCTTCCTGAATTGAAAGAATCAAATCAAATCATATAAATCACATTCCTAAATTATAAAATCAAATCAAATCCCATAAATTATATTCCTAATTAAATTAAATTCATTTCCTAAACTAAAAACAACACCAAAATCTGCATGGCATCACAACCATCATTCTTCACGCACAAACACACAGGCCCTGCTCTCTCTCGGCAAAGACACCACATAGCCACTAAGAAAGACACACCCCTCACTTTCCATCAAACAAGCCCCTCACAGAAGCCCCTTCATCATGCCCTAACAAGCCCCCTCACAGCAGCCCTAACTACCTTCAAACAGCAACCAACACAGGCTTCACGCGTAAATCTTCAACAAACTCTCCAACGTGACCAGCTCTCCACCATAAACTGCTCTGACCGAATAAAAAATTAATGAATAACAGCAACGAACCTTAAGCCACCATCAGCGTGAAGAGCAACGTAGAGCCAAAGGGACCATAACGTGAAGATACATGCAGCCTTGACCCAAAGACACGTAAACAAAGACACAGCCCACCCCACAAACACATGCAAGCCGCAACCTATCTCACTTCCCACTCCCCACAACTTTCCCTCTTTCTCGGCTAACTCCTCAACTCGTCTCTCTCTCCAAAGCCAACAAAACAATAAACCCTAATAGCACTAACGCCATATTCTCTCTCTCATTAAACGGCCACCATCACGCCAGTCCTTCTCTCTCACTCTACACATCTCACCACTCAACCGATAACCCATGCCACGTGAAGACACAAAAACACAACAAGCTAAACCCTATTCTCTCACCTCTCACTACACTCGACAATCACCCACAAGCCCTAACTACTCACGCCTCTCAAGCAAACAACAAACCATATTCACGACACCATTCAAACTAAAGCCACCTGACGTCCTCACTCTAAACGACAAAGCCTTGCCTTCACCAACCATAACAAGACTCATGCAGCCAACATGTCAATGATCTTCACGTTCAACACACATGTGAAGACCAGCAGCCAACCAAGCCCCCCACACTGAACACCATAACAAGACTCATGCAGCCAACACGTCCATACTCTTCACGTTCAACACACACGTGAAGACCAGCGGCCCATAAACCCTCATCATCCAAGAGATCTCACGCCATACAGTCCACGAAATCACAGCAAAATAGTAGCCTTTAGCACCCTGACCTGCACCCAAAAATAGCCACTGAAACAGTCCCTAAAAACTACACTCCACAACCTAAAAATAGCAGCCCAAACAGCCATATACTCACGCAAACAGTAGCCTTAAAATCCCCCAAATCACCACAAAAACTGCACCCTTGAAACCCCATAATTCACAGAAAATAGTCCCTGAACAAACTGCACTTTTAAACCCGCAAACTAGTCCAGAAAAATTGCACGTCCACCACATAAAATAGAGCAAAATAACAGCCCAAACAGCGAGGCAACGCAGGAAAACAATGAACCAGTAAATCGAAAAAGTTGCGGAGCATCAATCCTTCTGACAACCGCGTAACGCACTTCCAAGAGACGACTTAAGATGTTAGACCTGAGGGCACCCTTTTATTTACTCTCGTTCTTTTTTTTTTGTTATTTATTATTATTTATTCGCATGAGTATTGTTGGTTAATATATGCTCTGGCTATTGGATGAATGGAATATGTGTTATCTCTTGCAGTATATTGGATGGAAACCCAGACGTAAATTCCATAGCCGAATCTGAATGGATGGTAGTCCGGTCAGTACTTGGGATATAACGCCACGTACCGCTTGAGACATGCACATATTTCGTTTCATCCAATCTTGTGTTTATCTATTGTTTAGTTGTTTAGTATGTTATTTTTATGCATGATTTAGTTGTTTAGCATACTATCTCCAAGTATGATTTAGTTATTTCTTTCGCATTAGGAACTTAATTATATCTCTTCTATGTTTATGTTTAGATTATTATTCATTGATATTGTCATGTTTATCAATTTAATGCGTTCATGAGATTGTGTGCTTGCCATTATTTCGACTTACTTTTATGCATGCAAACTTAGATATAAGTTATATGCAAACTTAGATATAGGTTGTATGTGAACTTAGATATAGGTTATTGTTGCGTAGACTTTGTTAGATTATTGCACAAATCCATTCATTACAAGTGGCATAAGTAAGGGACCATTCTGAACCCAACGGTTTGAGGTATTCCCTTGCGAGGGGTGAGTGCGGCCTTAAATCATTTTTCCCAATTCACTCTGGGTGGCGACTCCATTTTATTTCTCCGGTTTAGTTCCCCCGTGGGATACTCCGTACTCCCAACTGGGCCGCGAGCTTGGAACAGCGTCGCCGATTTCTGTGTCTTACAGTCTGGCGACTCTACTGGGGATAGAGAATCAGCCCTGAAATAATATCTTGTAATGATTGTTATTTGTGCTTTAGTTAACCGTGTCTACCGTGGGTTGAAGGGGTTTAATCAAAGGCATTATTAGAGCTTGGTAATGGTTTGGTGTCTTCCTTCATTCAATACCTTTCTATAAGGAAAATCGTGAAGACACCTAGAAAATCATTACCCTTAGCTCACTGTGACATACTAATTTGGAGGACTTGTTGTTTATTCCTGTCACTAAGACGATAAGAGCCTAAGAGGCTTGGGTATTTAAAAGAGTTCGCTTTACCCTCCCTCTGGGGAATCTATAATAGGAAATCCATTTGACAGTTAGTCATGCACCATAACTCGTTGGTACGTACCTTAAGGTATAAAAAAGGTTCGCTCACTTGGTCACTCGAACCCTTGAGTGAGGAGTCCTAGTTGTGGGCAATCTTTCGTCAGCGAGAGCCTTTGTCCGCACTCCTGTAAACTCACATGTGAACCATAGTTATATGACCAATAGAAATTATTTCTTTATGCTTGTGTTGAGGACCATCATCATTTGGATTCAGTTGGACTTCTTGTCAAAAGATGTGAACTTGTTGGGCCATTTAAACTGGGACGAGTTTATGTCATTTGACAATTGGGCCAAAAGTTTCTGAAATGCCGATGGGCCATTTTGTGTTTAGGCCTCTTATCATTTGGAGTTGTTTAGCCATGTTATTGCAAAAGTGTAAACCTGTTGGGCCTTTTCAACTGGGACAAGTTTGCACCTCACAATAGTATGATTGGATGCTTTAAAATGACAATGGGCCGACTTATATATTCCATACATCGCACGCATCTCATGCATCTCATGCATACACGCATCATGTTAACCTCTGTGTCTTAAAAGCCATCATAGATACCCGTTGGGTTAGGGAAGAGGGAAGACTCGTTAAAAGGCCGCTAGCAAACATTAGTGAATCAGAGAAAGAGGGATCTCGTATGGATCAGCTGGAGAATAGTCTCACTAAGATTACCGAGCAGTTGCAAGCTTTGACCACCGCTGTGACCAGTTTGACCACACCCCATATAGCTGATAATCGACAGTTCTGCGACCGAAATAGAAAGACCATTAGAAGATCTTTGGGAACCAAGCCTACTCCTTATGAGGTCGCCCTCATCAGGAACAGATGATTCTCCAATTTTGGTAGACCTTTGTCAGAGGTATTTAAAGAGCTGAAAAAGCAAGGACTCCTAAGTCTCTTAGAACCTAAACCACTTCCAAACCCTGTGCCACGATACCTTGACCTAAACCTATATTTTTACTTCCACCAGCAAAAAGGCCACAAAACTGACAATTGTACCCTCATTAGGCATGAGATCCAAGACCTCATTGATTCCCATAAAATACCCGACCCAGAAAAAGAGCAACTCAACACGCACAGAAAACCTCCACCCACCCACATGATCAACTCCGGCCTACCTGACAGCCTTGTCCTCCAAACTCATAACCACCAAACTTCTAGCATTGGGATATGGGACAACAGTGGTAAATGTGAAATAGAGTAGAGGGGGAATTTCTGGGAAAACTTCTCGGACAGTGACAAGAAGGAGGTTGCAAAAAAAGGAAGTATATGGGAAAAAGAACTACTGCACTTGGAGAATCTGATGGTCAAAGGAAGCAAGAAGACGAGGGAAGATGAAGTTGCAAATTATGGAGATGTTTGTTTCCCTGATCTTATTCAAATATGATCCAGCATTTATTAATAATAAGGACATTGACTTCGTCTACTTGTTCAAATCTTTTCCTTAATAATAATAAAGACGTTCATTTCACTTACCTGCCTGAGTCACTTCCTTTCAATCTACACGACATGAGTATATTTGATAAAAGCATTCAACCTTGGTACTATGACATTCAGCGGTATTTAGAACACGGAGAACTCCCAGAAGAAGCAAGCAGAAAAGACAGGATAGCCATCCAGAAGTTGGCTTCTCAGTATGTGAGTTTGAAGGGAGAATTGTACAAGAGGCAAGCGAATGACATTCAGTTAAAGTGTTTAAGAAAATAAGAGGCTCAGAAGGCAATGGAAGAAGTACACGCCGGAGTATGTGGACCGCACATGAATGGATTGAACCTGTCCCGCAAGATAGTCAGACAAGGTTTCTACTGGTCGACCATGGAAGCTGACTGAGCGAAGCTGGTAAAGCATTGTCACAATTTTCATGCACACGGTAACTTAAACCATTTGCCGCACACAGGGTTGCATAGGCTATCAGAGCCGTGGCCTTTCTCAGCTTGGGGAACTGACATGATCGGAGAGATTCAACCACACTCATCGAACGGACATCGCTTCATAGTAATGGCAGTAGACTACTTCTCGAAATGGGTGGAAGCCGAATCATTTCGCAATGTTACAGCAAAGACGATGGTAAAGTTCATAGCCCGGAATCTCATATGTCGATATGGAATGCCGCATCATGTAGTAACAGACAATGGAGTCCAGTTTCAAGGAGAAACAAAGGCAATGCTACAGAAGTACGGGATAGGACACCACAAGTCATCACCTTACCGACCACAAACAAATGGGGCAGTCGAAGCAGCCAATAAGACAATAAAGAAGACGTTAGCCAAAATGACAGAAAACTATAGAGATTGGGCTTACAAGCTGCCGTACGCCCTGTGGGGGTACAAAAATTCTGTGAGAACAGCAACATGAGCCACGCCTTACTCTCTGGTCTATGCAATGGAAGCAGCATTGCCATTGGAAATCGAGATACAGTCTATGCGGGTATTAACAAAAACAGAGTTGTCTGAACAAGAATGGGCCTCGCAGAGATTTGAACAGTTAGCACTACTAGATAAGAAGAGGATGAAGTCCTTGCATCACATACAGATATACCAGAAGAGGTTGGCTCGAGCATTCAACAAGAAGGTGCGTCCTACCGAGATCAGAAAGGGTGATCAGGTGCTTAAGCAGTCAAAGCCATCGACGATAGACCCGAGAGGGAAGTTCAGACCTAACTGGGAGGACCCTACATAGTCCAAAAATTAATGGTAAATGGGGCAGTGAGACTGTCAGATTTGGAAGGGAACGAGTTCACCGAGCCGATCAACATGGATAGATTGAATCAGTATTTTGCCTGAGGAAGAAAAGACTGAGCGATCACCAAGAGGACTGGGGGAAGACCTAACCCAACGGAATAGGAAATTCATCCATGCATGCATGCATACACGTAACGTATTTGCATTCTTTTGTTTTGTTGTGTTTTTTATTCATAGGTTTCAAAGAAGAAAGCGGAAAATGGAAGCCAACCAGAAGCATCAACATATGAGTATTAGTTTCGGGGATGAGTCCCAAGGTTGAGGCCCGCATCAGTATTAGTTTCAGGGATGAGTCCCAGGGTTGAGGCCCGCATCAGTATCAGTTTCGGGAATGAGTCCCAGGGTCGAGGCCCACACCAGTATCAGTTTTCGGGAATGAATCCCAGGGGGCGAAGCCCGCAGTTGAAAGGAAGAATTCTAGTGGAGTGAGTGAAAAAAAAGTCTTTGATGGTTAGGTATATGTCCGGTGATGACATTGTTTGCTGTAGAGAAACCTTAGAAACGATAAGTGCGAGATGTGTTCTCATCTGTTATTCTGAGTGGATTGATCTCGGCTAGACTCGCGAGCACTTGATTACGGGATCTTAGCAGTAGAAACCTGAGTAGTCGGCGAGATGACTAGTTGAAGAGATGTCGGATCAGTGAATGATCGTTTGCCTAGATGTCCATCCTGGTTTACTTGTGCTACGATATATGATATGGTTGGAAACAAAGAAGAAGTCTCTGAAAAGAAAAGGAAAAAATAGACCACCTATAACCGATAAGCATGAAGCTACCCATGGGCGAGTATTAAGACCACCGTGAGGAGAAATGCTACCTTAAATGGTAGGTGTGTCGGAAAAAAGAGAAAGAAAGAAAAGAGAAAAAGAAGAAGAAAAAAAAAGAAAAAGAAAATTCAAAAAGAAAAGAAAGAGATGAAAGAAAAAAAGAAGAAAACAAAATCATGTTGAGTACGGGGAAGTAATCACAGAGTATGATCAAGACATCTAGGATCCAATTCTCCGAGACAAAATCATCGAGTTGGCTTACTTAAGGATTAAGCAGTGAAAGAGCCTTGGCACACATACACTAGGAATCTAGTTCAGATCACTCATTCAGATGAGCGGATTTGAGTGTATTAAGTACTTTGAAGGTTCTCTAGTTTCGACACGAAGCATCTGTTGAGGACGAAAATATGTTTAGCTATCAAGATTATCTCGTGAGAGGCAATACAGTTTGTTGATGTGCAACATCACATCAAGAGATCTACCTTGACCTAATGAAAGCAGCAAAGGATAAAAAGATGAACCGAGACTGGGGGCGACCAGTCTACCCTTTCTCATACAACACGGTTTGATAATGAACCATCACATCAGCATCAGTATCAGTTTTGGGGATGAGTCCCAGGGTTGAGGCATGTATCATCAGTATCAGTTTTGGGGATGAGTCCCAGGGTTGAGGCCTGCATCATCAGTATCAATTTTGGGGATGAGTCACAGGGTTGAGGCCCGCATCATCAGTATCAGTTTTGGGGATGAGTCCCAGGGTCGAGGCCCACATCAGTATTAGTTTTGGGGATGAGTCCCAGGGTTGAGGCCCACACATCATCAGAATGCCGGGTAAGGTACTCCGGGTATGGAGACAAAACCACGGCCCCTCGGGTATGAGGTTTAGCACGTTGGGTATGGCACTCCGGGTATGGAGACACAACCGTGACACCTTGGGTATGGGGTTTAGCATGCCGGGTATGGCACCCCGGGTATGGAGACACAACCGCGACACCTCAGGTATGAGATTTAGCACGCCGGGTATGGAGACACAACCGCAACACCTCGGGTATGAGGTTTAGTACGTCGGGTATGGCACTCCGAGTATGGAGACACAACCACAACACCTCGGGTATGGGGTTTAGCACGCCGGGTATGACACTCCGAGTATGGAGACACAACCGCGACACCTCGGGTATGGGGTTTAGCACTCCGGGTTTGGAGACAAAACTGCGACATCTCGGGTATGAGGTTTTTCATGCCGAGTATGGCACTCCGGGTATGGAGACACAACCGTGACACCTCGGGTATGGGTTTTAGCACGCCGGGTATGGCACTCCGGGTATGGAGACACAACCGCGACACCTCAGGTATAGGGTTTAGCACGCTGGGTATGGCACTCCGGGTATGGAGACACAACCGTGACGCCTCGGGTATGGGGTTTAGCACGCCGGGTATGGCACTTCAGGTATTGAGACAAAACCGCGACACCTCAGGTATGGGGTTTAGCACGTCGGGTATGGCACTCCGGGTATGGAGACGCAACCGCGACACCTTGGGTATGCGGTTTAACATGTCGGGTATGGCACAATAATATCAACTCAGTTCGAAGCAACAGGCAAGTCAAGTGGCAGCTGGCGAGCCAGGTAAGTAAAAACGCATTGAATAACTTTGATAGAATTGTCATTGTCACACACTGCACAAGTCCCATCAAAGTGGGGGCGACTCTAGGCACTGTATTTTTGCATAGAAGTCCCGATGATGAGTCTCACATGGAGACACTACCTCTTTAAGTTGTGGAAGTCACGGGAAACAGACGTCGGAAGGGAAGAGTCAGAAATTGACACCTTGTTGGATTTAATTTGTTTGCTTAGCTTCGGGTTTGCTCGTTAAGCCTCTGTTTTAAACTTATCCTTAGCCCAAACCCCCGCAAGTCACACACCAAGCCCATACATCACCAAACCACACACTAAGCCCACCAAAACAAACCAAGCCACACACCAAGCCCACCAAAAAAACCAACCACACGCCCATAATCCCTCCAAAATAATAAATCCACACATTAAACACATGTTGAAATCCTAATCAAATCACCTTCTCGAATTCAAAGAATCAAATCAAATCATATAAATCACATTCCTAATCTAATTAAATCACATTCCTAAATTATAAAATCAAATCAAATCCCATAAATTATATTCCTAATTAAATTAAATCCCTTTCCTAAACTAAAAACAACACCAAAATCTGCACGGCATCACAACCGTCATTCTTCATGCACAAACACACAGTCCATGCTCTCTCTCGGCAAAGACACCACGTAGCCACTAAGAAATACACACCCCTCACTTTCCATCAACCAAGCCCCTCACAGCCACACCTTCATCACGCCCTAACAAGCCCCCTCATAGCAGCCCCTTCATCACACCCTAACTACCTTCAAACAGTAACCAACACAGCCTTCACGCGCAAATCTTCAACAAACTCTCCAACGTGACCAGCTTTCCACCATAAACTGCTCTGACCGAATAAACAAATTAACGAATAACAGCAACGAACCACAAGCCACCATCAGTGTGAAGAGCAACGTAACGCCAAAGGGACCATAACGTGAAAATACATGCAGCCTTGGCCTAAAGACACGTAAACAAAGACACAGCCCACCCCACAAACACATGCAAGCTGCCACCTAGCTAACTTCCCACTCCCCACAACTTTCCCTCTCTCTCGGCTAACTCCTCAACTCTTCTCTCTCTCCAAAGCCAACAAAATAATAAACCCTAATAGCACTAACGCCATATTCTCTCTCTCATTAAACGGCCACCATCACGCCACTCTTTCGCTCTCACTCAACACATCTCACCACTCAAGCAACAACCCATGCCACGTGAAGACACAAAAACACAACAAGCTAAACCATATTCTCTCACCTCTTTCCTCTCACTACACTCGGCAATCACCCACAAGCCCTAACTACTCACGCCTCTCAAGCAAGCAACAAACCATATTCATGGCACCATTCAAACTAAAGCCACCTGATGTCCTCACTCTAACCGACAAAGCCTTGCCTTCACCAACCATAACAAGACTCATGCAGCCAACACGTCCATGATCTTCACGTTCAACACGCACGTGAAGACCAGCAGCCAACCAAACCCCCCACACCGAACACCATAACAAGACTCATGCAGCCAACACGTCCACAGTCTTCACATTCAATACACACGTGAAGACCAGCCGCCCATGAACCCTCATCAGCCAAGAGATCTCACGCCACACAGTTCAAGAAATCACAGCAAAATAATAGCCTTTAGCACCTTGACCTGTACCCAAAAATAGCACTGAAACAGTCCCAGAAAAAAGCACTCCACAACCTAAAAATAGCAGCCCAAACAGCCTTATACTCACGCAAACCGCAGCCTTAAAATCCCTCAAACCACCGTAAAAACTGCACCCCTCAATTCACCAAAAACAGTCCTTGAAAAAATTGCACTTTTAAACCCGCAAACCAGTCCAAAAAAATTGCACGTCCACCACATAAAACAGAGCAAAACAGCAGCCCAAACAGCGAGGCAACGAAGGAAAACAATGAACCAGTAAATCAAAAAAGTTGCGGAGCATCAATCCTTCCGACAACCGCGTAACGCACTTCCAAGAGACGACTTAAGAGGTTATACTTGAGGGCACCCTTTTATTTACTCTCGTTCTTTTTTTTTGTTATTTATTATTATTTCTTCGCATGAGTATTGTTGGTTAATGTATGTTATGGCTATTGGATGAACGGAATATGTGTTATCTCTTACGGTATATCGGATGGAAACTCAGACGTAAATTCCGTAGGCGAATCCGAATGGATGGTAGTGCGGTCTGTACTTGGGATACAATGCCACGTACCGCTTGAGACTTGCATATATTTCGTTTCATCCAATCTTGTGTTTATCTATTTATTTAGTTGTTTAGTATGTTATTTTTATGCATGATTTAGTTGTTTAGCATATTATCTCCAAGTATGATTTAGTTATTTCTTTCGCATTAGGAACTTAATTATATCTCTTCTATTTTTTTGTTTAGATTATTATTCATTGATACTGTCATGTTTATCAATTTAATGCGTTCATGAGATTGTCTGATTGCCATTATTTCGACTTACTTTTATGCATGCAAACTTAGATATAGGTTATATGCAAACTTAGATATAGGTTGTAGGCGAACTTAGATGTAGGTTATTGTTGCTTAGACTTGGTTAGATTATTGCACAAATCCATTCATTACAAGTGGCATAAGTAAGGGACCATTCTGAACCCAACGGTTTGAGGTCTTCCCTTGCGAGGGGTGAGTGCGGCCTTAAATCATTTTCCCAGTTCACACTGGGTGGCGACTCCATTTTATTTCTCCGGTTTAGTTCCCTTGTGGGCTACTCCGTACTCCCAACAGGGCCGTGAGCCTGGAACAGCATCACCGATTTCTGTGTCCTACACTCACCATAAAGTGGTTCACTGGGAAAAAATGACAACAAGCTACCCCGAGTGATATGTTGATGACTTGTCCGGACAATAATCTCACTGCAAGCAACCCATAAAATATTTTACAAAAAAAATGCAATTGAATATTTTTCTTTTGAACTATTAAATCAGACTGTCAAACATGTTAGCGACATATTCTCAATATGGATTTTGATGATGCAATGCTAGAAGATTTTGACGCGCATTAGCGGACATTACAAAAAGATATCAAAGCACAATGGTGATGAAGAGCGATGAATGTGAAGACTCAAGCGACTATTGGAGAATATCTTGTATAGTCTTAACTTAGGGCTCTCTTTATAAAGTGAGTTGTTAATTTATGTCTCTAAGCTCATAGGACATATGCACATTCATATATATGCATTAAGGTCATGTGCAACATGGTTTTAATCTTCAAACCCTATATTTTGGCACTAAGACTGGTATATCGGTCCTCCACACCGGTATACCGGTGACCCTGTTATGTTCTGAGCAGCTTTGCATCGCCTCTAGAACTAAGCTACTCCATACAAGTTTCTCTGGGGTTGCACAATTACTGGAACCAGCCTATAGCATATCGGTCTTCATACCGGTGAACCTTCATATTTTATATGCTCTCGGAAATCGACATGATCCATACGGATCTCCATACCTGTTAGTAAACAGATCTTAGTTGTGCTTATTGATGTCAAACGGTAATATTTTATAACCGTTGTATTGACAGACTGACATACCGGTCTTTGAAGATAGCATACCGGCCTCAGCGTAATCATTAGGGAGTGCTTTCATTTTCACTATAAATTGAGTCCCTATTTCATTTTTTTCCTAGCTCTTGAACCCACATACAATTTCTTTTAAGGTAAAAGCATAGAGTTTACAAAACCTTCATATTCATACACTCTCATGCTTTAGCTCACATACTATACATTCATATCATTTATAGTGAGCTTACATTTCTTGGGTTAGCAACTCACACTAAATCTTCATTCCCTTTGTGAGTGTCCAAGTTGTACTTTAAACTTTGTTATCCTGGACACTTGTTGTAGTGAAATCTTTTGTTCAGTAGGTATACTCAAAAGGGTACATTTGTGAAAAAGATTTGTGAGTGGGCTTATTGAGAAAACTCATTGTAAGGGTTTTTAGAGTGAGCCTAGGTGATAAAACTCTTGTATAAAGATTTAAAGTGGACCGATGGGATAAAAATCTTGGTTGCGAGTGAGCCTCGGAAAACTCGGTGTAATTGTGGATTGAACTTAGAGGAAATCTTCAAGCGCGGCTTGGGGGGATGGACATAGGCAAAGAGTTGGTGAAACCACTATAAATCATCGGTGTCAATTTCTCTATCCCTAAACTCTTTATTTATTGCAAGCTTTATTTTATATATGCATATTGTTTAGAAACTTGCATTTAGGCAATATATTGTGATTGAGAAAATTGACATAAGCTTAATTGATAAAGCTATTAGCTTAGTAGCGTAAAATCGGTAAGAATTTTTATTTCCGCATATTTAGGCCATTACCCAATTCACTCCCACTTGGGTATAGAGTTTTGTTTGTTGTATATTTGTAGGTAATTTGAATTGGTCAACATTCCCATTGGTATCACATACCCAAGGGTATTATAGACGTGCCCTTATAAAATATAGAAATCATTCTCAAAGTATAGTTCAGTATCCACTCAGTCATCAGGCTCATCATACACCACGTATCAAATCCATTAATCATTGCAAGTGACTTGTAAATTGTGAAATAATAAAACTATATATCATACAGTTCTGAAAGCAGTTATATCGGTATATGTGTGTGTGTGTGTGTATATATATCCTCTTTCGAAACAACCACGACCAATACGTTAGGTATTCATCGTATAGAATAATTACATGGCTTTGCGAATAATCCTGATCTAGTTAGATCTGTCAAAAAAATGATGCCATTCGGTTAGAATCATCGTTTTACAGTATTCCCGCCTTATCTATAATGAACTTTCGGATCTTATTGGAACACCCAAATCAAGTCTGATTCCAACGATTTCAGTTTCATTACTCTTAATACTCCAGATACAACCTACCCTTAACATCAAATTCCCTTTTTAGCTCAAAACCAGAAAGTCCTCTAAAAAAGACTAGAAACATTACAAACGAATTCAGAACTTTTCAGATCTTTCTTGTTTCTCCCAAAATGATTATAATACTTCGAATACATCATTGTAAACTATTCTAAATCAACCATTTAGCCTAAATCATCAAATTACGTATTTTCTAAAAATCTTCCGAAAACTTTTCGACAACGCTACGGAATGATCCTGAAATTTCTGAAACTTTCCAGAATCATTCAAATATCATTATATTATCATTTTTTAACTAATATCTATCATTAAATTTATCAAAACATCGACATACGTGAAATTGGATTTTATCGAAAACTCGCATAACCTGTCGGATTGATGAAATTCGTCCCGATTCCACTCGAATTCTACCAACAATACATATTCAATACATTCTAGCTCGGTTAACTCAATATACAGCAGTACACTACTCTACGAATCTACTGAAAGCATCTGAATGTAATACACTTTACTTGAAATTAATGACATTTTATAAGGATATTTTACCAAACTTCCGATGGCACCAATAGACTTCGAACGCACTCACAAACATGTAGGAATCGATAGAATTTGAATCAAAGAACCCGGGCTCGTGGGTACCACTGTTCACTGTGCGTTCTTACTCTGTTTTATGCAAAACCAAGCGTTGATCGATAAATTGTCACCACAACCTTGTAATAAATTCCACAATCTTCGAATTGGTGTGTGGATTACACCATGAATTGAAACAACGTGCCGTGATCGAAATGAGTTTGGCTGCATGTTCTTCTGCACTTTTCTGCCATTTTCGACAACCTTTGGGCCACCACTGGCCACCAACGGATGCACGGTGGCCGAACACACCAGTCTGTGGCATTGCCGACCGACATAGTCGGATGACAATCTGTTATCCATCTTTTCTCTCTCATCGTGCACATGGTTGTCTGGGTATGATATTTGCTGATTTTGGCCATTTCGCAATTGATGAAAACTTCAAGATATTTATAGTAATTTTCTAGAAATTGCATTCAGGTTCACGAGATAATTGCATCCAGGTCTCTGACATTGTACTTCTTCAGAAAATTTATATTTTTTAGGCTATTCTGATATAAATTTCAAAATATATTCAACACGTAAGTTGATCTTCTCGGAAAAAAGAGTCTAACGGTTTAAAAATCAGTTATATCGGAGTTTGTTTGCTATTTTTATAGCCAAAATATATATATATATATATAATTCACGTAACCGGTTCTCGAAATTATGCGCTTTCCAAAGCAACGAAACTCTACTTTAAGACATCATGACCTATTTTTCAAAACTTAAACTCTTATTCTCCAATATCATTTCGTTCCGAAACCTTAATTTTGATCCGAGTATCTTCCAAAAATATTTCGAAAATTCGGGATATTACTCTATCAAGGTCTTTTAAAAATAACTAAAATTGATTTGTTTATGATTTAAAAAAAAAAAGACTAAACAATCTAAGAGAATTTAGTTAAGTAAATATGAATTAGGACCATTTTGATATAAATGGAAAATTTATCATTATTTAAGAAAATGTAATAAATTAAGGATACTTGTTGTATTATTTCGATAATAAGTCTTTTAAATCGAAATATATTCACACTATTTTTCATCATTTCTGAATGTGATTTTATGCAGTCCCCTTTCACACGAGGCCATTTGTTCGCTTTGGGAAGATTTATGACCTCTCATCCCCATAAAGTTTTATCCTTATAAGGAGCCTCATCCACGCGAGTGATTGATAGGGCTTGTCCGTGATTCACCATGACTCTTCAAAGTGTTATGAATATTGAGTGGTATTTTGGCCTTTGGGTGTGACTTAAATCATGGATAAAGTCCATATATGGTTTTTTTAGCGCAACCTCGGTACTATCAGGTCAATTGACAGATGGTAGGTGTGCTAATAGTATAGATTCAAGTTGTGATAGGTGTGGCTATTTGTCTAAAAATATAGTGCACGTTCTCTTTCAACGTACAAAGCTGTTGCGGGTATGGATACTATCTCCCTTTGATGATCTGATTCGTGGTTGTGATTTCCTCGATCTAAGAGATTTTATCTCCAAGGTTGCTTCTTCGACGTTGAAGAATTGGAGTTATTTCTTTGGGCTTCAATCTTCAACATGTGTTTTGAAAGCAAAATTTATCTTCAAGAAAGTGGTGCTATAGTGGAAATAAAGTGTAGTTGATCAAGGGATTGGATTAGTTGTAGTTATGTAGTTGCAGAGATTTGAGATTGACAGAGGAAAAGGAAATGAGGGTATTTTAATAAATAAATTAGAAAGTGTTTTTGTTGTAATGTGAATTTCAATAAAATTGAGTTGCATGTTTAAAATTTAAATGTAGGAAGTTGTTACACAAAAGTTTTAATTGGAGAGTTATTAGAGTTTTAATTGTGGAGTTAAAAAGAGACGTTACAAGTATTTGGGATCCTCATCCCATAATGGAAAATTATAACACCAAATTATTGTTTATTAGGTGTTAGGTTGTGAGTTAGTTTTGGACTCCAAGAGATACTCACTTTTATGGAAGGGTGAGGAGCTAGCCAAAGTTGACTCTCCACACATGCGCGCCGCCGTCCGTTCGGTTCGGTTCGGGTGTGTATATATCTCTTTTTAGTGAAAAAATTATTTAAAGATATATATATATATTTGTAACACGTTTTTTAAATAAAAATACATTGAATATCAACGTTTGTAAATTTTAATTCCCAACGTTTGTAAATTTATTTCCCAACATTTATAAATTTATTTCCAAATGTCTTTAAAAATTAAAGGTCTATTATTGCCAACGTTCAAAAATATTTCTTATATATATACACATAATGTTTTCTTTATTAAGAGACAAATGCGATACAGAGAAAACTGGAACAAAACAAAAAAGAAAAATCAGAGAGCAAAGCAAACCGAGAGCAAATATTTTTTCTCAGCAAATATATATATTTTTTTGTTTCTGATACTTTCAAAGCCGAGAGCCTCACTGTTGTTTCTATAGATTCCGAGCAATTATTTTTGTGTTGTGTATGAGTATTTCAATCGGATTTCAGTGCTAACCGATTGAGACAGTGTTTATCTGAACTGTTTTATCCTGGGGATGTCGGGACCGATTACTACTAGCATAAATTTCTAGGCAGAACCGCGAAACATCTTAAAGAGAGCGACTTAATCCGCGACTCAACCCAGTTCCGTTTTTTAATTTCCTAATGAACTGTAATATTATTTTGCAACTGACTATTCTGTTTTTACAGTTTTTAGACCAAATATTAGTCGAGTGACAAAGCTCTACTCATTTGGGTAAAGATCAAATAGCTATATAATTAAGAATCGAAACACATCAGATATATATATGAGAAAAATTCAGAGAATCTCTATACTGGAAAAACGAGAGAACAAACAGTGAGCTCTTGCAACGTGAATTGAGAGAATTTTCTGATCTGTTTTCGCATCAAATCCTAAAAGATATGCGGGAATAATTGTTAATTCCCCTAAAGAATCTCAACTAAATTGAATACTGAAACAAACTTGAGACTTGTTGATGGTGTTTTCAGGACTTATGTTATTTAAGGAGTACAGCAGGGGTAAAAAGGGTAATTACCTTCTTGGGCGAGATCGTTAAAGCCGGCCCGACCACAACATGTAGAGACCGACCACTTGAGATCGGATGACCGGGCATTATCAGATCGATAACAACATTCTCAGTTCAAATGACTATCATGACCGACCTCATGAAGACCGAGCACATGACGAGGCGTGCTCAGGAAGATAAAGCACCCTATTCTTGCGGATAAGATGACAAGTTGTCCTCTTTTCATGGGGAAAACTGGTGAGTCAGAGTCCTAGTAGGATAAAGAAAGTAATGGTAGTTTTTGACTAGGAATCCTTGTAGGAAAATAAAACCATCTCAGACTGGGAGTTCTTGTAAAAGTAGGAAACTGATTCCTTCACCATTATAAATAGGAGGGTAGAGTGTGCATAAGAGGCATCAATATCAAGGGCAGAATCATCAAGCTCTGACTTGTAAAACACAAAAAGATCTGAGAAGCGGGTTTGAGTAATAAAAGTATCATCCTGTTTTTGTCCGTGGACGTAGGTCGGATCCAAATCCACCGAACCACGTTAAATCTCCTTGTCGATTGGTGTGTCTATCTGTCTTTTGCTAAATTTGCATTTGGTTCCCCATAACCAAACAAATTCACTATTGAGGAAGGATTAGTCTCGGGAGTGATATTCCCATATTGCCCCTGAGACCAAAATCAGCCGTCAACAGTTGGCGCCGTCTGTGGGGAACTCTACAAAAAGCAACTCGCGTAATAAGACAAATGGCGGAAGGCGGAAACCAACAATCATCAGGGAGCTCGGCTGCAGATTGGATGGAAAAGATCGAGGAAAACCTTAGGAAAGAGATGGAGGAAAACCAAACTCTACTAAAAACCATAGTAGACCGGTTGGAAAGGATGGAAGGAGCACACGACGGAAAATTCGAGGCCGGGACTAGCCGGCGAAGGAATGAAATAGCGGAAGGAAAGAGAATTGTTGATACAAGCGAAGACGACAGACCTCAAAGGAGGGAACCCTACAGGGTGAGATCCGTGGTAGTACAAAAGGATTCCCAAACCGAGGACACATGGGAGGAGGAAGATGACAAATCATCATCAGATCCCTCCTACGATAGCCCTCACAGTACCCGGAGGAGAGGAAAAGAACATACCGAAAAGGTGCGGGACGACACCGACCCTGAGAAACGCCGCTCCCGAGATAGCAGAAAGAAAAGAAACCTCAGAGGGCAGCATGGAACCAGGGACAGCGGTATGAAATCTTGGTTACGGGAGGAACTGGTCAAATGGGGAGTATACCCCAATGCAAACAGAGGGGATGTCCAGGACGTCAAAGATGAGTCCCCCCTCACGGAGGAAATAAAATCGGAGAAATTCCCGAAGAGATTCAACATGCCGACCATAACACCGTACAAGGGCCATACCGACCCTAAGACCCACATTGAAAGTTTCACTCTGCTGATGGAGGTGCAAGGGGTAACAGGGGACGCCATCTGCAAAGTGTTCCCCCTAACTCTGGCCGGACCAGCCATTCTATGGTACATGAGCTTAGCCCCAAGAAGCATCAGCAGCTTCACACAACTGAAGAAGTCATTCATACGACACTTCAAGGGGGCTTGTGTCCCCAGAAAAACAATTGGAGAACTCCGGCTCATGAAGCAAGGAGACGATGAACCTCTGAAGATATTTATTGAAAGGTACAATAATATGGTACTCGAAGTCGGAGGGTATGAATCCCCTGAGGCCCTGGAAAGCTTGAAAGGAGCCTTGAAAGTCGGGAGGCTATGGACCCACCTAAGGATCCAGGACACCCCGAACTACGCAACCGCCCTAGAGGTAGCCCGAAAATTCGTTCTATTAGAAAACGAGGAGAAAATATCCCGAAGAGGGAACACCATCAGAGAAAGGACCACAACGTAAGGGGACATGCCACGAATGGGTCCAGAGACCTGCGGGAGCAGGTGGAAGACTTGGTGAAAGAAGGCTATCTCAGTGTGTACATAGACCATTCGATTTTGAGGTCAACCAAGTTGATAGCGGAAGTCATCCGGTCGGGTGCGTGGAATGCTGAGATGCAGAGAAGATGTATTAAGAAGAGCCTTACTTGTAGTGACCCTTGTAGAGTTGCAAGAAAGGCAACAGATCCCAAAAAGGTGAATAAAACCTGTTCCGACCTAGGTTGACATTTGATTATACTTGTTTGTTATGGCTCACACAATAGTTTTGATATTTGTTTTCCGGCTCGGGTCTGCTCTTGTACCACCGAAACCGATGCCTCTTTCCGGCTCGGGTCTGCTCTGGTACCGCCGAGACCAATGCCTATTTCCGGCTCGGGTCTGCTCTGGTACCGCCGAGACCAATGCCTCTTTCCGGCTCGGGTCTGCTCTTGTATCGCCGAGACCGATGTCTCTTTCCGGCTCGGGTCTGCTCTTGTACCGCCGAGACCGATGTCTCTTTCCAGCTCGGGTCTGCTCTTGTACCACCGAGACCGATGTCTCTTTCCAGCTCGGGTCTGCTCTTGTACCGTTGAGATCGATGTTTGTTACAGCTCGGGGTCGGGTTACGTCCCACCGAGCCATGCTCATTGGTCTGGGGACGGGACATTCCCCCAGAGCCAAGTACCTCTTTCAGCTCGGGGTCGGGTTACGTCCCACCGAGTCATGCTTATTGGCGTGGGGACGAAACATTCCCCCAGAGCCAAGTATCTCTCTTAGCTCGGGGTCCTCAGGGGCATACTCGATGCATAGGATCCGTGAGAAGCATAACACAGGGAAGGATGATACCCCTGTGGCGATTGCTTACTCCAGTGTTACCGAACATAAGGAGGAACATGCCCTTAATGTGTCAAACACTCTTTTGATCCTCACCTACCCGATGTAATGGATCCGTGGGAAAGCATAGCACGGGGGGTGATGACACCCCCGTGACGATTGCTAGCTCCAGTGATGCCGAAACTAAGGAGGAATATGCCCTTGGTATCCCAGACACTCTTTTGATCCATTCATCATCCGGATCCGCGAGAGACACAGCACGGGGATGCGTTATGCCCCTGTGGCGTGTGCCTGCTCCAGCGTGGTAAGGAGGAGCCCTCATACAATACACAGGCTCCCCAATGAACCGACGTGTAGAGGATGTGCCCTTACCATTCAAACGCTCTTCTGATCCGAATTCTGGTTCGCCGGGACACTGAATTGAAAGATTCAGAATTGTGTTTTGGAGGCCTCGGGCAGGACGCTGTTTCGAGGCATCCGTGCTGTTGTTTACACTTGTGAAAAGTTTTACTTTGGGACAAGTGCTAAGTCACCCCCACCTTTTGATTTTATCTTCGAAAGTTTTGTTTTTATTTTTTCGCCGGTCTGGCAGAGGGACGCCCATGCCAGATTCGGTAGGGCTTCAAAGGTTGATTCACTTCCCTTCTGAATAAGTCCCAGGGATTAATCGGCTCGGGGCCGGATTCGTTCCGCCGAGGCCACTTGATTAATCGGCTCGGGGCCGGATTCGTTCCGCCGAGGCCACTTGATTATTCGGCTCGGGGATGGATTCGTTCCGCCGAGGCCTCTGGATTAATCGGCTCGGGGCTGGATTCGTTCCGCCGAGGCCACTTGTTTATTCGGTTCGGGGCTGGATTTCGTTCCGCCGAGGCCGCTTGGTTATTCAGCTCGGGGTCGGGGTACGTCCCACCGAGTCAGCCTTTCGGACTAGGGACGTAACATTCCCCCAAGTCCAAGTGCCTTTCTCAGCTCGGGGTCGGGGTACGTCCCAACGAGTCAGCCCTTCGGACTGGGGACGTAACATTCCTCCAGGTCCAAGTGCCTTTCTCAGCTCGGGGTCGGGGTACGTCCCACCGAGTCAGCCCTTCGGATTGGGGACGTAACATTCCCCCAGGTCCAAGTGCCTTTCTCAGCTCGGGGTCGGGTTACGTCCCACCGAGTCTGTCCTTTCGGACTGGGGACGTAACATTCCCCCAGGTCCAAGTGCCTTTCTCAGCTCGGGGTCGGGGTACATCCCACCGAGTCAGCCCTTCGGACTGGGGACGTAACATTCCCCCAGGTCCAAGTGTCTTTCTCAGCTCGGGGTCGGGGTACGTCCCACCGAGTCAGCCTTTCGGACTGGAGACGTAACATTCCCCCAGGTCCAAGTGCCTTTCTCAGCTCGGGGTCGGGGTACATCCCACCGAGTCAGCCCTTCGGACTGGGGACGTAACATTCCCCCAGGTCCAAGTGCCTTTCTCTGCTCGGGGTCGGGGTACGTCCCACCGAGTCAGCCATTCGGACTGGGGACGTAACATTCCCTCAGGTCCAAGTGTCGTTCTCAGCTCGGGGTCGGGTTGCGTCCCACCGAGTCAGTCCTTCGGACTGGGGACGTAACATTCCCCCAGGTCCGAGCATCTCTCACAGCTCGAGACAGGATCACATGCCACCGAGCACATCATCGTTAGCTCAGAGGAAAAATTTTCTCCTCACAATCGAGATTGGATCAGTCAGGGGTCAGGACCTCTAAATCTCTGGTACAGATATTACAAGAGAGGAGTCATTTTTAGTTTGGACAACAAGAGGAACTTCATCTCCTGATGGAACGACCCAAGTAAGCAATTTTCTTTGAGGTGGAGAATCATTCTGAATAGGGTCAGGATCTCCAATAACCGAGGATATGAAGATAGAAACAGAAGACTTAGTTGATGGAGAAGACAATTTCTCTGTGATTTCTGGAACGACCACCAGCTAGGCGATCAGCACACCATCTTTTTTATATAGTTCTCGGCATCAACTCACAAACTCGTTGTTACCGAGAACTAGGGGACAGATGTTGATGGTGTTTTCAGGACCTATGTTATTTAAGGAGTACATCAGGGGTAAAAAGGGTAATTACCTTCTTGGGCGAGATCGTTAAAGCCGGCCCGACCACAACATGTAGAGACCGACCACTTGAGATCGGATGACCGGGCATTATCAGATCGATAACAACATTCTCAGTTCAAATGACTATCATGACCGACCTCATGAAGACCGAGCACATGACGAGGCATGCTCAGGAAGATAAAGCACCCTATTCTTGCGGATAAGATGACAAGTTGTCCTCTTTTCATGGGGAAAACTGGTGAGTCAGAGTCCTAGTAGGATAAAGAAAGTAATGGTAGTTTTTGACTAGGAATCCTTGTAGGAAAAGAAAACCATCTCAGACTGGGAGTTCTTGTAAAAGTAGGAAACCGATTCCTTCACCATTATAAATAGGAGGGTAGAGTGTGCATAAGAGGCATCAATATCAAGGGCAGAATCATCAAGCTCTGACTTGTAAAACACAAAAAGATCTGAGAAGCGGGTTTGAGTAATAAAAGTATCATCCTGTTTTTGTCCGTGGACGTAGGTCGGATCCAAATCCACCGAACCACGTTAAATCTCCTTGTCGATTGGTGTGTCTATCTGTCTTTTGCTAAATTTGCCTTTGGTTCCCATAACCAAACAAATTCACTATTGAGGAAGGATTAGTCTCGGGAGTGATATTCCCATATTGCCCCTGAGACCAAAATCAGCCGTCAACAAGACTAAATCAACAATTTAAGTCATCACACTCCCCCTTAGTGCATCCTACTTTCAACAGCATCAAAAGCTCCTCGAAACATACTAAATTTAACATTCTCAAGAACTTTAGTAAAGATATTTTGGTTCGTATTTTCTGCAGTTCAAAGTCCTCAGTCAACACCTCTCGACCAAAATGATAATGAGTTTCAATTAATGTGTTGTGTTCATGTTACGTGTCCAATTTGAGAGAACGGGGATCCTAAACTCTTAATAGGGTGATTTGAGGTATTTGAACCTTCCAGAAACAACTTAACTTGTAATCCAATTGATCACTTTGATACTTATTTTATTCATATAAATTCTTTAAATATAAATTAGAACTCATGGGATAAACCTTATCAGTTACAACTTCAAGTAAAATTATTTAAATTGGGATAACAAACCTATCCCTTAATTTTATTATCATAATTTATGTAAGATAATCCTTATTTTCATGCAAGTCAAACTGATCACTAAACTCTAGCTTCTCACATTCAACGCATAACACTATAAGAATTCGGGCTTTTAGCGTCGCCAACCGTCGACGCTAAAATAGGAAAAAATCGACGCAAAAAATTTTAATGTCAAAATATGACAACGCATGAGGTAGACGTCGTAGGCTGGTCGCTGAATATTTTTAGCGTCATCGTAGGTTAATTGACGCTAAATATATCACTATGCATCGCCATAAGTCATCAATGAAAGTACTGCAGTGTCTCATTTGAGGCACTAATCAGTTGTTTGCCTCATTGAGGCCAACAACCAAATACTTAGTGTGTCAAATTGCACACCAAGTGTTTAAGATTGTATGAGGTTTCCAAATTCCCCATACAATTCTATATTATTTCTAAAAAATAAAAATCACACAAAATATTACACAAAAGCTTGTAATTTACTGACCTTTAATATCGGTTGAGAGTGAGAAAAAAGGCTAAGCTTCGGTTGTGAGAGTGGGGAGAGCAGTGTTTTGGTTTAATTATAAAGGACATTTAACGTCGCCACGTCGTACGACACTAAACGTAAATTTAGCATCGCCATTAAGTAATGACGCTAAAGGAACGTTAAAATTAAAAAATAAAAAATAAATTTTGGATTTCCCTCCACACTTTTGGCGTCGCTTTGGCGATGCCAATAATGTACGATTGATATAATGGCAATGCTAAATTATACTTTAATTATTTTTAAAAATATTACATATTACAAAAATTTTAATTTTTATTAAAACTTTAATAAAATATACAAAGTATTAATCACTATTATATGTCTGCTCGATTTCATCTTCCGACGTAAACTCGTCTTCTACTACATCTTCTTCTCGATTATCATCTTCTTCTTGGTCATCATCCAAGTTTTGAATGACCTCGATAGCATCAATTTCATCTCCTATAAACTGAATATTGACAATATCATTATGGACAACATTTGACTACTGAAAAATTTGCTCAACAGCGCCGTCAAGCTCAGCATCCTTTTCGAAGTGATCATCGGTGGCATTTTGTTTCTCTTAAACATCCCAAATACCCATCTGGTTTCATTTTTCCATGACTTTCTATCGATTAGCAACTTTTGGGTCATTTAGATACATGACAATACGTGCTTGATGACAGAAAATGTATGAATCATGTTTATACCAAGAATGTTGAATGTTTATTGACGTTAGATGGTGATGGAGCAAAATTCTCATATTTCTAGGATCAGTGTCAAACCACTTGCATGCGAATAAGACAATTTGATGATTAGGCCTGTAAATCAATTCAATAACTCCTTGCAGGACACCGTAAAAGTCAATAGTACTGTCACCATGATCTCCTGGAACTGTAATCCCACAGTTTTATGTTGAACGTGAAACATCTCTTTGCTCAGTGATAAATCTAACACCATTAACGATACAACGAGAATACCAATATGATTGTCTTGCAAGACCATAAGATAGTGATGCTATAACACTAGAGGGGTCGACATCGCCATTTTAAATATGATTTTTTTTTATCTGAAATATATGTGAAATCATTGATTAGCAAAAGTAATACATTAAAAACTAAAAAAAAAATTGGGTATGGAGAAAACTCATAGTTGCCTCAAACCACTTAGGGAATGTCATTCGTTGTCTCTCACTAGTATTTTGGTTATTGTTGTTGTTGCCAAGAATAGTCTCGTGATGTCCACATAACAAAAATAGAAAAATTATTCAAAAGTCCTTGTAAATTCTTCAAATTATTGAATTGAATTTAGACACAAACTGTAGATATGACTGAACCTCATCACAATTACTCTAAACAAACCAATGAGTATATTGTTGTTCATCGATTGTAAGTATTTTATCAGTCATCTTCCCTAGGGGTCTGTAATTTTGTTGGAAAACAAAGACATCATGTAATTCATATTCTCCCCCGTCGTAGTTTCTCGTCAGACGATTAAAGGTTGGTTCAATATTCTTTAAGTACATCGAACAGAATGTTAGGGTTTCATTTTCTAAATATGCCTAAGCAATTGCCCATTCTAGCCATGCCTTATTTCGTACATATTGTTTGTACCGTCCCAATGTATTGAAATATTTAGCGACAAAACTAATTTGCTATTATAGTCATCTATATGTGTGTGTGTGTGACATGAATTAATATTTATACACAAAAGCTTATTTTTCTAAAGGGTACATCCATCTGAAGTGGACATGCCTCATTTTCATGCGTCTGTGGGTAAATGCACAACCAGATGAACCATTACATCAAAAAAACAAGTGGAAATATATGTTCCAATTGACAAAGAATGAGGACGATTGCTTGTTTATATTCATCAATCACTGATATGGTTAAAGTCATCTGGCATAATTGTTTGAAGAAACCACACAAGTCCAGAACTATGTCGAATACTTGTGGTGGAATGATTTAACGAATACCCACATGAAGAAGAATTTTCAGAATTACGTGACAGTAATGACTCTTCAACCCAATTATCGTGTCATCTCTAACACATCTTCCTTTATTTGATGCATACCCATCGGGAAATTTTATTATTTTCAACCACTCACAATGACTTTCTTTCAGCCAAATTGAGGACGCAACAAGCAGGTGGCTTGACATAGCCTATGGAGTCGATCACAAGTGTAGATCTTTGTGAATTTTAATATCCCGCAGGTCCAAACATGCATTTTCAGTGTCTTTTGTTTTCCTCGGAATTTTCAACAAGATGCCAACCAAATTTTCGCATATGTTTTTCTCAATATGCATCACATCTAAATTATGTCGCAAACACATACTCCCCCAATACTCCAGCTCAAAGAAAATGTTTCTTCCCGTTCAATTCATCTCTTCAGATTGACGTCTGTGATGGGCATCTTTATTATTAGGATGCTTTCCGAGCGTGGTATTTTTGAGACTCTGATGTTGGAAAAATATATCAAATCGAGATAAACTATTGGGCATGCTTCTAGGTTCTGGACGACCGTTAAATAATTTACTTCTCCTACAGAGATGACTAAGGTCTATGAATCTTCAGTGGCCCGTATATCCAATCTTTTCCACAAACATTGTGAAGATGTATCACCCGCACACACTGGATATGTCATATAACCCTTAGTACTGTACTCAGATAGAGAACCATAAGCTCGAAAGTCATTAATAGTCCACAGTAATGCATCTTGTATTTGAAAATATTACTCAGTAACTGCATCATAGGTAGTAACACCAATATTACACAATGTATGTAACTCTTCAATCAACGACATCAAGTAAACATCAATATCTTTACCTGGGAAAAGTTAACCCGGTATAAGTAAGGACATAAACATGAAAAGGTCTTTCATACATTTCCACAGTGGTAAGTTATAAGGTACAATTACCACAGGCCAGATGCTATAAGAGATATACATGTTTCCAAAAGGATTGAAACCATCGGATGCGAGGTCTAATCTGACATTACAAGGGTCTTCGATGAAAAATGGGTATATATTATCAAAGTCTTTCCACTCAGTTGCATCAACAGGGTGTCTAAGAACGCCTTCATCACCAACTCTCTTATCATGATGGCATCTTATGTCAAATGCGGTGTGACGTGACATAAATAATCTTTGTAATCTAAGTGTCAATGGAAAATAATGCAATACATTCTAAGACACCTTATTTCCAGTACTACAGATCTTATACCGATTTTATCCACATATTGGACAATTCTCAAGGAATTCATACTCAACACAAAATAATATGCAACCATACTTACATGTGCGTATCAATTCATACCCAAATCCGAAATCACATATATTTTTTCGCCTCGTAATGATTTCGATAATTCTGTGTCGGATGGTAACATCTATCCAAGCAACTCTTGTTGGAAAGCGGCCGCGAGTGCGCAGCGGAAAATCAAAAATTACGAAATTATGATGCCGCTATCCCTTTGCCCAAGACCCATTTGTTTTTATTATTCTACAAGCCTAGGCATGTTACTATATATTCTAAGCATAAAAACTCATAAAACATGCAAAAAAACATAAACCTAAACATGCTAACTATCATAAGAACTCTAATTAAAATAAAGAAAGAAAAATATTTACTAGAACCGAAGACTCTTCCAGTCCTCCCTCCAATCTACAAGCTTTTCTCGAACTCAACAAACTCTTCCACGTTCCAAAGAGCCACCCAAGTTTGTGGTCTCCAAAGATGCACACACCAAATCCAAAACTAAACGGCAAGACTACGCCTTGAGTGCACGGGTATTTTGCCATTGGTGCTAGCCTAGGTAAATACCTCAAAACTTTTAACTCGAGGTTCCTCTAGTCAATTAAACTTAAGGATCCTCAAAATTAGTGGCTTACTCTTAAACGTTAGAGTTGCTCACTTATATAAACCCAAGATATGAAAGGTTTGGAGCAAAAATTTGTAAAGAATTCATTGGGTTTATATAGGTGCTCCAAAGACAACAAAATTAATTAAGAATCCGATGTGGGATAAATGTTAATTTAATCTTAGCCATTAGATCTTCATTTAATGGTTTAATTAGATTATAAAACCCTAATAAGAGTTTGGGCCGAATTGGAATTCAAAACAAATAATAAAAAAAATTTACTATTCACATTTTATTTATTTATTCCAATTCCCAAAGTGCCTCTATCTTCATTCACCAATCCCTAAGCCACTATGGAACCTCATAAATGATATGTTCAATAATTAAAGACATTGAACCATTTATGAATAATTCCTACAGCAATCATATATTCTGTTAAATTTGTACTGTGCACTGTTAACCATTGATTTCGACTTTGTTGTGTGTGACCTTCTGGGTTCCCCTCAAGTTGGACATGAAATGAATCGTGATAATTTAATCAAACATAAATTATCATCCGATCAGATGGTCGTTCGATTTCAATGACCAAGGTTGACATTTAGCAACATGCCAAGGCCCCAAAATGAGAAGGAAAGATATATATACCCATTCTGTATGTGATTTACATATGATACGGTCCCCACCTCACTGTATCCCCACCGTTTGACCTAGGGTATGGAAATTGTCTACCCATATAGTCAAAGGTATGATGTTGATAGTGTCATGAATCGTGCTAACCCAAGAATCTCACATGATTCTTCCGCTGCAGCCACAGTCTCAAGCACTGATCACACTTATCAACCCGCGAATTGGAATACTACTCTTATAAGAAAATATTATCCGAGAGAGTAGCGATTCTCTGTTGTATCTTTACAAACTTCATGTGTTTCAATAAATGACCCAATCATACCCTTATGATCGGATCTTTTGAACCGGGGAAGGAGAATGTCAAAGTTATTTGATCCACACATAAGATTGTAAAGACCTCAAGTCTAAGGACTAGTCATACAATCGATACATGAAAGTTCTCACAGAAACATGAGATAAACACTCCATGTGAAAACTTTCGGCGGTTAGTTCGATGGACACGAGCAACCCATGCATCCATGTGATACACCAAACAGACGGATCTCCGCTAGTAGCCTATGAGATCGGTTACCCCACTTAAGGATGGATCATATCATCATGCTAGTCTCTCCGCTTTGTAAACGCCCAGATTATTCACAAAACTATGACTAGGAACGTTTAAAAGTAATGATTCTCATAAGGCGTGGAAGCCATCATCTTATTACTCCAAGGGCTTTATTACAGTGTTTGATGATTTATATAATCTATATAAGACACGTATAATAAAGATTGTCATTTTATTAATTAATGAAAATATTACAAATACATGTACATATAGCCCATCCACAAGTTGGGTATAGGGCATATCCCTAACAATCTCCCACTTGCACTATAGCCAACTAGTATGAATCTGGACACCATACTCTCGGGTGTACCTATCATGTTTTTGTTGAGTCAGCCATTTAGTCAGAGAATCTGCAAGATTATCTTCTGTGGGTATTTTCTCTATAATAACTTCTTTTCTCTCAACAATATCCCTGATGAGATGAAATCGCCTGAGTACATGCTTGGATTTCTGGTGGGACCTTGGTTCCTTTGATTGAGCAATGGCGCCCGTGTTGTCACAGTACATCGTGACGCCATTCTTTATCACGAGAAGCACTTCCAGCTCCGCGATGAACTTTTTTTATCCAGACTGCTTCTTTAGCTGCCTCAGATGTTGTAATATACTCGACTCCAGTGGTATAGTCCGTTATAGTTGACTGCTTTGAACTTTTCCAACTGATAGCTCTGCCATTCAAAGTAAACAGATATCCTATTTGTGATCTGATTTCATCCCTATCGGTCTGAAAGCTCGCATCACAGTAACCAATGATTTTCATCTCAACAATCTCCGTATGTCAAGAACACATCCTTAGTTCTTCTCATATACTTGAGGATTATTTTGACAGCTGCCCATTGTTGCTCACCAGGATTTACCTGATACCTGCTCGTTATGCTAAGAGCATAAAAGACATCAGGTCTTGTACATAGAATGGCGTACATGATCGATCATATTGCTGAAGCATAAGGGATCATACTCATACGCTCTCTATCTGAAGGAGTATGTGGATATTGCTCATTAGATAATTTGATTCCATGATAAGTAGGTAAATTACCTCTTTTGGAATCTTCCATTTTGAATCTTTTCAAAACTTTATCTATGTATGTAGATTGAGAAAGTCCTAACAACCTCTTAGATCTATTACGGTAGATTTTAATGCCGAGGATATATGCTGCTTCTCCCAAATCTTTCATGGAGAAATTATGAGATAACCATTGCTTGGTGGCTTGCATCATGGGAATATCATTCCTGATGATTAATATGTCATCGACATATAATACAAGAAATACAACAGCACTCCCACTACTTTTCCTGTAAACACAAGGCTCGTCTATATTTTTGATGAAGTCAAATTCTTTGATTGTCTCATCAAATCGTATATTCCAACTTCTGGAGGCTTGCTTGAGTCCATAAATGGATCGTTTAAGCTTGCATACTTTATTATGATCATCCTTAGATGCAAACCGCTCAGGTTGTGTCATATATGTAAGTGTCCTAGACATGCCTCGGGATCTCTAAGCGTGATTAGTGTGTGAATAAATCAAGAAGTTTACATAATTAACTTACATTGATCGGATTTAGCATTTCAAAACTTCCATGGATGTTGAAGCTTCCAAGCTCATGAGTGAGTATCCCTATCACCTTTACTTGACTTCTTTATGTGCTAGCAAGAACAAAATGGAACAAATTTTATCTCCCAATGAGAAGCAAATTTGCCCAAGAGAGAGGGAAGCAATCGGCCAAACCAAAATTAGAAAGCAATTGCTTTTCATTCGGCTGAACTTCAAAATTCAGAGAGAGCAAATATGTTTTTTCTTTCATTCGGCCATATTGTTTTTGTTTTCAAAAGAAAGAACAACAAGTTGCTTCGGCCAAAAAACAATAAGAAGTAACCAGAGGCCATTTCTTTAAGAAGCCAAAAATTACTTTTGGCCAAAAAATATTTTTAAGTCAAATAGCCACACGGCCACGGAGAGAGAGAGAGAAAAATAATGATTTTCCAAAATTCATTAATTAATTTTAACTTGGTAGGTATGATGTGTATCAAATCCAATTTAATTTTATTGCCAACAACTTATATCAATTGTTAACAATTGATGTAAGTCATTGGTCTCACCCATTTAATTCCAAATCTAGTTGGCTTACACAACACACTTCGGGCTCAGGTTCGTTTAATCCGATTAAACGAATTTTCTGTCACGACATAATTAAATCTAATTTAATTAAATAATTATGCCTCGTAAAATTATTATTAAAGTCGCTTACAAATTAGTTCAAAATTAATTCGTTCGCTAAAATTAAAATCCAATTTATTTCCGCATTGAAATCCGATTTTATTTAATATATCTAATATATTATTTTAGCCCAATTAAATAAATTAAATAGTAAAATCTAATTTAACTATTAAATTTATTTTACCGATTAATTCCAAATTAATCGCGTTCTCTCCTCTCGACAAATTTAATTCCAGATAAATTCTCGACGCAATTAATCACAGATTAATTCTTTCTCTAATAATTAATCCCAAATTAATTCTTGCCATAATTAATCCTAGATTAATTTTCTCTCTTGATAATTAATCTCATATTAATTTTCTCTCTCATAATTAATCCCAGATTAATTCTGTTCGAGTCAAATATCATCGGTGAATCTTTGGGATGCGACCCAAGAAATCCCTGGATATGTTGGCAGAAAACTCGATCATCGGACTATCCGAATACGTGCGTACCCGGTACCACGTTCTTACCGATCCACAAGACATGGTTGGCTTCTAGCAAAACATCGTGCCTACCCAATTCTCCAAAAATATTCTTCTACGGAATACAAGATCTTTGTCAGGTGTAGTATACGTAGTATTTTGCATTACGATCCAGTATCAGATGTCACATGCTAGGTCTGGGGCTGGAGTTGTGTCTGCCCCGTACGAAGCATATATCGGATCACTAGCAACTAGTCTCTTTATGATCGGAAAGTCATTACCTAGTCATACTTCCTCGATGGCTATAGCACTTAGAGTACCAGTTCTGTATCCATGCATGATCATCATCTCCATATGACTGAAGTGATACTTCCATCTTGACATCACACCCAATACACTACGATTCTCAGTATACCCAGAAGAGGCGTACACAGAACCTGTTAAAGCCCCGGACGACCAAAACCAAAGTATAGTGATTGTCGTAAGTATTAGCGATGCAAGTCTTAGATTAAGACCAAATACACCTACCCTGATTCGGATTCCCATAGACACATAGTCAGACTACCAATGGGATTCCGAAGGGTCTATCGAGAGCGAAGCTGTTTCAGTACCATCGGTAAACAGAACCTCCTATTACACTTGCATGAGTATCCAATACCCAAATATAAGAGAACTATGTCGTTACGCTTCCATAACACGCACAAGTGTAATACCAGTCTATTCTGCATTATCGATGTTCAGTCTCGATAATACTACGACTAGGGATATTTAATGATTAAACCTTTGTGGATTAATATTGTCTCATATCTTATTAATCCGGAACTAATCATAAAGACTTTTATCATTTATATATCCGAGTAATCCAATTACAAATGATAAAATAGCAATTTCTTTTTTCACATAGTTAATTTGTACAACAACACTATCTTCTGTACAAATAGTGATGTTATGGGTCATAATTGTCCAACAATCTCCCACTTGGCCTATAGCCAATCACTCAAGTGTCTAACACCTTAACTATACACGGGTCGCTCAAACTTCAACTGAGAAACAGCTTTCATCAGCGGATTTGAAAGGTTATCATCTGATGCAATTTGTTGGATCATCACATCACCATGATGTATGATCAAACGAATCAGATGAATTAGTCGAAGTACATACTTGGATCATTGATGAGACCGTGGTTCCTTAGCCTGTGTTGTAGCATAGCTCAGCTGCTAACAGAAGTACTCTTAATCTAATTAGGAATTTTATGGATCCAAAATGCTTCCTTTTTGCTGCCTCAGCTGCAATAATGTTCCGCTCTTGTTGTTTATCCGGCAACAATATCTTGCTTGGAAGATTTTTAGCTCATTGTTTCGTTATTCAAACTATATATGTACCCTTATTGCGACTTACAGTCGTTTTTATCGGTTTGGAAACTTGAAGCGGTGAACCTAGTCACCTCAAGTTCTCATTTCCTCATATCTTCATAAAGCATCCTTGGTTCATCCAAGATACTCAATGATGTTCTTTACATCAATCCAGCGGCCATCACTTGGATTGGCCTTATAGCGTCTACATATGCTCAAAGCATATGAGACACCAGGTCGCGTACATATCAAAACGTATGAACACTGAAAGAGTGTCAGCAGTTTTCTAGATCTATCACAATGGATCTTTATTCCTAGAATAAAGACTGCTTCTCCCAGGTATACCATGGAGAATTTTTCATGAAAGCCAAGCTTTCACCGATTTTAGAATAGGAATGTTATTGCTAAGAAGTAATACATCATCAATTTATAGGACAATCACTGTCAGTGCGCTCCCACTAACCTTCTTATATACACAAGAATCATCTTCGTTTTGAATGAAATCATATACCATTATGATCTCATCAAAACTTTGGTGCTAAGAATGCTATGTTTGCTTCAATCCATAAATGGATCGATTTAACTTGCAAACCTTGTTTGCATGTTTTGGCACGATAAAATCATCAGAATGTTGCATACAAGCATCCTCCAAAAGGTTTCCGTTAAAGAAAGCGGTTTTGGCGTCCGGCTATCATATTTCACAAATGAAATATACAGTTATAGCAAGCTTTATCCGAATGGATTTAATCATGGCAACAGGTGAAAAAGTTTCATCATAGTCGACATTATGTCGTTGACGATACCCTTTCTGTACAAGCCTAGCTGTGTACATTTGTACTTTTCCATCCATGTATGTCTTTCTTGAAGACTCATTTAGTACCATTAGGCACAATACCTTCTGGTACATCAACTAGTATCCAAACTTGGTTGATATACATGGAATCCATTTCGGACTTCATGGCACTTTTCCATAAAAGGAGTCGATACCTTGTATCACTTCCTCATACGTAGTCGGTTCATCTTCCTCAATAAGATTGACATCTACCTGAGGTGAGATAAGAGACCCATACCTCCCAGTTTGTTTTCTGACTCTCTCTCACCTACGCGGTTCTTGTGTATTCGAAGATTATTGGTACAGTTTCTTCCTTAATGAACTGTTGGTGTTCCATAAGGACCCGGTGCCTCGAACAATATTACTGCAATTTTTCATCGAGTTTTACTTTCCTCCCACTACCACTGCATATAGGAATTCCTCTTCGGAAAACTGCATGGAGAGCAACAATTTCATTATTCTCTTGTGAGTTGTATACGTACTATACTTTGGTTTCCTTAGGACAACCTACAAATAGGCACTTATCCGATTTGGGTTCTAGTTTGGTACCATCCAAACATATGCCCATCATTCCCAAATCTTCAGGAATGAGAAACTCGATTTCTTTCATGTTCATATCTAATATGAAGTCTGTCTAACAGATTTTCATGGAACCTTATTCAAAATAAGTATTGCACTATTTAGTGTGTATCCTCAGAAGGAAATTGGTAGCTCAGAGTGACTCATCATTAACCTTACCATGTCTAACAAAGTTCGATTTCTCCGTTTGGACACACCATCAAGTAATCTTGAAACTCATATTTTTTTAAGCATTTTACACTATGGTCCTACCGTAATATATTTAATATTTTTACTAATCTGTTTTCTACTTCGTGTCGAAACTCTTTGAATTTATCAAAAGTTTCTGACTTGTGTTTCATAAGATACACATAACCATAACGCGATGCCACATCCGTAAAGGTTATGAAGTATTCATATCCACCTCTGGCCTGGCTATATATGGGCCCACTTACGTCACTATGAACGAGGGCTAACAGATCGGTGGCACTTGCACTTTTACCAAGTAAAAGGCGTTTTAGGCATTTTACCTAATAAACTAGATTCGTAGACATCATTTGAATTAAAATCAAATTCGTCCTAGTATCCACTCTTCGAAAGTGTGGATATACGAGTCTTGTTAATGTGTCTCAGACAACAATGCCACTTTTAAGTCTCAACAGATTTATTCAATTTGAGCTTTTGTTTGTTATATTATATGTTTGAGATTCATTTATATTCTAAATATAAACATTGTTATTCACATCTAATGTGCTTATCTCAATATCATCTTTATAAACAAAACACTTAGTGTTCTAGAATATAAAGGTATACCCGCAATGGGTTAAACTAGATACAAAGATAATGTTCCTAGTCAAACTAGATACATTATAACAGTCTCATAATTTAAGTACATGCCCAAAGGGCAGTTCCAAAACTTAGGTTTCTATGCTCAAAACAGCGACTCTTGTCCCATTTCCGACTCGCAGGTCGATCTCATATGAAGCCAGTTTCCTGCTAATCAGCAGATCCCACACATCAGTACATATGTTCATGTACCACATCTAGTATCAAAAATCCAATTTTAAAACCAGTAGTGAACATATTTATAACAAACATTCTTGAAGTCGGAACCTTGTCTTACCTTCATTTCCTTCATTACTGCCTTGTCCATACGACAGTCACACTTCTAGTGACCATGTTTGCCACAGTTTAGGCAGACAACTTGGGATATATCCTTTTAAAAAGCTTTGGCTGTGCATAACGGATTGAGCACTAAAGTTATCATCACAATGAGTCTTCCTAAGTTCATGCTCTACTATTTGCTCAACTCCGGGCTCAGGACCAAAAGGTTTTTCTATCAAATAGAATAACTTCTCAGCTCCCAGAACTATCGTGAGGTTCTATTCCCAATCTGAAAATTAAAGCTGTTAAAGACATTTTCCCCATGATTATGTCCTTTGACGCTAATCTTTCAGTCATCTTGACTCCTATAGTCAAACTATCCAATCAACGATTTCGGATACAATTGAATATAATGATTACTATAGTCTAACTATATAATCAACTACTATTGATCGGTTATATTCAAATGTATTGATTACTATAATCCAATTATATAACCAACCATAAATGAAGTAGTTTGAATACAGTCCAACTGTTTAATTAATACAACAATTGTTAACGTGATGCCACATTCGTAGAGGTTACGGAGTATTCATCTCCACCTCTAGTCTAGCTAGATATGGGCCAACTCGGATATTACTAGAGGTGGATATGAATACTTCGTAACCTCTACGGATGTGGCATCACGTTATGGTTATGTGTATCTTATGAAACACAAATCAGAAATTTTTAGAGTTTTGACATGAAGTAGACAGACAGACCGGCTAAAGTATTAAACTGTCACGGTTAGACCATGGTGGAAAGTACTTAAACAATAAGTTTCTCGACTATTTGAAAGATTATGGTATTCTTTCATAATGGACTCCTCACGTAACACCTCTATTTGACGGTGTGTCCGAACAAAGAAACCGAACTTTGTTGGACATAGTTAGGTTAATGATGAGTCGCTCTGAGCTACTAATTTCCTTCACGGGATACGCATTAAACAGTACAATGCTTATTTTGAATAAGGTTCCATGAAAAATCTGTTAGACAGACTTCATATTAGATATGAACAGGAAAGAAACTAGGTTTCTCATTCCTGAAGATTGGGAATGCTGGGCATATGTTTGGATGATACCAAACTAGAACCCAAAATCGGATAAGTGTCTATTTGTAGGTTATCCTAGGGAACCAAAGTATAGTACTTATACAACTCACAAGAGAACAATATAATTGTTGCTCTCCATACGGTTTTCCTAAGAGGAATACCTATATGCAGTGGTAAGTGAGAGGAAAGTAAAACTCGATGAAAATCAGAGTAAAACTCGATGAAATCTCAAACGTATGACATGACAAACAAATAGCTCAAACTGAATTAATCAGATGAGACTTATTTGTGGCATGTTGTCTGGGACACATTAAACAAGACTCGTATATCCACACTTTTGAAGAGTGGGTACTAGGACGGATTTTATTTTAATCAAATGATGCCTACGAATCTAGTTTATTAGGCAAAGTGCCTAAAACACCTTTTACTTGGTAAAAGTACAAGTGCCATCGATTTGTTAGCCCTCGTTCATAGTGACGTAAGTGGGCCCATGTCTAGCTAGGCTAGAGGTGGACATGAATACTTCATAACCTTTACGGATGTGGCATCGCGTTATGGTTATGTGTTTCTTTTGAAATATGAATCGGAAACTTTTGATAAATTCAAAAAGTTTCGACACGAAGTAGACAGACAGATCGGCTAAAGTATTAAACCGTCACGGTTAGACCATGGTGGAAAATACTTAAGCAATAAGTTTCTCAATTACTTGAAAGGGTATAGTATTCTTTCATATGGACTCCTCCCGGAACACCTCAATTGAGCGGTGTGTCCAAACGGAGAAACCGAATTTTATTGGACATGATAAGGTTACTAATGAGTCGCTCTGAGCTACCATTTTCCTTCAAGGGATACGCATTAAATTGTATAATACTTATTTTGAATAAGGTTCCATAAAAATCTGTTTGATAGACTTAATATTAGATATGAACAGGAAAGAAACCAGGTTTTCTCATTCCTGGAGATTTGGGAATGCTGGGCATATGTTTGGATGATACCAAACTAGAACCCAAATCGGATAAGTGCCTAATTTGTAGGTTATCCTAGGGAAACCAAAGTATAACACTTATGCAACTCACAAGAGAACAATGTAATTATTGCTCTCCATGTGGTTTTCCTAAAAGGAATACCTATATGCAGTGGTAAGTGGGAAGAAAGTAAAACTCGATGAAAATCGGAGTAATACTATTTCAGGCACCTATTCCTTAACGGAACACAAACAGTTCATCAGGGATGAAACTGTACCACAATCTTCGAATACACAAGAACCACGTAAGTAAGAGAGAGTCAGAAAATAACCTGGGAGGTATGGGTTTCTGATCTCACCTCATGAAGATGTCAATCTTATTGAGGAATATGAACTGGCTACGTATGAGGAAGTGATACAAGGTATCGACTCCCTATTATGGCAAAGTTCCATGATATCCTAAATGGATTCCTTGTATACCAACCAAGTTTAGACACTAGTTGATGTATCGCAAGGCATTGTGCCTATTGGTACTATATAGGTCTTCAAGGAAGATAAACATGGATAGCAACATACAAACGTACAAAGCTAGGCTTTTAGGAAAAATGTATTGTTATCAACATTGTGTCGATTACGACGAAACCTTTTAACTCGTTGCCATGGTTAAATCCATTTGGATAATTCTTGCTAATGCTGCATGTTTCATTTATGAAATATGGCAGCTGAACGTCAAAATCGCTTTCCTTAAACGGAAACCTTTTGGAGGATGTTTACAACATCCTGACGGTTTTGTCGTACCAAAATAAGCAAACAAGGTTTGCAAGTTAAATCGATCCATTTATGGATTGAAGCAAGCATTGCGTTCTTGGAACCAGCGTTTTGATGTAATCGTAATGGTATATGATTTAATTCAAAATGAAAATAATTCTTGTGTATATAAGGAGGTTAGTGGGAGCGCACTGACAGTGATTGTCCTAAATAATGATGTGATATCATTTCTTGGAAATGACATTCCCATAATTCAATCGATGAAAGCTTGGCTTTCATGAAAATTCTCCGTAGAATACATGGGAGAGACAACCTTTATTCTAGGAATAAGGATCTACTAGGATAGATCTAAAAGTTGTTGGCACTATCCGAGAATTCGTACATTGAAATAAATGTACGCGACCTGGTGTCTCATAGACTTTGAGCATATGGAGTCACAATCAGGGCAATCTAAGTGATAGTCACTGAATTGATGTTAAGAACATCCTTAAGTATCTTAGATTAACTAAGGATGCTTTCTTAAGTTATGGAGAAGGAAAACTTGAAGTGACTGGGTTCACCATTGTAAGTTTCCAAACTAATAAAAATGACTATAAGTCGTAATAAAGGTACTATATAGTTTGAATAATGGAACAGTGAGCTGGAAATCTTCCAAGCAAGAAACGGTTGCCGTATAAACAACAAAAGCGGAATATTGTTGCAGTCAAGGCAGCAATAGAAGCGTTTTGGATCTATAATAATCCTAATCAGATTAGGTGTAGTTCTGTTAGCGGCTCAGCTAGGCTACAGTACAGGCTAAAGAATTAATAGTCTCATCAACGATCCAAATATATACTTCTATATTTCATCTTATTCGTCGGATCATACATCGTGGCGATGTGATGATCGAATAAATCGCATCAGATGATAACATTGCAAATCCGCTGACGAAAATAGTTTCTCAGTAGAAGTTTGAGCGACCCGTACATAGTTCAGATGTAGGACACTTGAGTGATTGGCTATAGGCCAAGTGAGAGATTGTTGAACAATTATGACCCATATCATCACTATTTGTACAGAACATTATGTTGTTGTACAAATTAACTATGTGATTAAGGAAATTGCTCTTTTATCAATTGTAATTTGATTACCGGGATATATAAATGATAAAAGTCCATATGATTAGTTCAGGATTAATAAGATATGAGATAGTATTAATCCACTAAGGTTTAATCATTAAAATATCCCTAGTCGTAGTATTATCGAGATTGGACATCGATAATGTGGAATAGGATAGTATTGCACTTGTGCGTGTTATGGGAGCATAACGGCATAGTTCTCATATATTTGGGTATTGAACACTCATACAAGTGTAATAGGAGGTTGTGTTTACCGATTGTACGGAAACAGCTTCGCTCTGGATAGACCCCTCGGAATTCCATTGGTAGTATTACTATGTGTCTATGGAAGTCCGAATCAGGGTAGGTGTATTTGGTCTTAACCTGAGACTTGCATCGCTAATACTTGCGACAATCAATATACTTTGGTTTTGGTCGTCCAGGGCTTTAACAGGTTTTGTGTACGCCTCTTCTAGGTATATGGAGAATCGTAGTGTATTGGGTGTGATGTCAAGATGGAAGTATCACTTCAGTCATATGGAGATGATGGTCACGTAGGATACGGAACTGGTACTCTTATATGTTGCAGCTATCGGGATAATATGACTAGGTCATGTTTATCCGATTATAGGGACTAGTTACTAGAGCTCCGATATGTGCTTCATACGGGGCAAACACAATTCCAGCCCTAGGCCTAGCACGTGACATCCGATACTGGATCACAATACGCAATACTACGTATACTACGCCTGATACAGATTATATATTCCTTTAAGGATATTTCTGGAGAATTGGGTAGGCACGGTGTTTTGCTAGAAGCCAACCATGTCTTGTAAATCGGTAAAAACGTAGTACTATGTACGTACGTGTTCGGATATCCAGGGATCTTATGGGTCACTTCCCGAAGATTCACCGATGACGTATGACTCGCACATAATTAATCAGGGATTAATTATAAGAGATAGAAAATTAATCTAGGATTAATTACGGAGATATTTTATCTGGGATAAAATACTATTTAAAGAGAGAGAACGATTAATTTGGAATTAATCGATAAAATAATATATTCGATATATTATACGAAATTAAATTTCAACGCAGAATTAAAATTAGATTTTAATTCGGGCGAACGAGTTAATTTAGAATTAATTCGCTAGCGACTTGAATAGTAATTTTGCTAGGCATAATTATTTAATTAAATTTGATTTAATTACGTTGCAACAGAAAGTTCATTAATTCGAAATTAGCGAACCCGAGCCCGAGATGTGTTGCGGGCCCACTCGAATTTTGAATCAAGTGAGGCCCACAAGTCACATCACAACTCACATCACCTAGTCACTTTATGTTGATGGGTTTTGGTAGGTTGGTGATAACTTGTCCAACACACCAAATATGTGTATGAATTGAATGACTATACCAAATATTTGGTATATCATCTAATTTGGTTTTTGAAATCAAATAACACAATTTTTCTTCTCTCTCTCTCTTCCATCTCTCACGCCCAAAGTGCAGTTTTTTTCTCTCAAAATTTTCTAGGCTGGGCCGAATTTCAAGAGGGAAAATTGGAAGATTTGTTGCAAATTTTCACAAGTGCTAACACACAAGGAGTCTTACAAAGGTGATAGGGAAACCAACTCTTGAGCATGGAATCATTCACAAAGCTTGGAGCTTGAAGACCAATTGAAAGGGCTTGGCCGAATCATACCAAAGAAGGAAAAGCTTGGAGCAGAATTTTGTTGTCTTCACATCGTAGAAGCCAATCAAAGTGAGTATTTTTGCTACTTTACTTTGATTTATTCATATATTTCATTTGCTTAATTGATCTTGGTTTGACCTAGAAAACCCAACAACGCAAGCATCTAATACCTGAACTATGTACATGTCGCTCAAACTTTTACTGAGGAATAGCTTTCGTCAGCGGATCTGCAATATTGTCCTCTGATGTGACCTTCTCGATCTTCATATCGCCACGATGTATGATCTCACGAATCAGATGGAAACATCGAAGAACATGCTTGGAACGGGCTCAGCTGCTAACGGAACTACTCCTTAGCCTGCACTATATCCCCGTTATTGTCACAATACAATGGAACGGGCTCAGCTGCTAACGGAACTACTCCTAATCCAATTAGGAATTTACGAATCCAAACTGCTTCTTTTGCTGCTTCAGCTGCAGCAATATACTCCGCTTCTGTTGTTGAAATGGCAACAGTCTCTTGCTTGGAAGATTTACAGCTTACTGCTCCGTTATTCAAACAAAATATGTACCCAGATTGTGACTTGCAGTCGTCTTTATCGATTTGGAAACTTGCATCGGTATACCCAGTTACCTCAAGTTCTCCATCTCCATAGATTAAGAAAGCATCCTTAGTTCGTCTAAGATACTTAAGGATATTCTTAACCGCCATCCAGTGACCATCAACCTGGATCGGTCTGATAGCGACTACACATGCTCAAAGCATATGAGACATCAGGCCGCGTACATATCATGGCATACATGATCGATCCGACTGCCGAGGCGAACGGGATCCGACTCATGTTGTCTCTCTCATCTTGAGTTTCAGGACATATGTCCTTAGATAGAGTGACGTCATGTGACACTAGCAACAGTCCCCTTTGGACTGATCCATGTTGAATCTCTTCAACACTTTGTCAATGTACGTTCTCTGGGAGAGTCCAAACATCTTTCTAGATCTATCCCGGTAGATCTTTATTCCTAGAATAAAGGCTGATTCTCCCAGATCCTTCATGGAGAATTTTAATGAAAGCCAAGCTTTCACCGATGTTAACATGGGAATGTCATTGCCAATAAGCAATACATCATCAACGTAAAGGACAATGAATGTCAGTGCGCTCTCACTAACCTTCTTATATACACAAGGATCATCCTCATTTTGAACGAAATCATATTCTTTTATGATCTCATCAAAAGGTTGGTTCCAAGAACGCGATGCTTGCTTCAATCTATAAATGGATCGATTTAACTTACAAACCTTGTTTGCAAGTCTTGGTACGACAAAACCGTCAGGCTGTTGCATATAAACATCCTCCAAAAGGTTTCCGTTAAGGAAAGTGATTTTGACGTCCATCTATAATATCTCGTAGTCGAAATATGTAGCAATAGCAAGCATTATCCGAATGGATTTAATCATGGCAACTGGTGAAAACGTTTCATCGTAATCGACACCATGTCGTTGACGATACCCTTTCACTACAAGCCTAGCTTTTTACGTTTGTACGTTGCCATCCATGTCAGTCTTCTTCTTGAAGATCCATTTACAACCAATAGGCTTTACGCCTTCTGGTGCATCAACCAGTGTCCAAACTTGGTTGGTGTACATGGAATCCATTTCGGAATTCATGGCATCTTGCCAAAACCAGAGTCAATATCTTGTATCGCTTCCTCATATGTAGTCGGCTCATCTTCCTCAATAAGATTAATATCCACATGAGGTGAGATCAAAAACCCATACCTCTCAGGTTGTTTTCTGACTCTCTTCGACCTACGCGGTCCTTGTGTATTCGAAGATTGTGGTACAGTCTCATCCCTTATGAACTGTTCATATTCCGTTAAGGATTCTGTGCTAGGAACAGTATTAGATTTTCATCGAGTTCTACGTTCCTCCCACTTATCACTGCATTTAGGAATTCCTTCTCAAGGAAAACCGCATGTAGAGCACTAAATACTTTGTTCTCTTGTGGGTGATAGAAGTAATATCCTTTGGTTTCCCTAGGATATCCTACAAATAGACATTTATCCGATTTGGGTTCTAGTTTGGTACCTTCCAAACATTTGATGTATGCCCAGCAACCCTAAATCTTCAGGAATGAGAAACTCAGTTTCTTTCCTGTCCATATTTCATACAGAGTCTGTTGAACAGACTTTGATGGAACCTTATTCAAAATAAGTATTGTACTGTTCAATGCATATCCCCAGAAGGAAATAGGTAGCTTTGTGCGACTCATCATAGACCTTACCATGTCTAACAAAGTTTGGTTTCTCCGTTCGGACACATCGTTTAATTGTGGTGTTCCGAGAGGAGTCCACTGTGAAAGAATACCATATTCTTTCAAGTAATCAAGAAACTCATTGCTTAAGTATTCGCCACCATGGTCCGACCTAATGTCTTAATACTTTTACCGGTCTGTTTTTCTACTTCGTGTCAAAACTCTTTGAATTTCTCAAAAGTTTCCGACTTGTGTCTCATAAGATACACATAACCATAACGCGATGCATCATCCGTAAAGGTTACGAAGTATTCATATCCACCTCTAGCCTGGCTAGACATGGGCCCAAAAATGTCATTATGAACAAGGGCTAACAGTTCGGTGGCACGTGCACCTTTACCGTTAAATGGTGATTTAGGCATCTTGCCTAATAAACAAGATTAGCAGACGTCATATGAATTTGGATCAAACTCATCCAAGTACCCACTCTTCGAAAGTGTGGATATACGTGTCTTGTTTATGTGTCCCAGACGACAATGCCCCATGTAAGTTTCATCTTTGTTACTTACTTTAAGCCTTTTATTTGTTACATTATATGTTTAAGATTGATTCATATTCAAAATATAAAGACCATTATCTACATCAGCAGTGCAAATTTCCATATCATTTTTATACATAAAACACCCAGTGTTTCTAAATACAAAAGTATACCCACATTGGGTTAACATAGAAACAGAAATAATATTCTTAGTCAAACTAGGTACATAATAACAGTCGGATATTTTAAGTACATGCCCCGATGGTGGTTCCAAAACAAAAGTGCCAACGGCCAAAACGGTGACCCGTGTCCCATTTCCAACGTGGAGGTCAATCTCTCCTGAGGCCAGTCTCCTGCTAATCTGCAAATCCTGAATATCAGTATATATATGAGTTCCACAACCAGAATCAAAAATCCAATTTTTAAAACTAGTAGTAGACATGTTTATTTCTATAACAAACATATCTGAAGCTGGTGCCTTGCCCACTTTGATTTCCTGCATGTGTACCTTGTACTCGCGACAGTCATGCTTCCAGTGACCCCGCTTGCCGCACTGGAGACATACATCTTGGGATTTGTCCTTAGGTTTCCCAGAACCCTTTGACGATTTGTCCTTGCCCTTCTTCTTATACTTCTTCTTCTTAACACCTCCAGCCGCCTTGGGACAAGCCCTCGGAGTCTGAGATGTTGAAGCAAAGTTCGCCTCGCGCTTCTTGCCCTTAAGGAGCTCTTTTTATGCTTCACGCAGAGTGGACATCAACTCTTCAAGAGTTTGGTCTTGGTTCAACATGTTGTAGTTCATGATGAACCCACTCCAAGTGTCGGGGAGAGACTGTAGGATCAAATCTACTGAAGTCTCAGCCTCGAAGACGATGCCCATATGCCTGAGCTGCTCAATGTCAGCAATCATCTGTGACCCATGGTGCTCAACAGACGTACCCTCTGACATGCGAGTGCGGAAGAGCTTCTTCTGCAACTCATATTTTTGCGATCTAAGATTAGGTCAGTGAAGATCATGCAACTTCGCCATCATCTCATAAGGATCCAACCCCTTATTTTGATGACGGAATTGCGGAGTCATAGCAGCAAGCATTACCGATTGAGCAGTCGCGTTGTCATCGCTATGAGTCTTCCAAAGATTTAGCTCAAGCAACTGATCAGGTCAGGGCTTAGGCCCAAGAGGTCGCTCTATAGTGTAGAGTAAGTCTCGGATCTTAGAACAATTCTGAGATTCATATCCTAGTCTTGAAAGTTTGTGCCATTAAAGACATTATCGCCCATGACAATATCTCTAATGCTTAACTTTCCTGTCATATTAACCGCAATAGTCCAACTATTCGATTAACGATGTATGGGTACAGTCTAACTGTTACAAGAAAAATAATAATATATTAGTCCAATTAATAAAAATAATTGACGAAATAATTTGAAAGCTCATAAAGTTAAGTATTTGAACGAATTTGAAAATTCAATACTAGCCTCCCACTACTTTTCGGCGAGCCTCTAACTCTCTATTGAGTACTCGGGAAACCTAGTTTCCTAGTGGGCTAGGATCCCGTTAAATAACACACAACCTTGACTTTGGCCAACAAGTTGTATGATATTTAACTAGGTAGATCTCTAAGATCAATTGGATCTCATCCAATTCCTCGATCCGGTAGGTAGACCTCCAAGTCCGAAACATATATACAATATATATGCCAATATATCCAATATATTTTCCTAACCTTTTTCCTCTGAATCAACTAAGCTTTGGCTTTGGCACAACAAGCTTAATGATTCCAGTTAAGTTGAACCCATTGACTTTGGAAAGCTTCGTAATTGATTTCGATGGACAAGAAGTGATCTTGACTTTGGCCAACAAATCATAACTTGGACAAGACATACGATATGGAACAAAGCCTTCATGATTCAAACACATCCGCGATGGACAAATGTCTTGACTTTGGCCAACAAACCAGTGCCAATCTTGGATCTTGAGTAAGAATCACTCAATGGAAGGAAAACGCTTAATATTTATTGAGGGTTTTTCACATAAATTGGCAACCAATTTATTATCTTTGTTAGGTCTCATCATACACCCTTAAGCATGCATTCTAAAAGTATAATAAGGCGCGGAAAATAAATTAATAATGATATGCAGATGGATATCTGTAACATCCCGCCTAAGCCAGGATGTTACCGGCAGGAGACAAGCTAAACCCATCTCCATAAGCCTCTGATTCTAGAAAAATTTCGGCATGATGTATTCGTAACATCATGCAACCTAGCCTATAGCCAGCATCCATATACAACATAAACATAAAATCTCGGCCTCAGGCCGGCATCTCAACATCAATGCAATCTAAGGGCCCAACTAAAATGCGATGCAGACACAAAGACATAATACAACCAGGGCTCCGTGCCCGAAATTACGTATAAACAAAAACTTTTACAAACTACACTTTATACAATTCAATTATCTACAACTAGACTTATTACAACTTGACTCTGATACTCCCAAGACCTGGTGACTGGCTGACTGCAACGCTGCTATCCGGCTCCTCAAGCTCTGGTGTCTGTGGTTGACCGATCAGGTCACCAACCTGCAAAACTCAAACACTATTGTGGTGTGAGTCATAAGACTCAGTAAGTAACTATGCTCATTCCTTGAGCATCAGACACATGCAAAGTCTGAATCTTGTTTCTTTATTAACCTGGTTGTCTGTGTGACCAAGCAAACATGTTACTTTGTTACCAGTATCCTTAATTGATCATACACAAACTTTAAATCCTGTTTACTATTTATATTTTCATGCATTTAAAATATACTCATCAAGTTATCACATCCTAATCTATTAAGTCAGTCTCCATCACGTTTCTGCTGCACTACTCTGATATCTCAATACTTAACTACTTATTCTTTGATAATCTAGTTTGGTTATTTATCATACTTACCTTTCTTGCATCTCATTGAAATATCATCAAAACGGATTTATATAATATTCTTTCTATTACACATTCGTCTTTAACTGTCTATATTCTATATACTAATTCTATCATTAATATATATCACACGCATGTAAATAAATTCACTTACATAACAAATTATCACAATCTCATAAACATATGCAATCATATAATACACACAGGCATCAATTATAAACACATAGATGTAATCATGATACAAAATACAATACATACAACATCAATCATATATCCATATAGATGTAATCACACTATCATGTTTCAATATTAACTATATGTATTTCGTATATTAACCAGAATGTATGACTTATATGCTCAACCTATAGGCTATACTGATCCTTAATTATGCCATATCTTTGGAAAATACTTATTGAAAAACCTTTTCTGAAAAACTGCTTTCTGTAACTCTGTTTGAAAATCTCTTAATAAAACTTATCTTTCTAAAATCATGCTTTGAATCTTTGGTTTCTGGAAACTGTTTCTAAAATCTTGTTTCTGAAAACTGTTTACTGGGAATCTGAAAACTGAAAACTCTTTCTGAAAATCTTTCTTTTTCTTGTACTTCTTTCTAAAACCGTCTTTTTAAGTTCTTTTCTGAAACTCTTTTCTGAAAACTGAAAACTGAAATCTGAAATCCTTTTTCTGAAAACCAAATCTCCGCCCGTAGGCGCATCTCCGCCCGAAGGCGCATCTCCGCCCGTAGGCGCATCTCCGCCCGAAGGCGCATCTCCGCCCGTAGGCGCATCTCCGCCTGAAGGCGCATCTCCGCCCGTAGGCGCATCTCCGCCCAGGAATGTACCATCTGAGCGCTGAGGATCTAGGAGCGTCCCCCCAGTCCTCCACATGTGCACATGTGTATAAATCTGTCAATTCCAACAATGTACAACTGGGATGGGTCAAATCCCAAATCCCGAATCCATATGATATCCGTCAATTCCAACTGAATCTCAAGTTACATACTGGGGTGAGTTTTTACCTCATGCCCCGAAAACACAAAACCATATACTGTATCTCAGGACTGTAAAACAATTTGGAAATGCATTCTCTCAAAAACAATTGAAAACTGTTCTTTAAAACTCTTTGGATTTCAAAATCATTCTAAATTTCAACTTAATTTATGAAAATCATAATGCATACTCATGCATATGCATTTCCTATGCTTTTACTAATCACAACCATACTTTCTTGCGTACTTATCTTTAAACTATAACTATATATATGTTCGTGCATGACTAATATTTAATGACATATGCATTCTATTACTTGTAAGCTTTTATCTTGAATTAACTTATACTCTATCTCTTTATGTTATCCTCAACACACTTTGCTTATGTCACATGCTCATGTACATTACAAATTGTCATATAAGTTATAGATCCATACCCTTCGATATGCATTTACACACATAATGTCGTAAATTCATGCTCCCACCAATGGATTCTATCATTATAAAAATATCCAACTACAATTTACTCACATCATCATTTATATCACAATTCCATAATAAAATCTAACGTTAATAAAGATAAACAAAATATTATGAAAACAAATACTCCACTTACAGTGTTCTGGCTGACTTTGGTTCCTTCACGGGGTAGGAAATCGCTACGAATCATGCGGTTAATTTAAATCCAATTTAATTCGTTAGGACACCTTATAAAATACCAAATTTCATAATTTAATTAATTAAAGTGTATTACATTAATTAATTATCTAAATTAACATTTCCAAAATATCAATTTAATCAATTAATCATTGTTTTAATTTGTTCAACACATGTCCAACATTATTGAAACAAAAAATCATCTCATTTCATGCTTTGAAGCTCACGGTATTTGAGGGTTTTTTATATTCGATTCCGATTTCAATCCAATTGAATCTTAAATCAATATATCCATATTTTTCAACTCATCCAATGATCAAAAAACAAAAAATACCATGACTTTAGGGCTATATTGCATTCGGCCAACATGAAAAAAATTGGGGAAAATTAATCCAATTTAATTTTCTTCAAATTGATCACATATAACTCCAAGTTATCCATATACAAGCATGTTCAAACAAACAATTTGGTTAAATCATGCTCAAATCAAATTTACCCAAATTTTAGTATATAAACCCTAAGTATATTTCATGTTTATTCAAGGCTCATGATACCATCGTTGGTCTCTAATACAATCCAAGATCAATATAAGCATTGAAAAATTGTGAATACAAAAGTAAAGTATGGCGAAATCATACTTACAAAGAGCGGGTGTTGGATGCGTTGAACACAAAAATTTGCCTTTGGGAAGTCCTCCAAGATTCGGCTAAGGTCCTCTTTGAATGTTGAATCCAAGCTCCAAGCTTTGATCTTTGATTCCAAGCTCAAGGGATTAGTTTCCCTAACACCTTGATATGATTCCTTTGGTGTTCTATCACTTAAGAAAAATTGCAACAATTTTTCCTTGTCCTTGTGGGAGCTCACGGCAATGAGCAAAGATGGGAGAGAGAGAGAGTTTTGTATTTGTTTGATTTTGTTTTCTAAAAACATAATACTAAAATCCTACACCACTTTTGGTATATGCTTATTGTGGGCACTGCATTTTTGCATATAAGTCCCGATGATGAGTCTCGTATGGAGACACTACCTCCTTAGTTGTGGAAGCCGAGGGAAACAGACGTCGGAATGAAATAGTCAAGAATTGACACATTGTGGGATTTAACTCGCTAGAGTAGCTTCGGGTTCGCTTGTTGGACCTCCGTTTCAAAACACACCAAGCCCATCTCACCCAAGCCTAATCCAAGAAATAATTAAAACATGTCACAAATTAAAATTAAAACCAATTAAATTGAAATTAAATTAAATTAAATCCAGTTAAATTAAATTAAATCTCATTCCAAAATTAAATAAATCATCTTCCTAAATTAAAGAAATCTCATCAAATACTTTCCTAATCCACTTAAAATACATTCCCTAATTAAAAGATATAAACCAAATCATATCCCTAATCAAAAGAGAACAAATCAAATAAAATCAAATCACTTCCCTAATTACAAGATTTTTCCTTATCACATTTTAATTAAAAAGATATCTCATTAAAGCACAAATCATTCTCCTTCTCAAACAAGGAAAGCCCCCATCCCTTTGCCTATAGAAAGAACCATTCACCAACACATTAAACTCTGGCCGATTCACACAAATAACCAAAAAACAGAATTCATTCAACCCATTCGACTTCTCAATCCCCCACAATTCATCTCCTTCTCTCTCTAAATATAAAACCCCCGACCCATCTCTTACTCTAGAACCTCACGGCAGTAACAAACAAGAAAAGAAATAAACCCTGGACAAACACACACACCCAAACCGCAAAAAGCCACCACAACTTGCTTCACGTTGCTGCCTCCCTTCATCACGCAAACCTGCCCCTCCATCACGTTACTGCCTCCACAAGCGCACACATAATCTGCCCCCTTCACGCCACGCAAAATCCACCTACCTACTACCCATTTACACAGCAAGCCTCTCTCTCACACAGCCCATGCAGCAGCCTTGATCCCACGTAAGCCTCACTCTCACTGCCTTCAATAAACCCTTCACCGCCTCGTTACAAAGCCATCTATCCATCTTCACGCATCAATCACTCATTGCCTAAACTGCCTTCACGTTACAAAGCCATATGTCCATCTTCATTCATCAACCCCTCAATACCTAAACTTCCTTCATGTTTCAAAGCCATCTGCCCAGTTTACCGCATCAATCACTCATTGCCTAAACTGCCTTCACGTTACAGCCCAAAACTGCCGCACTATCAACCCCTCACTGCCTAAACTACTTTCACGTTACAGCCCAAAACTGCCGCACCATCAACCCCTCAAACTGCCGCACACTGCCCAGTTTCACTGCCCAGTTTACCGCAGATTCAACCTTTGAAAACTGCCCTCTAATACACCTCCAAAACCGCTAAAGTAGTCCATAAATTACCTTAAAACAATGACCAAAAAATACCACACAAACAACAGCGAAACGGAGTGAAAACAGCAGTTCAAACAGCGAAATAACGAGAAAAAATGTTGGATTAGTTAACCAAAAAATTTACGGAATATCAACCCTTCCGACGGTCGTGTAACGTGCTTTCGAGAGACGACAAAAGAGGTTAGACCTGAGGGCACCTTCTTTATTTATTATCTTTCATTTCTTTTATTTATTTTAATATATTATCGCGTGAGAGTCGTTTATTGAGGCATGATGTGAATTCCGGATGAACGGAATACGTGTTTTCTTTTGTGGTATATCTGATAGAAACTCGAACGTAAATTCCGTAGCTGAATCCGAATGGACGGTAGTGCGGTTTGTACTCGTGATACAATTCCTCGTACTACTTAAGAGACACACGTATTTCGTTTCATCCAACCTTTTATTCGAGCACGATTTAGTCTAGTATGTGATTTAGTTATTTATTTTTAAGCATGAGTAGTTATTTGTTTTGCGTTTGGAATTTGCATTAGGTTTATGTTGTTATTTGCTTTTCGCATTATATAATTGAAATATGTTCATGAGATTGCCGTGTGTTGTTGTGTGTTCTGAGGACTTACTTTCCAAGCATGCAACCTTAGACATAGGATTTATCTTTATGAACATGAACTAGATATAGGTTGTTCTTGAGCATGTTGCGTAGATTCGGTTAGTTTATTGCACAAATCACATCATTACAAGTGGCATAAGTAAGAGATCATTCCGAACCCAACGGTTTGAGGTCTTCCCTTGCGAGGGGTGAGTGCGGCCTTAAATCACATTTTCCCGGTTAACACCGGGTGGTGACTCCATTTTATTCTCTGGTTTAGTCTCCCGTGGGCTAATCCGTACTCTCAACTAGGTCGCGAGCCTAGAACAGTGTCGTCGATTTCTATGTCCTACACTTATCCAAAAGCATAAAGCAAAAAGGGAGGGAAAATGGCATTCAATGCCTACAACAACCCCCATCATGAATAGTGACTGGTTGTCAATCACAAAAGGGTGACTTGACTTCCATCACTAAAGTGACTGGCAATGTGACTTACGATGTGACTTGTGGGCCGTACTTTAATACAAAATGTGAGTGGGCCCGCAAACACATTCTGGGCTCGGGTTCGTTAATTCTGAATTAACTAACTTTCGTTGCGACGTAATTAAATCAAATTTAATTAAATAATTATGCCTAGTAAAATTACTATTCACGTCGCTCGCGAATTAATTCTAAATCAATTCGTTAGCCCGAATTAAAATCCAATTTTAATTCCGCGACGAAATCTAATTTCATTTAATATATCGAATATATCATTTTATCGATTAATTCCAAATTAATCGTTATCTCTCTTCAAATAGTATTTTATCCCAGATAAAATATCTCTGCAATTAATCCTAGATTAATTATGTTCGAATCATACGTCATCGGTGAATCTTTGGGAAGCGACCCAAGAGATCCCTGGATATGTTGGCAGTAAATCCGGTCGTCGGACTATCCGAACACGTACGTACCTCGTACTACGTTTTTACCGATTTACGAGACATGGTTGGCTTCTAGCAAAGCACCGTGCCTACCCAATTCTCCTGAAATATTCTTAATGGAATATATAATCTATGTTAGGCGTAGTATACGTAGTATTGCGTATTGCGATCCAGTATCGGATGTCACATTAAAGGCCTGGGGCTGGAATAGTGTATGCCCCGTACGAAGCATATATCGGATTACAAGCAACTAGTCTCTTTAATCGGATAATCATGACCATGTCATATCATCACGATGGTTGCAACCATTTAGAGTATCAGTTCTGTATCCCTGCGAGATCATCATCTCCATATGACTGAAGTGATACTTCTATCTTGACATCACACCCAAACACTACGATTCTCAATAAACCTAGAAGAGACGTACACAGAACCTGTTAAAGTCCTGGACGACCAAAACCAAAGCGTATTGATTGTCGCAAGTACTAGCGATGCAAGTCTTAGGTTAAGAGCAAATACACCTACCCTGATTCGGACTCCCATAGACACATAGTCATACTACCAATGGAATTCCGAGGGGTCTATCCAGAGCGAAGCTGTTTCCGTACCATCGGTAAACACAACCTCCTATCACACTTGCATAAGTACCCAATACTAAAATATATGAGAACTATGCCGTTATGCTCCCACAACGCGCACAAGTGCAATACTAGTCTATTCCGCATTATCGATGTCCAGTCTCGATAATACTACGACAATGGATATTTAATTATTAAACCTTTATAGATTGATACTGTCTTATATCTTATAATCTGGAACCAATCATAAGGACTTTTATCATTTATATATTTAAGTAATCAAATTACGAAATGATAAAATGAAATTTCCATTGCTACATAGTTAATTTGTACAAAAACTATAATGTCTTTTACAAATAGTGACGCTATGGGTCATAATTGTCTAACATAGGTGAGAAGAGAATTACAAAGAATCGAGAGATAAAGGCTGGACACGCATGTCCAATTTAATAAATTCAAAATTTATTACAACAATTTTCAAAATTACCCTCACCCATCTAATATCCATCCGATATACATTATTCATACATCACATCCATGTATTCACACAAAGCATTTTATCAATTAATCTATTCCAATTAATTAATCTTTGATTAATGACCATCCAATGTTCAAACAACGATTTGATTTGCGCGAGTCCAACTTGTTTAAGAATAAGTACTCAAAGTACGTATTCTTGAATTATATCAAACTACAATATTAAATCCAATTTAATTTGTATTCAATACTAATTCTTTATTTAATTCCAAATTAAATAATTACACTTTATTAATGAACCTTTGCGACTTAAATTCTAAATCTAATATTAACGGGTCTCAAAGCCCAATTAACATCCAATGTCAATTTAATTAAAGTCCAATGGGCTTTCAATTAATTTATAAGGCATGGACTTTGGCAACCAAAGCCCAATAAGGAATCACCATTTGCCATAAAATTAATTTTGGCCCATTAGGCCCAATTAAATTTTAAAGGCCCAATTATCATATTTGGACTTTATGGAAATGGTTTTAGGCCCAATTGGATCCAACCAATTATCCTACACCAAACTTGGCCCAACCAAGCCCATTAAGCCCAAATACAACATTATTAGCCCAATTCCAAATTAAGCCTAATTAATTAAATTCCAATATTCCAAATTTCACAATTTAATTAACTAAAGTGTAGAGCCATAATTAATTAGTTAAATTAATATTTTCAAAACACCAATTATACCAATTAATCATGCTTTATTATTTTCAATTCATGTCCAACAAAATTGAAATAAAATCAATTCATTTCCATGTTATACATGTCACGACAATCAGGGATTTTTCTTAATTAATTTTGATTTCAATCCAATTAAATCACAAATCAATTTATCCATCATTTCAAACACATCCAATGGTCCAAAAATCAAAATCACCATGACATAAGGTTCATATTGCATTCGGCAAAGCTAATGCATTTGGGGAAAATTAATCCAATTAATTTTTCTTCAAATTGATTATACATAACTCTAAGTTATCAATATATAAGCATATTCAAACAAACAATTTGATCAAATCATGCTTAAATCAAAAATATCCAAATCAAGATTAAGAACCCTAAATTCAATTTCATGCTCAATTATGGCTCTGATACCATTGTTGGGTTTTCTAGGTCAAACCAAGATCAATTAAGCATATGAAATGTGTGAATACACAAAGTAAAGTAGCGGAAATACTCACTTTGATCGGCTTGGATGTTGGCAGAGAGTTCAAAACTTTTTCCTTTGAGAAGTTGCTCCAAGTTTTTCCTTTGATGTATGTTGAGCTTCCAAGCATCCAAACTTTGAATCTTGAATTCCAAACTCATGGGAAAGGTTTCCCTATCACCTTTGTATGATCTCTTTATGTGCTAGCAAAGGAAAAGTTTGCAACAAAAATTTCCTTGTTCCTTCTTACAACTCTCGGCCAAGCAAGATGAAGGGAGAGATGCATTTTCGATTTTTGAGAGAAAGGGAAGGAATAAATGTGTTGTGTGTTATGATTTTCCAAAAATCAACAAAGTGTGTTGAGAGCAAAATTGCATTTAATGCTCTCAACCACCTCCATCACCAAAAGGTGACTTGACACACATCACAAAAAGGTTGATGTGACTTCCATCACAAAAAGTGACTAATGATGTGACTTTATGTGGGCCCCACTTGATTCAAAATTGGAGTGGGCCCGCAAACACATCCCGGGCTCGGGTTAGTTAATTCCGAATTAACAAATTTTCCGTTGCGGCTTAATTAAATCAAATTTAATTAAATAATTATGCCTAGCAAATTTACCGTTAAAGTCGCTCGCGAATTAATTCTAAATTAATTCGTTCGCCCGAATTAAAATCCAATTTTAAATTCGCGTCGAAATCTAATTTCATTTAATATATCAAATATATTATTTAATTGATTAATTCCAAATTAATCGTTCTCTCTCTTCTAATTGAATTTTATCCCAAATAAAATTCTCCGAAATTAATCCTAGATTAATTTTCTCTCTCTTCCAATTAATCCTAGATTAATTATGTTCGAGTCATACGACATCGATGAATCTTCGGGAAGTGACCCATGAGATCCCTGGATATGTTGGCAGCAAATCCAGTCATCGGAGTATCCGAATACGTGCGTACCTAGTATCATGTTCTTACCGATTTACAAGACATGGTTGGCTTCAAGCAAAACACCGTGCCTACCCAATTCTCCAGAAATATTCTTTTAAGGAATATATAATCTATGTCAGGCGTAGTATACATAGTATTGCGTATTGTGATCCAGTATCAGATGTCACATGCTAGGCCTGGGGCTGGAATTGTATATGCCCCGTACGAAGCACATATCGGATCTCTGGTAACTAGTCTCTATAATCAGATAATCATGACCTAGTCAAATTATCCTGATGACTGCAGTACTAAAGAGTACTAGTTTTGTATCCTACGTGATCATCATCTCCATATGACTGAAGTGATACTTCCATCTTGACATCACACCCAATACACTACGATTCTCAGTATACCCAGAAGAGGCGTACACAGAACCTGTTAAAGCCCTAGATGACCAAAACCAAAGTATACTGATTGTCGCAAGTATTAGCGATGCAAGTCTCAGGTTAAGAACAAATACACCTACCCTGATTCGGACTCCCATAGACACATAGTCATACTACCAATGGAATTCCGAGAGGTCTATCCGGAGCGAAGCTGTTTTCGTACCATCGGTAAACACAACCTCCTATCACACTTGCATAAGTATCCAATACTTAAATATATGAGAACTATGTCGTTATGCTCCCACAACGCGCACAAGTGCAATACTAGTCTATTCCGCATTATCGATGTCCAGTCTCGATAATACTACGACTAGGGATGTTTAATGATTAAACCTTAGTGGATTAATATAGTCTCATGTCTTATTAATCTGTAACTAATCATATGGACTTTTATCATTTATATATATCTCGGTAATCCAATTACAAATGATAAAAGAGTAATTTCCTTTGTCACATAGTTAATTTGTACAACAACACCATGTTCTGTACAAATAGTGATGTTATGGGTCATAATTGTCCAACACTCTAACCCTCTGTGGAGTACTCGGGAAACCTGGTTTCCTAGTGGGCTAGGATCCCGTTAAATAACACACAACCTTGACTTTGGCCAACAAACCAATGCCAATCTTGGATCTTGAGAGAGAATCACTCAATGGAAGGAAAAACGCTTAATATAAAATGTGGTTTTTATCGTGATTTGGCAACCAATTTATTATCTTTAATTATGTCTCATCATACACCCTTAAGTATGCATTCTAAAAGCATAATAAGGCGCGAAATAAATAATAATGATATACGGATGGATATACAACAAATTATTCCTAGAACAAATCTCTCTATTTCCTCTCTCCCGCTAGCACTATTCTTACTTCTACCCAATTACATAAAACTTCTACAGAAACCTCATTTACATTGAGGGGAATTGGTGAGAAGAGAAATACAATGAGAAAAGAGGTAATATGCTGGACACGCATGTCCAATTTATTAAATTCTAAATTTATTACAACAATTTCCAAAATTTCTCTCACCCTTCTAATATCCATCTGATATACATTATTCATTCATACATCCAAGTATTCTCACAAAGCATGTTGTCAATCAATCCAATCCAATTAATTAATCTTTAATTAATGACCATCCAATGTTCAAACAACAATTTTATTTGCGCGAGTCCAACTCGTTTAAGAATAAATACTCAAAGTAAGTATTCTTGAATTATATCGAACTACAATTTTAAATCCAATTTAAATTGTATCCAATACTAATTCATATTTAATTCCAAATTAAATAATTACACTTATTTATGTGCCTTAAAGACTTGGATTCCAAATCCAATCTTAATGGGTCTCAAAGGCCCAATTAGTATCCAATATTATTCAATTAAAGTTCAATGGGCTTTTAATTAATTCTTTAGGCGTGGGCTTTGGCCATTATGGATCAAACCCAAAAGCCTTGGCCCATTTAGGAATCATCATATGCCATAAAATCAATTTAGGCCCATTAGACCCAATTAAATTATTAAAGTCTCAATTTTCAGATTTTGGACTTTATGGAAATGGTTTAGGCCCAAATATAATCCAAGACTAAAATTTGGCCCAACCAAGCCCATTAGCCCAAATACAACAAATTAAATTAATATATCATTCCAAATTACACATTAATTCAATTGAAGTGTAATTAACACAATTAATTAATTAATCTAGTATTTCCAAAACACTAATTAATCTAATTAATCATGCTTAATATTTTAATTTATGTCCAACATAAATTAAAGCAGGACATAAATTAAAGCACAATCAATCCATTCCAACATGCTTCACATCTCACGGCAATGGTAACAAAAAATCATTCAATTTGATTTCAATCCAATTTAAATCAACATTCAATATTTCTATCATGCCATTTAACACATCCAATTGTCAAATTTCCAAAGTTCACATGAGCTTATTCTAGGGTAATAATCGACCAAGCTATAGATTTTAGGGAAAATTAATCTAATCAATTTTCACAAAATCAATGAAGCGCAAATCCAATTAAACATCATATAAACTAAACCATCAATTTAGGCAAAATCAAGCTCCAAGCCAAAAATCCCAAATTAAAGTCCATAAACCCTAGAAATTAAATCAAGCTTAGATCTCTCTCTGATAACATTTTAAGTGTCCTAGACATGCCTCGGGATCTCTAAGCGTGATTAGTGTGTGAATAAATCAAGAAGTTTGCGGAATTAACTTACATTGATCGGATTTAGGATTTCAAAAATTCCATAGATGTTGAAGCTTCCAAGCTCATTGGTGAGTATCCCTATCACCTTTACTTGACTCATTTATGTGCTAGCAAGAACAAAATGGAACAAATTTTATCTCCCAAGGAGAAGCAAATTTTCCCAAGAGAGAGGGGAGCAATCGGCCAAACCAAAATTAGAAAGCAATTTCTTTTCATTCGGCTGAACTTCAAAAGTCAGAGAGAGCAAATATGCTTTTTCTTTCATTCGGCCATATTGTTTTTGTTTTCAAAAGAAAGAACAACAATTTTCTTCGGCCAAAAAACAATAAGAAGCAGCCAGAGGCCTTTTCTTTAAGAAGCCAAAAATTGCTTTTGGCCAAAAAAAACCTTTTTAAGTCAAATGGTCACACGGCCACGGAGAGAGAGAGAAAAACAAATAATGATTTTCCAAAATTCATTAATTAATTTTAACTTAGTAGGTATGATGTGTATCAAATCCAATTTAATTTTATTGCCAACCACTTATATCAATTGTTGACAATTGATGTAAGTCATGGGTCCCACCCATTTAATTTCAAATCTAGTTGGCTTACACAACACACTTCGGGCTCGGGTTCGTTTAATCCGATTAAATGAATTTCCATCGCGACGTAATTAAATCTAATTTAATTAAATAATTATGTCTCGTAAAATTATTATTAAAGTCGCTTACAAATTAATTCCAAATTAATTCATTCGCTAGAATTAAAATCCAATTTATTTCCGCGTTGAAATCTGATTTCATTTAATATATCTAATATATTATTTTAGCCCAATTAAATAAATTAAATAGTAAAATCTAATTTAACTATTAAATTTATTTTACCGATTAATTCCAAATTAATCACGTTCTCTCCTCTTGACAAATTTAATCCTAGATAAATTCTCGACGCAATTAATCTCAGATTAATTCTTTCTCTAATAATTAATCCCAGATTAATTTTCTCTCTTGACAATTAATCCCAGATTAATTTTCTCTCTCGATAATTAATCCCAGATTAATTTTCTCTCTCATAATTAATCCCAGATTAATTCTGTTCGAGTCAAATATCATCGGTGAATCTTTGAGATGCGACCCAAGAGATCCCTGGATATGTTGGTAGTAAACTTGGTCATCGGACTATCCGAATATGTGCGTACCCGGTACCACGTTCTTACCGATCCACAAGACATGGTTGACTTCTAGCAAAGCACCGTGTCTACCCAATTATCCAGAAATATTCTTCTACGGAATACAAGATCTTTTTCAGGCTTGTAAATCCACTTGCAGCCTATGGGTTTTATCCCTTCAGGTGCATCCACCAAGTCCCAGATTTGATTCTAATACATAGAGTCTATTTCAGATTTGATGACCTTAAGCCACTTGACTGAATCAATGTCACGCATTGCTTTGTCATAACTGGTGGGATCGTCATTATTAATGACCTGATCATATTCCTCATCAATATGGAAACCATATCTTTCAGTCTTACATCTTTCCCTACCAGACCTTCTAAGTTCATAACCTTATGGTTGTTCCGTCGCTGCTCTTTTGAGGGGCCTGGGGATTAGTTCTATGTTATTTTGGAAGGAACTTGGTTTAGTAGTAGTGTTGCAGTTTCTAAAGCAATACCCTAAAATGAAAGAGGTAGATCCGTGTCTAGCATCATTGATCGGACTATATCTAATAATGTCTGATTTCTCCTTTCGGAGACCCCATTATGCTGTAAAGTTCCCGGAAGAGTCCACTGGGAAACAATGCCATTTTCTCTCAAGTAATCTTGAAATTCGTTGCTTAAGTATTTACCACCTCGGTCAGACCTTAGTGACTTAATACTTTTATTAAGCTGGTTTTCTACTTCAGCTTTGAAGTCTTTGAATTTCTCAAAGGCTTCATATTTGTACCATATAAGGTATATATACCCATATCGCGAGTGATCATCGATAAAGGTAATGAAATAGGAGAATCCACCTCTGGCGGTGACTGACATTGGTCCGCATACATCATATTATATTAGTTCTAATATCTCCGCTGCACGCTGTCATTTACCTTTGAAAGGTAATTTGGTCATTTTACCAAGTAAACAATACTCACAAGTTCCATAAGGTTCATATTTGAAGGGTCTGAAATACCCATCCTTATGTAGCTTAGTTAATCTTATTTCATTGATATGACCTAAGCGACTGTGCCAAAGAAGTGATTCATTGAGATTATTCGAGTTAACATTGTATATATTAGAGGTTGAACATTCTTTGTTAGTTTGTAAGAAATATATACCAATATTCAAAATACCATCTCCATATTTTATTTCATTGAAATAAATAAAACATTCATTACAACTTATTAGGCATGAAAAGCCTTTATTACATAAAGAATAAATTAAAATAATGTTCTTTACTAGAGAAGGTACATAAACACAATCTTCTAAGTCTAAAACTAAACCATTCGGCAAAACTAATGAATAAGTCCCCACGCATAATGCAGCCATTTTTTCTCCATTACACATGCATAAGTCAACCTCCCCATGACGGAGTCTCCTACTATTTCTCAAGCCCTGCACATTGTTGCGTAAGTGAGTCCCACAACCGGTGTCAAGAACCCAAGTAGAAGGTTCAGAGTTTTGAGAAATTAGTTCAATCATATACAACATACCTGAAGCATTGGGCTTCTTGGCCTCTTGGGCTTCCCTAGCTTCATTAGATTTCAAGGATGTGCAGTCTTTCTTCCAATGACCATTCTTTCCAAAAAATAAACATTTCTCATTTCCCTTTTTCTTCTCTACCTTACCATTGGGCTTTAGGTGATCTGTAGCTTTGGCCTTGCCCTTATTTTTCTTTGGGCCTCGTGGCTTCAGCATGACATAGGTTTTAAGCTCCGGTTTCAAGCCCTTCTTTGCTTGCTTTATCAGATTGTGAAATTCTGCTAAAGTAGCTTATTTATCAAACAGATGAAACTGCATAATAAAGTTAGAGAAGTCTTTTGGTAAGGACTGAAGAATTAGATCGTGACCTATCTCATGATCCATGATGAACCCGTGGTTGGATAATTTTTCAATGTGGCCAATCATCTTAAGCATATTTCCACTAACAGATCCTTCATTATACCTTGTTTGGAATAAGGCACATGACACTTGGAATCTCACGGTATGAACGTAAGTTGCATACAACTCCTTCAAGTGAAAGATGATGGTTTGAGCATCCATGTCTTCGTGAGCTTTCTGAAGTTCGTCCGACATAGAGCCAAGCATTATGGAAACTGCTTGCTCATCATCATCGACGTGTTTCTTCCAAACATCAAATGTATTTTGGTCAGCATCTTCTGCTGGTTCAGGGGGAAATGGTATTTCAAGAACATAGAAAATCTTTTCTTGTCGTAAGACAAATTTAAGGTTTTTAAACCAGTCATTATAGTTGTCCCCTTTGAGCTTATGCTCATCAAGGATTGAACGAAGTGATACTCTGTTTTCCATTTGAATGTTTGTGAAATATTTTAACCCACCTTTTAAGAGAGAATGTTAAAATTAGGAATATGTTTTCATTAATGTTGCATAATAATATGGGCTTTTAATATTATGAAGTTGCTCACACTCAATTGTTTTAAAATTTTAAGCAAATCGTATCAACCCCAATATGATGGATTTCTTATGGGCAAGGATCCCATTATCATCATTTCATAACTCCGACTAGGGCCGGTCGTTATAAAATACAATAATTAGGTAGGTTCCCAACTAATTTATGATATATATCACAATTCCTTGATCATTGGGTTGGGCAATCAAACATGCCATAGCTTATGCTAGTCCTTGTGGACACCCAATCTTTGCCACTAAGTTATAAGACCACACCTAAGGGTCGCTACATCTTATGACTCAGAAAAGTCAAACCATTGTCAATAGTACGATTTAGGGACAAAATGGTATTGGTCAATCTAGTAAAGCCTAGTCCTGCCATTACGGTTTAAGCCCTTTGGATCTATACTTTACAATGGGAGGCAAATTTTAGACTTAAATTATTATTGAGGATTTTAGCAAGTTTAATTGAATAACTGTCAAATGGATTCCTCCATTAAAAATTCCCCATATGGAGGGTGGAGCGAACTCTCTTAAATATCCTTACCTCTTAGGCTCTTATTGCCTTGGTGACAGGAATAAACAATAGATCCTCCAAATTAGTACAACACTTTAAATATGCTTTAAGGTAAGCTTTGAGTAAATGATTATTTAGATGTCTTCACAGCTTTTCCTTTTGGCTATAAAAAGGTAGTGGGTGAAGGAAGACATCAAATCATTATCTAACTCTAGTAATATTTTTGGTTAAATTAACTTTAGTTTGGAAAGTTTTATTAACGCCTTGGTCCCACCCCACTTGTATATTTTATAATGTCTTTTATTATAAACAAGTGATTTATATTTATGAGCCTTAAAGGTAATAAATCTCTAAGTTCATCATGGAATAATTACTTAGCTAAGGGATAAGCAATACACTCTCTATTTCCTTAGAAAGTCTCTAGATGTTTGCACCCTAAAATAATCATGTCAATTCTAATCATACATAGAATCATCAAGCATATGAGTTTTAATATGTTGGAATTATTTTAGGCATTAAATAATTTTGATTAATATTTAATTATGATATTGTATTTTATTTTAATAAAATAAATTTACTATTCACATTTTTTTACAGATGCGTGAATTTTAAATGTAATTTCACAATTCAAATCTTAACCAAATCATGCAAAACTTGTACCTAAAAGTAAGTTCAGGGTGTTAGCTTTCCAACGAGCTTTTACACACCCAATTTGGAGTTCACATGAGAGTGAACTAATCAAAACCGAAACGATGCGTTGATACCACTGTTGGAAATCGGCCGCGAGTGCGCAGCGGAAAATCAAAAATTACAAAATTATGATGCCGCTCTCCCTTTGCCCAAGACCCATTTGTTTTTATTATTCTACAAGCCTAGGCATGTTACTATATATTCTAAGCATAAAAACTCATAAAACATGCAAAGAACATAAACCTAAACATGCTAACTATCATAAAAACTCTAATTAAAATAAAGAAAGAAAAAGACTTACTTGAACCGAAGACTTCGCCAGTCCTCCCTCTAATCTACAAGCTTTTCTTAAACTCAGCAAGCTCTTACACGTTCCAAAGAGCCACCCAAGTGTGTGGCCACCAAAGATGCACACACTAAAGCCAAAACTCAACGGCAAGACTATGCCTTGAGTGCACGAGTATTTTGCCCTTGGTGCTAGCCTAGGCAAATACCTCAAAACTCTTAACTCGAGGTTCCTCTAGTCAATTAGACTTAAGGATCCTCAAAATCAGTGGCTTACTCTTAAACTTTAGAGTTTCTCACTAATATAAACCCAAGATATGAAAGGTTTGGTGCAAAAATTTGTAAAGAATTCATTGGGTTTATATATGTGCTCCAAAGATAACAAAATTAATTAAGAATCCGATGTGGGATAAATTCTAATTTAATCTTAGCCATTGGATCTTAATTTAGTGGTTTAATGAGATTATAAAACCCTAATAAGAGTTTGGGCCGAATTGGAATTCAAAACAAATAACAAATAAAAAAATTTACTATTCATATTACTATTCACATTACTATTCACGTTACTATTCATGTTTTTTTTATTATTCCAATTCCTAAAGTGCCCCTATCATCATTCACCAATCCCTAAGCCACTATGGAACCTCATAAATGATCTGTTCAATAATCAAACACACTGAACCATTTATGAACAATTCCTACAGCAATCATATATGCTGTTAAATTTATACTGTGCATTGTTAACCATTGATTTCGACTTTTTTGTGTGTGACCTTTTGGGTTCCCCTCAAGTGAGACATGAAATGAATCGTGATAATTTAATCGAACATAAATTATCCTCCGATCAGATGATCGTTCGATTTCAATGACCAAAGTTGACATCTAGCAACATGCCAAGGCCCCCAAATGAGAAGGAAATATATATATACATATTCTATATGCGATTTACATATGATACGGTCACTCGCTTCACTGTATCCCCACCGTTTGACCTAGGGTATGGAAAGTGTCTACCCATATAGTCAAAGGTATGATGTTGATAGTGTCATGAATCGTGCTAACCCAAGAATCTCACATAATTCTTCCGCTGCGGCTACAGTCTCAAGCACTGATCACACATATCAACAAGCGAACTGGAATACTACTCTTAAAAAAAAATATTATCCGAGAGAGTGATGATTTTCTATTGTATCTTTACAAACTTCATGTGTTTCAACAAATGAACCAATCATACCCTTATGACCGGATCTTTTGAACCGGGGAAGGAGAATGTCAAAGTTATTTGATCCACACATAAGATTGTAAAGACCTCAAGTCTAAGGACTAGTCATACAATCTATACATGAAAGTTCTCACAGACACATGGGATAAACATTCCATTTGAAAACTTTCGGCGGTTAGTTTGATGGACACGAGCAACTCATGCATCCATGTGATACACCAAGCGGACGGATCTCCGCTAGTAGCCTATGAGATCGGCTTCCCCACTTAAGGGCGGATCATATCATCATGCTAGACTCTCCGCTTTGTGAACGCCTAGATTATTCACAAAACTATGACTAGGAACGTTTAAGAGTAATGATTCTCATAAGGCGTGGAAGCCATCATCTTATTACTTCAAGGGCTTTATTACAGTGTTTGATGATTTATATAATCTATGTAAGACACGTATAATAAAGATTGCCATTTTATTAATTAATGAAAATATTACAAATACATGTACATATAACCCATCCACAAGTTTGGTATATGGCATATCCCTAACAACTCTAACATCATATTAATATTTTTATTGGTCGCTCCAGTACTTACTTTAATGTGGAGTAGTTTAACAGTAAAGTTCAAAGTCAACATGCTAACACCATCAAACAATATCTTTTTAGCTTCTCCAAGTAACTGACTAAATACTTTCTCTCTATCGTTCTCCTCAGGGTGTGATGTTTCTCCACCAACTTATATCCATATCAACAAAAATATTTACAAATATATAAATAAATTACTACAATAATAGAGATACATATATATTAGAGAAAATACATATACCTAATATTGTGATACATATTAGACAAAATACAAAGTAATTTAATTCATAAACTAAAATATTAGTTAATTAAATTATAAACTCTAATTTTAGGGGATTTATGCAAAAATGCATAATGGGTGTTTAAATTACTACAATAACAGTAATACATTAGAGAAAATACATACCTTAATTAGCTTAGTGTTGGATTATCGTTGAAAATGATGATAATGTGTATTGAAGAAAACGAATAAGAAGAATTATTAAATAGAGAAGAAGGGTGATGGGATGTTTGTTTTTTAGACTTTTAGCGTTGTTGGTTTAAGTTGCGACACTAAATGTCACTTTTTTCAACGTCGCTACCAATATTTGAAGCTAAAGGTTGATATTTAAAGTCTAATATTGGTAGCATCGCTAAAATTTACAGCATCGCTGGTTTAAGTTGTGATGTTAAATGTCACTGTTTTCAGCGTTACTGCCCATATTTGACGCTGTAGGTTGATATTTAGCATTGAATAATGCTAGTGACGCTAAAATTTATGACATTTGGCGTCACTAAGTATATTCGACGCTAAATATTCATTATTTAGCGTCGAATATAGTTAGTGACTCTGAAAATTCTGACATTTAGCGTTGCTATCTATATAAAAGACACTAAATGCAGTACTTTTAGCGTCGTTTAGTCTTGAGACGTAATATATTGTTACTTTTAGTGTCGTATTATTTTGACGACGCTAAATATAAATTTTGCGATGATTTTTCTTACGACGCTAAAACTTTGGATGGCAAAGATCATATTTCTTGTAGTGTAACCATCCACGTAACACCCCCAAACTTGAATTATTGCTCGTCCTCAAGCAATAACCAAATGAAAATAATAAAATAAATAATAATAAATTAACTAAGTCACTTTTATAGGGAACACAATTACATTTAGCATATGCAACAAGTCTTTAAGCCCTTAGACGGCCCTAGTAGATGAGTTATAATCTCATGAGTGCTTATAATGATGACACCCACACATATCATTTAAAACTACTAAATAAAAAAAATATAAAATACGCAAAAAAAATAACACATTCATATTTTCACACTACTACCTCAAAGATAATTATATAAAATGACAATGGCTCAAAGAAAACTTCAAAATGTTGTAAACAGTCATAACTTCCTTCAAAAATTAAAATTCATCTCAATTAAATTCCCGTAGTGTGTGTAAATTAATCTTATCATTAGTTTATCCCAGAAATCATCAATTTTAACATTTTTTCATTTCGACGATCAAAATAGAATAAGTCAAATCAACCTATGTCTTAAAATCTCTATGTCTTATCATTAAGCTCAAGTGTCTTGGTTCATGGTAGCTTTACACTTGTCCATGAGTAGCTTCACGCTTAAAGGTTACAGGTGGCTCCTTGATTTGCTAGCCTTCATGTAATTTTAAGATAGATAGATATATAGGCTAGTGGTCATTCATTCAATCCAATTATCTCAATTTAAACTGTCTCAATCTCAAATTGTAATTTTAAATTAAAAGAGAATTTATATAAGTTCTTGAATATGCAAAGAATCATCTCAAGACAAACTCAATTTAAGAATTCAATATTGACATCAACCAACATGTATCATTTTCTAAGAGCCAAAATTTTTATTGCAGATCAAATCTATATCATAAGCATGTAATATTCTAACCAAGATATGGCTCAAAATTAAAATAAAATTAAAATAAAAACACAAAGTTCTACTCCCTACCCCAAACTTAAAATAAACATTGTCCTCAATGTTGAAAAATAAAAATAGAGAGAAGAAAAAGATACTCTTCAGGTTTAGTGATGATAATGTAGAAATTTATCTGTTGGAGAGTGAAGCTAAAACCACGACCCCCAAACTTATGTTGAAACCTGGATCATCGAAAGAAAATACATATCTAAGTAAAAACACAAATAACATAACAAATAAAATAAAACATAAAAAAAATTAGAAATGCTTGGGTTGCCTCCCAATAAACGCTTAGTTTATAGTCTTTAGCCAGAATTTCCTTCAATGAGGCTTCCATGTGACTTTAGATGTCATAGACATGACAGTCCCATGATCATTACAATTCAAACTTCCAAGCATGAGATGGAAAATAAAGATCGTCTATATTATGTGCCATGTCAACATCTTCAAGCATTTATCCTTTACAGGTCTTGAATGTAAATATGAACTATCATGAGGTATTGCAAGATTCTTGACTTAGAATGGTTGTGTCATTCTGTCAAGTTTATAGACGGTATCAATGATACAACTGTTGGATCGGGAACAACTTCGCTCTAGATAGACCCCTCAGAGTCCCATTGGTAGAATGATTATGTGTCTATAGGAATCTGAATCAGGGTAGGTGTATATGGTCTTAACCTGAGACTTGCATCGCTAATACTTGCGACAATTAGTATACTTTGGTTTTGGTTGTCCGGAGCTTTAACAGGTTCTGTGTACGCCTCTTTTGGGTTTACTAAGAATCGTAGTGTATTGGGTGTGATGTAAAGATGGCACTTCAGTCATATGTAGATGATGATCACACAGGGATACAGAACTAGTACTCTTAAATGCTGCAGCTATCGGAATATTATGACTAGGTCATGATTATCCGATTATAAAGACTAGTTGCTAGTGATCCGATATATGCTTCGTACGGGGCAGACACAATTCTAGCCCATGGCCTAGCATGTGACATCCGATATTGGATCGTAATACGCAATACATTGTATACTACGCCTGATACAGATTATATATATTCCATGTTGAATATATTTCTGGAAAATTCGGTAGACATGGTGCTTTGCTAGAAGCCAACCATGTCTTGTAAATCGATAATAACGTGGTACCGGGTACGCACGTGTCGGATAGTCCGACAACCGTATTTCCTGCCAACATATCCAGGAATCTCTTGGGTCGCTTCCCAAAGATTCACCAATGATATTTAACTCGAACAGAATTAATCTGGGATTAATTATGCGAGAAAAAATTAATCTGAGATTAATTACGGCAAGAATTAATTTGGGATTAATTATGATACGGAAAATTAATCTAGGATTAATTGCGTCAAGAATTTATTTGGGATTAAATTCGTCTAGAAGAGAGAACGTGATTAATTTGGAATTAATCGGCAAAGTAAATTTAATAGTTAAATTGGATTTTACTATTTAATTTATTTATTTGGGCTAAAATAATATATCAGATATATTAATTGAAATTGGATTTCAATACAGAATTAAAATTAGATTTTAATTCAAGCGAATGAATTAATTTGGAATTAATTCGTAAGCGACTTTCGAAATAATTTTACGAGGCATTATTATTTAATTAAATTAGACTTAATTATTTAGCGATGGAAAATTCGTTTAATCAGATTAAATGATGTGCTGATACCACTGTTGGAAAGCGGCCGCGAGTGCGCAACGAAAAATCAAAAATTACAAAATTATGATGCGCTATCCCTTTGCCCAAAACCCATTTGTTTTGATTATTCTACAAGCCTAGGCATGTTACTATATATTCTAAGCATAAAAACTCATAAAACATGCAAAGAACATAAACCTAAACATGCTAACTATCATAAGAACTCTAATTAAAATAAAGAAAGAAAAAGTCTTACTTTAACCGAAGACTCCTCCAGTCCTCCCTCCAATCTACAAGATTTTATTGAACTCAGGGAGCTCTTACATGTTCCAAAGAGCCACCCAAGTGTGTGGCCACCAAAGATGCACACACCAAAGCCAAAACTCAACGGCAAGACTACGCCTTGAGTGCACAAGTATTTTGCCCTTGGTGCTTGCCTAGGCAAGTACCTTAAAACTTTTAACTCGAGGTTCCTCTAGTCAATTAGACTTAAGGATCCTCAAAATCAGTGGCTTACTCTTAAACTTTAGAGTTGTTCACTTATATAAATCCAAGATATGAAAGGTTTGGTGCAAAAATTTGTAAAGAATTCATTGGGTTTATATATGTGCTCCAAAGATAACAAAATTAATTAAGTATCTGATGTGGGATAAATTCTAATTTAATCTTAGCCATTGGATCTTAATTTAGTGGTTTAATGAGATTATAAAACCCTAATAAGAGTTTGGGCCGAATTGGAATTCAAAACTAATAACAAATAAAAAAATTACTATTCACGTTACTGTTCATGTTACTATTCATGTTTTTTTTATTCCAATTCCCAAAGTGCCCCTATCGTCATTCACCAATCCCTAAGCCACTATGGAACCTCATAAATGATCTGTTCAATAATTAAACACATTGAACCATTTATGAACAATTCCTACAGCAATCATATATGCTGTTAAATTTATACTGTGCACTGTTAACCATTGATTTCGACTTTGTTGTGTGTGACCTTTTGGGTTCCCCTCAAGTTAGACATGAAATGAATCGTGATAATTTAATCGAACATAAATTATCCTCCGATCAGATGATCGTTCGATTTCAATGACCAAAGTTGACATCTAGCAACATGCCAAGGCCCCAAAATGAGAAGGAAATATATATATACCCATTCGGTATGTGATTTACATATGATACGGTCCCTCGCTTGATTTTATCCCCACCATTTGACCTAGGGTATGGAAAGTGTCTACCCATATAGTCAAAGGTATGATGTTGATAGTGTCATGAATCGTGCTAACCCAAGAATCTCACATGATTCTTCCGCTGCGGCCACAGTCTCAAGAACTGATCACACATATTAACCAGGGAACTGGAATACTACTCTTATAAGAAAATATTATCCGAGAGAGTGGCAATTCTCTGTTGTATCTTTACAAACTTCATGTGTTTCAACAAATGAACCAATCATACCCTTATGACCGGATCTTTTGAACCGGGGAAGGAGAATGTCAAAGTTATTTGATCCAAACATAAGATTGTAAAGACATCAAGTCTAAGGACTAGTTATACAATCGATACATGAAATTTCTCACAGATACATGGGATAAACACTCCATGTGAAAACTTTCGGCGGTTAGTTTGATGGACACGAGCAACTCATGCATCCATGTGATACACCAAGCGGACGGATCTCCGCTAGTAGCCTATGAGATCGGCTACCCCACTTAAGGGCGGATCATATCATCATGCTAGTCTCTCCGCTTTTTAAACGCCTAGATTATTCAAAAAACTATGACTAGGAACGTTTAAGAGTAATGATTCTCATAAGGCGTGGAAGCCATCATCTTATTACTCCAAGGGCTTTATTACAGTGTTTGATGATTTATATAATCTATGTAAGACACGTATAATAAAGATATTCATTTTATTAATTAATGAAAATATTACAAATACATGTACATATAACCCATCCACAAGTTAGGTATATGGCATATCCCTAACAACTCTAACATCATATTAATATTTTTATTGGTCGTTCCAGTACTTACTTTAATGTGGAGTAGTTTAACAGTAAAGTTCAAAGTCAACATGCTAACACCATCAAACAATATCTTTTTAGCTTCTCCAAGTAACTGACTAAATACTTTCTCTTTATCGTTCTCCTCTGGGTGTGATGTTTCTCCACCAACTTCTATCCATATCAACAAAAATATTTACAAATATATAAATAAATTACTACAATAATAGAGATACATATATATTAGAGAAAATACATATACCTGATATTGTGATACATATTAGACAAAATACAAAGTAATTTAATTCATAAACTAAAATATTAGTTAATTAAATTATAAACTCTAATTTTAGGGGATTTATGCAAAAATGCATAATGGGTGTTTAAATTACTACAATAACAGTAATACATTAGAGAAAATACATACCTTAATTAGCTTAGTGTTGGATTATCGTTGAAAATGATGATAATGTGTATTGAAGAAAATGAATAAGAAGAATAAATAAATAGAGAAGAAGGGTGATGGGATGTTTATTTTTTAGACTTTTAGCGTCGTTGGTTTAAGTTGCGACACTAAATGTCACTGTTTTCAACGTCGCTAACAATATTCGAAGCTAAAGGTTGATATTTAAAGTTTAATATTGGTAGCACCGCTTAAATTTACAGCATCGCTGGTTTAAGTTGTGATGTTAAATGTCACTGTTTTCAGCGTTACTGCCTATATTTGACGTTGTAGGTTGATATTTAGCATTGAATAATGCTAGTGACGCTAAAATTTATGACATTTAGCGTCACGAAGTATATTCGACACTAAATATTCATTATTTAGCGTCGAATATAGTTAGCGACGCAGAAAATTCTGACATTTAGCGTTGCTATCTATATAAGAGATACTAAATACGGTAGTTTTAGCGTCGTTTAGTCTTGAGACGTAATATGTTGTTACTTTTAGTGTCGTATTATTTTGACGACGCTAAATATAAATTTTGTGATTATTTTTCTTACGACGCTAAAACTTTGGATGGTAAAGATCATATTTCTTGTAGTGTAACCATCCACGTAACACCCCCAAACTTGAATTATTGCTTGTCCTCAAGCAATAACCAAATGAAAATAATAAAATAAATAATAATAAATTAACTAAGTCACTTTTATAGGGAACACAATTACATTTAGCATATGCAACAAGTCTTTAAGCCCTTAGACGGCCCTAGTAAATGAGTTATAATCTCATGAGCGCTTATAATGATGACTGATGAGTGGTAAAACTATCACTATTTCCCACTCATTTAACCTAATATTTTGTATAGTTTCTTGAGCTTTGTGAATATTTTGATGTGTTTTGTGTTATTTTGTAGATAAATAAAGTTTCAGGACATTCTGGAGGTGATTTGGAGCAAAACAGTGAAAATTGGAAAAAGGGGTATTTTGGTAATTTGGGCGCATCGCGACGCGTAAGCCCTTGGCGTCGCGACGCCTAACGTGCACCAAGTCCATGTTAACGTGCATCGGGTCAACGGGTCAGAATTTGAAAAGTTTGACTTTGCTAACGTGCGTCGTGCCACGTGTCACCATCACAGCCGATTTGCTAATGTACGTCGTGCCACGTGTCATTATCCTACGGTGCCGACAATCACCATTGCCACATGTGCCACGTGTCACTCGATGTCACCGCCACATCAGCGTCCACATCATCAGTTGACAGGTCAATGCGCCACGTCACCGCCACGTCATCATCAACCAATCACGCCTTGCCACGTGTCGCAATCCTACGGTGCCAACACTCCCTTTCGCCATGTGTCACCACGTCATCGCCACGTCAACTCAATCATTCAGCTCTCAGCCGCCTTGCCACGTGTTGCCTTATCTTCTTATCTGAATTGCCACGTGTCAAGCCCTTAGCAAGCCACGTCAAAAGAAGCTGGCCTTTGGCGTCGCGACGCCCAGAGCCCACCGAGGCCTATAAATTGAGCTCGAGATTTCAGTTTCAGTTGTACCATTCTCTCTCATTTCTTTGATGTAACTAAGGATTTTCTCTCTCTAGTTTCTTTTAATTTAAGTTTTGTAATTAAATTTTCATTACGTTTTGTAATAATAGTAATTTACTTTCTTTTTTTTACAGTTTTTACTATTTACCATGAGGAGGTAACTTCCCCCTGCTAGGGTGAAAGGTAATTCTTTTACAATTGCTATTTAGATTAATCTCCCTTTAATATAATATATAAAGTATATAAAATTTGACTTAAAAAGGATACCGCCAGATTGGTCGGTTGGTAATTCATTTTAATATAGTTTAAACCTGACTAATCAAGGATACCGCCAGATTGGTCGGTTGGTAATTTAATTTTGGTTCCGCCTATATGGCAGGTTAATTTTGGTTCCGCCTTTATGGCTGGTTTGTTTTGGTTCCGCATTTATGGCTGGATTATGGACAAATATTACCGCCTTAATGGCTGGTTGGACTTAATTTGATTTAATCAGGTTACCGCCTATATGGCTGGTTGGGAAAATTATCATAAGTATATATATTATATTAAGGGAGATATCTAAATAGTAAATAGTAGAAGTTAATTCCTTTTACCTTAGCATTTTATTTTATTGCATTTATCTTTCTACATATACTTTTTAGTAATTTTACTTTATGTCTTTTAATTTTTTACCAGCCCTAGCTATGTGTTGTAACTAAGTTAGTTATCTAGGGTTGTGATGAAATCTAATATCACCAGTTTATAAGGGGTTAGATTATAGTTTGGGTAATATAAAGATTTATTTATTGAGCCTTAATCTTAATGCTTTTTATTAACTGGCCACTAATAAAAGTGACTAGGTAAACTTAAAATGAACTAGACATAGGGATTTTAAGTTTAAGACCTTAGACTCAATAGCCCACGATCTTCCTTGAGGATAGATAACCCTTTAATAGATTTCCTTACAGGATAGGAATATACATGTCGGGCGGAGATAGCCAAATTGGAACTTAATCTTAATAAATCCAGGTAATTTGATTGACATAGACATATGGTTCAATTAGGTTATACTGGGTATTTGTAATTGACCATCGAAAGAGGCTTTTATATAATTTAGTGTTTCAGGTTAATAAATCAATATATTACCCAACTATAAGATAACCACTTCATCTTTAAATAATATTGGAAAGATTCACAACCCTAGATAGTTTTTAATATTGAATTTTCTTATAACCTACTTTCGAACAATTTTATTTACTTGTTTTTAAATTTAGAATCGTCACCATTTCAAATCAATCAAACAATCTGTTAGATACTAGTAATCATTTGACCTCATAGAATTAATAGCTTAGGTATTAAGTCCTCGTGGGATCGATACTTTTTATACTACTTGAACGATACATACGCTTGCGTTATACGTGTGTGATTATGCCGGTCAAGTTTTTGGCACCGTTTCCGGGGACTTATTTATCTTTCACTATTAGTTTTGAGGTTAGAACCCTTTACTTGTATCTAATTTTATTTTTACTTTTTTTTTTTTTTCTTGTGTTTCAGGTTCGCAGAAACTTCATGAGACGAACCAGAAGCTTTGAACTACGACCGCTTGACCCGAAAATTGAAAGAACCATCAGACAGTTGAGAAGGGAAAGACGAGAAGGCCAAGAAGCTTTAGTCAATATGGAACCTGAACCTTTGGAGGTTGCACCACCAATTCCCATTCTAGACAGAACCATTATGGTGGTTGATGGCCTCATTTCCTGTATTGTACTTCCTCCCTTACCAGAAAATGCATGTGACATCAAAACTTGCATTCAGATGATTCAGCAATCGGTGCATTTTGGGGGGAAAAGCAACTGAAGATCCTAATACCGATATCAGCAACTTCCTGGAAGTTTGCGGCACTTTCAATTACAACCGAGAAGCTGAAGAAGCAATGAGACTGCGTGTTTTCAAATACTCCTTGAAGGACAGAGCTAAAGCTTGGCTACATTCACTACCAGCAAGTTCTATCACAACTTGGAACACTTTAGCCACCAAATTTCTTGCAAAATACTTTCCACCAGCCAGAACCGGAAAGCTGAGGAATGACATCACATCCTTTGCACAACAAGAATCAGAAACTATCTACGAAGCTTGGGAAAGGTACAAAGATTTACTCCAGAAATGTCCTCACCATGAGATTCCAAAATGGCTTCAAGTCCAAACATTCTATAATGGACTTTCTGGAATAATGAGAACCACAATTGATGCTGCTGCTGGAGGAGCCTTAATGGCAAAAGGAGAAGATCAAGCCTGGGACCTAATCGAAAAAATGGCCAACAACAATTCCTTGTGGCCAACAGAAAGGAGCATGATTCAACAAATTGCTGGAATTTATGAAGTTGGAGCCAATTCAGCAGTCAGTTCCAAACTGGATCAAATATGCAAATTCATGGAGACTATCGGCATGCAAAGCAACATTGGATCCACAAGTTCACCATATGGAGGAGCACCAGAACTAAACCAACTTGAAGAGACGGTGAATTATGTCAACAATTTCAACAGACAGGGAAACAATCCATATTCCAACACCTACAACCCATGGTGGAGGAATCATCCCAATTTCTCATTGAGCAACAATTCAGGGCAAAAGAACTATCCACCACCTGGATTCCAGCAACAGAACAAAAGCCAGGAGTTTGAAAAAGAACCATAAATGAAAGAATGGATTGCAGAGATGTTCAAAAAGCAACAAGCAGCATATGATGCTATATTTCAAAGCCAATCTGCTTCTATCAAAGCACTGGAGAATTAAATCGGACAACTGGCCAATGCTCAGAGTTACAGACCACCAGGAAATCTTCCCAGCAATACAGAACCAATTCCAAGGAACTGAGGGAATGAGCAATGTCAAGCCATCACTTTGAAAAGTGGTACTGAAATCAACAAAAATATTGGAATCAAGGCAACCATTGAAGATGTTCCAAAAGAAACAGAGCAACAGATGGAGGAAAAAGAAGAAAAGGAAAAAGAACAGATCACTCCACCTCCACATTTTCCTCAGCGTCTTCAAAAAAAAACTGGACAAGCAATTTTCTCGATTCCTGGAGGTTTTCAAAAAGCTGCACATCAACATCCCATTTGCAGAAGCCTTGGAACAAATGCCCAGCTATGTCAAATTCATGAAAGATATTCTTTCATGAAAATGGAGATTGGGAGACTACGAGACAGTAGCATTGACGGAAGAATGCAGTGCCATCATTCAGAGGAAACTTCCCCAGAAATTGAAAGATTATGGCAGTTTCACTGTCCCATGCACCATTGGAGAACATTATATCGGTAAGGCTTTATGTGATTTAGGTGCAAGTGTTAATTTAATGCCTTTTTCTATTTACAGGAAACTGCAAATTGGAGAAGCAATGCCTACCTCATTCTCACTGCAACTTGCTGATAGAACGCTCGCATTTCCAAGAGGAGTCGTTGAAGATGTGCTGGTCAAATTTGATAAACTCATTCTCCCAGCAGACTTCATTATCCTTGACATGGATGAAGACAAAGATGTGCCGATCATCCTTGGGAGACCATTCTTGGCAACAGGTCGAACTGTGATTGATGTAAAAAAATGAGAACTTACCATGAAAGTGCAGGACCAAGAAGTTACCTTTAATGTTTTCAAAGCCATGAAATTCCCGAGCGATGAAAATGAAGAAGAATTCTTCAGAGTTGATGTTGTTGATAGTATCGTTCACAATACTGAGCCAAATTCCACAGATACACTTGAAGCTTGCATCACCAACATGACTGACAGCGAGCTAGATGCTGAAATCCTGGAATGTATCAACTACCTTGACAAACCATTCCGATTCAAAGCAACACCACCAGTTGAAAGCTTGGAACTACCAAAGAAATATCAAATCAAGCCTTCGATTGAAGAACCACCACAGTTGGAGCTGAAGTTACTTCTGAGCCATCTCAGGTATGCATTTCTTGGAACTCTTCTAAATTACCTGTTATTATTTATTCTTCACTAACATTGGAGCAGGAAGAAAAACTACTGAGAATGTTACGAGAGCACAAGAAAGCCATTGGCTGGACTATAGCAGACATTCGAGGCATTAGTCCATCATTTTTCATGCACAAGATCCTAATGAACGATGAGTACAAACCCACAGTGGAACATCAACGGAGACTCAATCCAATCATGAAGGAATTCGTGAAGAAATAAATCATTAAATGGTTAGATGCTGGCATCATTTACCCCATCTCAGACAGTACTTGGGTGAGTCGTATGCAGTGTGTGCCGAAGAAAGGAGGAATCATTGTGGTTACCAATGAAAAGAACGAGTTGATCCCAATAAGAACGGTGACTGGATGGAGAGTATGCATGGACTACAGAAAGTGGAATAAAGCCACGAGAAATGACCATTTTCCGCTACCATTCATTGACTAGATGTTATACAGATTGGCGAGACATGAATTCTATTGCTTTCTTGACGGATATTTAGGGTACAATTAGATTGCCATCGCACCAGAAGATCAAGAGAAAACCACATTAACATGTCCCTATGGTACTTTTGCATGATGCCATTTGGATTATGTAATGCCTCTGCCACATTCCAGCGTTGCATGATGGCCATATTCTCAGACATGCTGGAGCAGAGTATGGAGGTTTTTATGGATGACTTTTCTGTGTTTGGAGATTCTTTTGACCATTGTTTGCAAAATTTGGAACAGGTGTTACAAAGGTGCGAAGATACAAACCTGGTACTCAACTGGGAGAAATGCCACTTCATGGTGCAGGAAGGCATTGTTCTTGGACATCGAATCTCACAAAAGGAGATTGAGATAGACAAAGCAAAGATAGAGACAATTGAAAAACTACCTCCGCCAACATCAGTTAAAGGTATTCGAAGTTTTCTTGGACATGCAGGTTTTTACAGGAGATTTATCAAAGACTTTTCCAAAACTGCAAAACTTCTTTGCAATCTTCTGTAGAAGGATGTGCCTTTCAACTTCACCAAAGAATGCCAGGAAGCTTTCGAGATCTTAAAACAGAAGTTGGTCTCTGCCCCTATCATAGTAGCACCAGACTGGACCCTTCCATTTGAAGTAATGTGCGATGCTAGTGATTTTGATGTAGGTACAGTTTTGGGACAACGTAAAGCAAAGATTTTCCACACCATTTATTATTCCAGCAGAACTCTAAATGAAGCTCAACTCAACTACACAACCACCGAAAAGGAGTTCCTCGCAGTTGTGTATGCTTTCGTAAATTCCGCTCCTATCTGCTGGGTCCTAAAGTGGTGGTCTACACAGATCATTCAGCAATCAAATATCTGATCACGAAGAAAGATGCCAAACCTAGATTGATCCGTTGGATACTTCTGCAAGAATTTGACGTGGAGATTCGAGACAGGAAAGTGACAGAAAACCAGGTGGCAGATCACTTATCGAGGCTTGAGAGTGGAGAAACAGCTGGTAAAGAACTGTCAATCAAAGAAACTTTTCCAGATGAACCGATGTTTGCCATGAAACAACAGGAAGTCCCTTGGTATGCTGACTATGTCAACTACATTGTGTCAGGAAAATGGCCGTTGGAATGGACAACTCAGCAACGGAAAAAGTTCTTCAAAGAAGTCAAGCATTATGTCTGGGATGAACTGTACCTATTCAAATGTTGTGCTGATCAATTATTGAGACGGTGTATTCCACAGGAGGAAATCAACAGTGTTTTGCAGCACGGTCATTCATCACCATATGGCTGACACTTCAGTGAAAACAAAACTGCAGCCAAAGTCCTACAATCAGGTTTGTTCTGGCCCACTCTTTTTAAAGATGATTATCTTTTTGATTTTCAATGTGACAGGTGCCAGAGAACGGGAAATATTTCCAGGAGAAATGAAGGACCATTGCAAAACATTCTAGAAGTGGAAATATTCGATGTGTGGGGTATAGATTTCATGGGACCGTTTGTTCCATCATTCGAAAACCTGTACATCCTGGTTGCTGTAGACTACGTCTCCAAATGGGTTGAAGCAATTTTATTGCCATCCAATGATTCAAAAGTGGTGATCAAATTCCTGAAAAAGAACGTTTTCACTAGGTTCGGAACACCTCGTGCAATCAAAAGTGATGGTGGCTTTTATTTCTGCAACAGATACTTCGATGTACTTCTATCCAAATACAGAGTTACTCACAAGGTTGCCACAGCTTACCATCCACAGTCAAATGGACAGGTTGAGGTTTCAAACAGGGAAATCAAAAGAATCCTAGAAAGAACCGTTGGATCAACAAGGAAGGACTGGTCAACAAAACTAGATGATGCATTATGGGCCTACCGGATAGCTTACAAGACACTCATTGGTATGTCCCCATATCGATTGATGTTTGGGAAAGCATGCCATCTGCCAGTTGAGCTTGAGCACAAGGCGTACTAGGCACTAAAGAAGTCGAATTTTGATTCACAAGCTGCAGGAGAGAAAAGACTTCACCAACTCAACAAATTGGAGGAATTTTGCCTACAGGCTTATGAGAATGCCAAATTGTACAAGGAAAAGACCAAAAAATGGCATGACCAAAAAATAGTGCACAGACAGTTGGAACCAAGGCAGCAGGTGTTGTTGTACAACTCGAGGTTGAAACTTTTCCCTGGAAAGTTGAAATCTAGGTGGTCAGGTCCATTTGTGATCACTCGGGTTTTACCTTATGGAGCTGTTGAGTTACTGGATCCCAATACCAACAACACATTCAAGGTTAACAGTCAGCGTGTCAAGCACTACTGGGGAGAATCATTTGAGCGACAAAAAGAAAGTGTCACACTTTTAGATCCACCCTAATATTCAATAAGTCACGTCTAGCTGACGACTTTAAACTTAGCGCACGCAGGGAGGCAACCCATGCAATTTTTGTATATATTGTGACTTGGTGTGATTTCATTTTGTGTGTTTAATTTTCGCAGGTTAAGTCATTTCAGGATGGAAGAAGTTCTCGCAAATCTTCAAAAGCAATTTCCCTCTCTCCCTAAAAAATCTCTGATGAAAGTCTACAAAGCTCGCTTGGAACGAATGAGACTACTAACAATCCATGGTTTTCGTAATGAAATTTGATGGGTAATTGAAGCACGAGTCCGATTGACATGTGAGTCTTCTGACTCTTTTATTTCACATCTGCCTGGTTTTGGAAGAAGCACATATGCAAAGAAACGTAGAGCTAAGCAAATGGGTGTTTGTTACAAATGTGCATGCTGGAATTGCAATACTCGTTGTCTTTCTTTAGGAATTGTGTCTGATAATCACGAAGGAAAAATTAAATTCATTAGGGATGGCTTGAGTAAGGAGTCTTTAGATGATATATCTTCGACTCTTGAGACGCATCCCAGTGGATATGTTCACATAGCCTTTCGAAAATTACATACACAATTTCAAAAAGAAAGACAACAGTTAAGTCTTGGGAATCTGACTCAAAAAGACCTTGTTTGCTAATTTATAAGAAAATTGTATGGGAAGCTTGTCCCTGATGTATAGACGTCAATCAAGCCGCTACTTTTCTTGTACATATTATATCTCTTTGTCTTTTCCTAATAATTGTGATTTGTTTTGTTGTTTTCTTTAATTTTCTCTGACAGAATCCATACTTTTTTTACTATCACGGTTTATTTTACTGTTTAACTAATAATTGTCATTTGGCAGGTACTAGTGCTATTATTTTACTCACCCTTTTCAGGTATTATAAATTCAACTCATCATTGCACTTTTGAAGACATCCAGAGTAAAACATGGAAGCCACTTCAAGAAGACGAGTTGAAAACATCTGTGTATTTTGCGGTAGTAGTGTTGGTACTAAACCACAATACGTAGAAGCAGCACAGGAATTGGGTCGAGTCTTAGCTGCAAGAAATATGCACTTAGTATATGGCAGAGGCAATCTTGGACTAATGGGGATCGTTTCAAAGGCCGTACAGGAAGGAGGCAGTAAATTTTTAGGAATCATCCCAAAACCTTTGGCAGAGGCAAATCTTATTGGATCATCAAACGGAGAGGAACTGATCGTGCCAGGTATGTCTGAACGACTAGTGGAAATGATTAACCGTTCTGATGCTTTTATTGCTTTGCCAGGTGGCTTGGGCACATTGGAGGAAATGTTTATAATGCTATCTTGGGCGAACTTGAACATACAGCAGAAACCAATTGGGTTGTTTAACGTTGATGGATTTTATGATTTTCTTTGTGTGTTTCTTGATGATGCCCGAAGAAATGGGTTTGTGTCAAAACCTTTGAAAGAACTACTACTTACTGTCAGAACTGCTCCGGATTTAATTGACCAACTCTTAGCCTATGAACCACGAGTTGACCCTATCCTTTCAAAGATAAATTGGTCCGAGGACGATCATGGTAAGAGGCGTCGTGTTAATCTGGATCTTAACCTTTAACTTTTCGTGTAGAATTTCAACTAACCAAGTATTATCTTCTAAACTCTTCTTCTACTGTTTAAGACATTGGGACAATGTCTCATTTAGGTTTGGGGGAGGGAATTAGTTGATCAGTACCTTATTTTTAGTTTGTGTGTTGTTTTTATTTTTAATCCAAAATTTTCCGAAAAATACAAAAAAATTGAAAATTTTTCTAAAATTACAAAAATATTTTGTGTTTTTATTTTGACTAAAAAGGTGAAATTGGTAAGAGATAGCCAAGTAAGGAGTTTCCACTCCTGAGACGTATCTCAAACCTATTTCGGAAAAAGTTAATTTTTGTTTATTTCCTTTTGAATTATTTAATTTGTGGATTTTCCATAATACTGAATAAAATGGATCTTCATATGCTCAGTTGACAGGTATTATCAATATGCATAGTAACATACGGACATGAGTTAAAAATGAAAAGTTTGTAATATTCAGTGCTCTAGTTTAATTGGAGGAAACATCTCAAAAAGCAATGGAGTAAAAAAAAATCTGAGATCCGAGTTATTAAGTCTGTAAGGGTGTTTTAACACCTAGTGCCCTAAAACCAACTGGTTTGGGAGTCACTGGCCCAAAGCTCGCTACATGGATCAAAGATGCTGCAAAAAATATATATATCTGAAGTCTGAGTAATTAAGTCCGTAAGGGTGTCTTAACATCTGGTGCCCTAAAGCCAACAGGTTTGGGAGCCACCGACCCAACACTCGCTACATAGACGGAAGGTATTGTCTATAAATAAAAAAAAATCAAAAAATCAAAGAAAAAATCAGAAAAATCAGAAAATTTATTCCATTGCTACAAAAAGGTGTGAATTCTGATAAAACTTTAGGACAAAAATATTACTCTCCTATCAACTGCACTTGTGACTGTTGTGGGCAAAAATGAGTTGATTAATATTTTGTTGGCTGTGTATATGGAGAATGGTAAATATAATCGGAGAATTTACTTATTCTGTAATTTAGAAAGAAACAAAACAACTAGTAACTTGGAGTAGAAGTTTCACCTGATTAGTCACTGACTTCTTTATTCTCTTTTCTCTTGTCTTTTTGCTTTTGTGTGCATTAGTTTCACTACCTTTTTACTTTTGTAAAATGTTTGTGGGTATCATTGCTGTAAACCTTCACGAGACTACAACTCGTCCACTAGGGACACGTAGGGGTTTAAAGGCTTGTTGCATACACTAAATGCAACTGTGATCCCTACGAAAGTGGCTTAGTTAAATTTTATTATGTTATTTTATTTTGTGTTTTGCTCGAGGACTAGCAAAATGTTAGGTTTGGGGGTGTGATGAGTGGTAAAACTATCACTATTTCCCACCCATTTAACCTAATATTTTGTATAATTTCTTGAGCTTTGTGAATATTTTGATGTATATTGTGTTATGTTGTAGATAAATAAAGTTTCAGGACATTCTGGAGGTGATTTGGAGCAAAACAGTGAAAATTAGAAAAAGGGGTATTTTGGTAATTTAGGCGCGTCGCGACGCGCAAGCCCTTGGCATCGCGACGCCTAACGTGCACCAAGTCCATGCTAATGTGCACCGAGTCAACGGGTCAGAATTTGAAAAGTTTGAGTTTGCTAACGTGCCACGTGTCACCATCACAGCTGATTTGCTAACGTGCGCCGTGCCACGTGTCATCATCCTACGGTGCCGACAATCACCATTGCCACGTGTCACTCCACGTCACCACCACGTCAGCGTCCACATCATCAGTTGACTTGGTCAATGTGCCACGTCACCTCCACGTCATCATCAACCAATCACGCCTTGCCACGTGTCGCAATCCTACGGTGCCGACACTCCCTTTCGCCACGCGTCGCCACGTCAGTTCACTCATTTAGCTCTCAGCCGCCTTGCCACGTGTCACCTTATCTTCTTATCTGAATTGTCACGTGTCAAGCCCTTTGCAAGCCACGTCAAAAGAAGCTGGCGTCGCGACGCCCAGAGACCACCGAGGCCTATAAATTTAGCTCAAGATTTCAGTTTCAGTTGTACCATTCTCTCTCATTTCTTTGATGTAAATAGGGAGTTTCCCTCTCTAGTTTCTTTTAATTTAAGTTTTGTAATTAAATTTTAATTACGTTTTGTAATAATAGTAATTTACTTTCTTTATTTTTACATTTTTTACTATTTACCATGAGGAGGTAACTTCTCCCTGCTATGGTGAAAGGTAATTCTCTTACTATTTCTATTTAGATTAATCTCCCTTTAATATAATATATAAACTATTTAAAATTTGAGTTAAAAAGGATACCGCCAGATTGGTCGGTTGGTTATTCATTTTAATCTGGTTTAAATCTGACTAATCAAGGATACCGCCAGATTGGTCGGTCGGTAATTTAATTTTGGTTCCGCCTTTATGGCTGGATTATGGACAAATATGACCGCCTTAATAGCTTGTTGGACTTAATTTGATTTAATCAGGTTACCGCCTATATGGCTGGTTGGGAAAATGATCACAAGTATATATATTATATTAAGAGAGATATCTAAATAGTAAATAGTAGAAGTTAATTCCTTTTACCTTAGCATTTTATTTTATTGCATTTATCTTTCCGCATATACTTTTTAGTAATTTTACTTTATGTCTTTTAAGTTTTTACCAGCCCTAGCTATGTGTTGTAACTAAGTTAGTTATCTAGGGTTGTGATGAAATCTAATATCACCGGTTTATAAGGGGTTAGATTATAGTTTGGGTAATATAAAGATTTATTTATTTAGCCTTAATCTTAATGTTTTTTATTAACTGACCACTAATAAAATTGACTAGGTAAACTTAAAATGTCTCAATCTCAAATTGCAAGTTTAAACTAAAAGAGAATTGATATAAGTTCTTGAATATGCAAAGAATTATCTCAATACAAACTCAATTTAAGAATTCAATATTGACATCAACCAACATATATCATTTTCTAAGAGCCAGAAATTTTATTGCATATCAAATCTATATCATAAGCATGTGATATTCTAACCAAGATATGGCTCAAAATTAAAATAAAATTAAAATAAAAACACAAAGTTCTACTCCCTACCCCAAACTTAAAATAAACATTGTCCTCAATGTTGAAAAATAAAAATAGAGAGAAGAAAGAGATACTCATCAGGTTTAGTGATGATAATGAAGAAATTTATCTGTTGGAGAGTGAAGCTAAAACCACGACCCCCAAACTTATGTTGAAACCTGGATCATCGAAAGAAAATACATATCTAAGTAAAAACACAAATAACATAACAAATAAAATAAAACATAAAAAAAAAAAATTAGACATGCTTGGGTTGCCTCCCAATAAGAACTTAGTTTATAGTCTTTAGCCAGACTTTCTTTGAAGAATTTCCTTCAATGAGGCTTCCATATGACTTTAGATGTTGATAATACCTGTCAACTGAGCATATGAGGGCACAACGGCATAGTTCTCATATATTTGGGTATAGGATACTCATGCAAGTGTAATAGGAGGTTGTGTTTTACTGATGGTACGGGAAACAGCTTCGCTCTGGATTGACCCCCTTGGAATTCCATTGGTAGTATGACTATGTGTCTATGGAAGTCCGAAATCAGGGTAGGTGTATTTGGTCTTAACTTGAGACTTGCACCGCTAATACTTGCGACAATCAATATACTTTGGTTTTGGTCGTACAGGGCTTTAACAGGTTCTGTGTACGCCTCTGCTGGGTATATTGAGAATCGTAGTGTGTTGGGTGTGATGTCAAGACGGAAGTATCACTTCAGTCATATGGAGATGATGGTCACGTAGGATACGGTACTAGTACTCTTATGTACTGCAGTCATCGGGATAAAATGACAAGGTCATGTTTATTCAATTATAGAGAGTAGTTACCAGACATCCGACATGTGCTTCGTACGGGGCAGACACAATTCCAGCCCCAGGCCTAGCACGTGACATCCGATACTGGATCGAAACACGCAATACAATGTATACTACGCTTGATATAGATCGTTTATTCCTGTAAGTATGTTTCTGGAGAATTGGGTAGGCATGGCGCTTTGCTAAAAGCCAACCTTGTCTTGTAAATCGGTAAAAGTGTAGTACTAGGTACTTACGTGTTCGGATAGTCCGATGACCGAATTTACTGCCAACATATCCGGGGATCTCATGGGTCGCATCCCGAAGATTCACCGATGACATATGATTCGCACTTTAATTAATCTGGGATTAATTAGATGAGAGAGAAAATTAATATGGGATTAATTGCGGAGATATTTTATCTGGGATAAAATATCATTTAAAGAGAGAAAACGATTAATTTGGAATTAATCGATAAATTAATATATTCGATATATTAAACGAAATTGGATTTCGACGCGGAATTGAAATTAGGTTTTAATTCGGGGAACGAATTAATTTAGAATTAATTGTTACCGATGTGAATAGTAATTATGCTAGGCATGATTATTTAATTAAACTATATTTAATTACGTCGCAACGGAAAATTCGTTAATTTGGAATTAGCGAACCCGAGCCCGGGATTATTTGCGAGCGCATTCGCATTTCGAATTCGAGTGCGGCACGCAAGTCAAACCAGACGTCAAATTGCTAGTCACATCAAGCGTCAAATCACATGTCACTTTGAGTGATGTGACAATTTGATTGATTGATTGATGGTGGTAGTTGGAAGGCATTAATTGTCTTTTGCCTTTGACTTTGTGAAATTGAAAATGGTAAATGGTTAATTTATTTTGGAAATTAAAAAAAAAAACATTATACATTTTCATTTCTCTCTCTTGTTTTTCACGGTTTGGAGCCAAGAAATTCCCTGTCTCTCTCACGCTATTTCTCTTCTGTTTTCTGCTGCTAAAACCGAGAATGTGAAGGAGAAATTGGATGATTTTATGGCAAAATCATCAAGTGCTAGCACACTTTTGTAGACATACAAAGGTGATAGGGAACTCACTTCATGAGCAAGGAATCAACACAGGCTTGGAGCTTGCATGGAGGGCCACCAATGGCCGATTCTTGGAGGAGGAAAATCTGCCACTGCCGAGCTTGGAGGAGGCAAAAAATGAGTTTTGTTCATCACTACGTCGCTCAACCGATCGATGTGAGTATTCTGAAATTCCTCGATTGTATTCACTTTGTATTTTCATTGCTTGAAATGATCTTGGGAAGCTTAGAGAATTCCAACACTCACAACACATCAAGTTTTCAAGTACTGTGTTTTCAAGATGTCAAGTTTTTTTTAACAAATGTCTTCCAATACGTACTGTATCCCACCAACATATGGTGCGACGTGATCTCTCATAGCTCTTGGTTCTCCTGTCGCCCATTGGTAATCTGTTATTTAGAACACCTGAAAAAGACAAATAAAGAGAAACTAAAAGTAATAAAAAAAATAAAATAAAATATAGGTCTAATTAATGCTAAGATTGATTACTCTAATAGTAACAAAAATAAACAATTTCCCCGACAATGGCGTCAAAAACTTGATAGTGATTTTATATAGCATGCAAGCGCACGTATCATACAAGTAATATAGAAAGATAGCAATCCCACAATAAATTATTATTAATGTCAAATATTAAATTTTCCCAACCCTAACCTTTTTTAAACTGACGATTATGATGGAAGAGTTATTAACTAACAAACTAAAGTAAAGCAATGTAAATTTAATTAATCGAAAGTAGCAAGGTAAAATGTAACATCCCCCTCTCGGAGATGCTACCGGCGGTGAATAGGCTGACTTATCCCTCTGAGCCTCTATCTATGAACATCACTACCAATACCATCTCAAACATAAACTTATGCATAGGGACCATTGCCCAACTCATCGACATAAAATGTATTATAATACTCATAATCATGTACACAATAACATTATAATTTATAATTCTATCATGGACACTTTAGCTTATTACATACATAATCTCTACTATAGAAAATGTCTAATACATGACTTTACTTCGATTCTAACTAAAAAATAATGAAAGAAAGAAAGTTAGAAGCTTACTTTGTGTGCCTTAAAACTTGAAAATCATCACCATTTCCTTCAAAAAAATTTCTTGAGGAAGAAGAAGATTGGAAAAGCCTTCTTAAGTTGCTCACATTTTTTGGCTTTTGAGAGAGATGAATAAATAGTGTCCTATTTATAGGACAAGGTGGCTAATTTTTGTTTGGCATGAGTGGTTAGATTTGTTCCACATCACCCAATCTAGTCCATTCTCGAAATTTACTGTAGTATTTATGGAAACTATGATTTATTTTTGACCTACTTCTGTTTTTAATTTGGAAAAATATTCAACGCAGAAATTGTAGGTATCGATCTTAGCTTTCCGAAGATATAAAATTCATGAAAATCGAAGATCGTATGAAAAAGTTATGGCCCAAATATTAAGTACTATATTGAGTGGAACTGTAAGTAAACTTCGTATTGGAACTGTGAAGGACACATCAAATATCTGAAACATAATTCCTCAAACGCATATACGGTTGAGCATGATTATGCCTCATACAATATAGTAGTCGTCGGAATTACCATGGTGTTACATAAAAATAACCTAGGATTACAACTTTGCCACAATATTCTCTTAAATCTTTCTCATTTCTTTAAAATTGATCAATTATAATGAATTATTAATCTAGAACACGATGGTTGAGTAGAAACATCTAACTTAGTTCAATTACCTATATTCATATGATAATTCATCTAAGCCAAACTCATTACGTTCAAGTTTTAATTATGACTATGCATGCCATGTAGGTATATTTATATCCTGCACGAAAATCTATTTAATAGAATGAGATCACGTGTTATCAATTCTCAAGGCTAAACCAAAACTCCATTTTTTCAATGTCACTAAAATTTACCATAATTTTACTATTTGTGACCAAATATAGAATGCATTAAGCAAAGAAAATGATAAACAATCCACATATAAGGTCACATTTCAATCATAATTGAGATTTAATTAACAAAAATTTATATTAGGTTCCATAACAATCTTAGTTTAAGATCTAATTCATGATGAAGAAAATAAACAAGAACACCATGGTATTTAACATAATAAATAACAAAGAATTAGTAAAGAAATGATAATGAAAACAAATCATGAAAGTTGTCAATCTTCCATCTCCAAGTTCTTTAATTTTCTCTTATTGATTCTTGTTTGATCTTCTTGTTCTTGAATGGTTGTTGTGTTTACAGTGTATTTTGGCCTCAAAAGAAGCCTATTTTCCTCCCCAAAAACATGTGTGAAGTAATCTTAAACGTTTTCCTTATATAGATATCATAAAAACTAAGTTTTATAATCAATTTTACACTTATCACATTGGTAGCGAGCCACAAAGGTCTTTGTGGCACACCACAAGCCTTTTCCAACTTTCTGGAATGATTTTTAGCAGGCTAGCGACGCACCACAACATTTTGCGTCATGCCGCTGGCTACAGTGCAGAGTTATCAATTCCAAACTCGATTTTAGCCATGAAGGATTTTGATTGAGTCTTCGATGTAAACTACAAAGTTGTAGATAATTGAGTTTTTTTCCAACATAACTGAAATATCATCTTAATTGGACATCGTATGAGAAAGTTATGAACAAAATACTAAAGACAGCGTAAATTAAGAAATCACTAGTGTAAATTGGGAATTTTGGGTTTTCACTCATTTTTTTGCTCAATTCTCTTTATAATGCATCATAAACAATGAAACAATAAATATTAGTACATTTAACACATTCAATAACATAATTTAGAAGGGAAATCAATGATAAATACACTTGAAAAATGTATATTATATATACTCATCTGTAAGCATTCATCAACTGGCTCAATTTCCTTCCTGCATGCATATGCCCTATATCGTGACTTGTCTTTCATTACTTACGGGCAAGCCTTATGTCCGAAAATCATATACGTAACAGTTGGTGTATAAAATATTGGATTTCCAACAAGATTTATTGTAGGGGTGAGTAAAACCGGTTTCGGTTCCGGTTCCGCATAGAACCGGAACCTACCCGAAAAAATTCGGTTCCGCTCTAAGTGGAACCGGAACCTACCCAATTAAACAGGGTACCCTATTATTCGGTTCCAATCTGGTTCCGGTCCGGTTCCGAATTACCCTATTTTAAAATATTTTAATAAAAACTGCATTCCGATACGAGTCCGTAGGAAAAAACGGGGACCAAATCGGAGTGCGGAAGCTCAAGAACGAAGAAAATGAAGTTTTAGACTTTTAATGCTCGTCGGCCTCATTACCCTTTCTGTTTTCATTTACAATTAGGCAAGTTATCAGTGCATTAAGTTGCCTAGTTGTGAAACCTTGGGGTGACATACCTTCGTTTATCAGATGACCTGTTAGTGGAAAACAATTTCAAGATATTTAAGACATTTGTGAAGAAAATGTATGCTGATCAAGTAAGCAATTCTTCACATGCAAAATAATTTCAAGATATTTAAGATATTTCAGGTTTGTTTGGTAAAATCTTCTCAATGTTCAAGTGATACCAAGGGTGGTGGCTAGATGCAGAAACATAGCATCTAAATTACCAATCAAATAAGCAACTGGATTTGCAGTGCTAATAAAATGCCTTGTATGGTTATATGTTCATATAAATCTCTAAATGTTCATATAAACCGGTTCCATGGTCCGGTTTCGGTTCCGACCATTTTGGAACCGGAACCTACCCGATTACAACCGATTCCAGTTCCAAACCCGGAAAATCGGTCTACCGGAACCGGTGCTCACCCCTACTTTATTGCATTTTCATTTTGTCATAAAGAATAGGAAAGGTAGATCCCATTTCTTGAATAAGTTGCTCAAGGCATAGAGGTGGACAAAAAAGTAATCGGAACTGCAAAATCAAATTGAACCGGAAAAAAATCAAACCGAAGTTATAATTTTTTATTTACAAAAAATAATAGTTCAATATTTTCATTAAAAAATCGAACCGGACCGAATTAAAATAATTTTTTAACTAAAAACCGAATCGAATCCAATTAATTGAATAATTTCCTTTATTGAATTTTTTAAAAATCTAATCATATTATGTTGTTATTTTATAATTATATTTGTTACATTATCTAATTTATTTAGTGTTTAGCGATGATCAATTTCATGAAATATTTATAAAAAAAATGATTTGGTTTTTTTTTCTACATTTTAAATATTTTAAATGATTTATATCTTATGAAAATTTTTACTGGTGTAGTTGTAATTATTAAATTTAAGAAAATGTTAGATTCAATTACTATTATTAATTTTTTTTATTTTTGTTGTTATAATTAAAAAATTAAAAAAATAAATTGTATCGAATAGACAATTACAAATAATTATAATTTTTTAATAAAAATCATATATTTACTTTTTTTTAAAAATGAATAATTATAATTATAATTATAATTTTTTTTTTAATCATACCAAACGAGATATTTGAATAGCGGCTACATATTCAGCTTCACAACTTAAGAACTGCACCATAAGACTGCAACAGAACCTGTACTAAAACAGTATCTGGTTGTGGTGCATCTGTCATTCACTTCACCAGCTCAATCTGCATCTACATAACCATTCGAAGAAAAAGACGTGCTGCTTGAATATTAACCCACCACAATTTAGAGTGCCTTGGACGCAGTTAAATGACCCTGATATGGATAGTCCATAAACTGCAAAAGAGACTCCTACAGAAAATACAATATCAGGTCTTGTGATGGTTAAATTGAATAAACTACCAACATTCTGTAGGTAAAAAGTTCCGGTGGTTACTTCTTTAGACTCCACCTATACGGAAGTGGTTAAGTAAACTTGCTACATTCCCTTCTTGAGAGATCAGATAACCAAATGATTTTTGAACTTCCAAGCCAACAAAACAGTAGGCTTTGCTCAGACTTTTCATTTCAAAACAAACTGACATGCCAAGAAAACAGCTAGCTTCTCCCAAACAGGGTAACACAGGCAATATATTTTAGCCGCCTGTGACATGATGAGCAACTGAGTCGATGATGACTCGCTAGGTTGACTATAAAAGCATAATCGAAAAGCCATTGTAACTTATGGCAGCGGTGCTGGATCACAACATTTAATTGAAATAACAATATCTAGTGTCACAAGGAGGCATCTGATAAAACAAGATAAAGTTGACTTCAAAAAGAAAACAAACCAAGAAAAATAAGCATATATAGAGTGACAGAAAGTCCTTCTAAATAAAACTCTCTAAGGGGCGGCAGGTTTCTCCGTTTTCTCCTCTGCAGCAGCTTCAAAGGTCTCGCCTGGCACAAGATCTGGGACATCATCATCATCGTCCTCTTGAGTGTTGGGAGCACCAGGGTCTGCATTAGGTACTTGCTTCTGGAACTGTTCAGCCAACTTCCTAAGGTTGTCCAAGTTATCTGGCCCTGAAAAGGATTCAATTGAAAATAAGTGCCACTACTAATGACAAGCCGCTTGAATAACGGGACCTTCTGAAATAATTGAAATATAAGAAATGCATACCCAATTGGTTGATAATTCCAGGGAGAATATCCTGCAATTCTGTGATTAAAAAATTCACATGTTAATCTCATGATGACGAATTTAATAACGAAATATGGCAAAGCCATGGGCCAATCAAACAAACAGAATGTAAGCATAAGTTGAGATAAGTCATATATGAAATTGAATCATAAAATTACATATTTTCTTCTCAAATGAAAAAAATAGACACGTACTCTTGGTTTGTGGGGTACCACTAACTACCCATGTGTTGGCCTGAATTGAAGCTTGCACTGAAAAAATGAAAAAAAAGATTAAATGAGTATCAAGTGGAACAATAGAAAGATAATGTGAAAACAAATTAGAGACTTCATATCATCAATCATGTTCTATCGGGCTATACCTTTGGGGTTTATAAACTGAATAACAACATCGTCCTTGAAAATGTTAACTTCCTCAATTGCAGTAATAGCATTCACACCTACTCTCTTCAAAGTGCTCTGAAGCCTTTTGTCATCGGTGGTGGTCGTCTTATGAACAGCTTTCTTCTTTCTGTGGTTTAAAGTGTCAAAAAGAGGTCACTACAATCAGCACGTGTAAAAGTCAAGTACATGTCATAATGGAGAGGAAATTTTCTATGGTGAAAACACAAAGTAAATAATTCTTCAACAAACAAAACCAAATCTAATGCCATAGGATGTAATCCATGAAACCCACAGAGAAAAAACCAACACTATTTTATGTTATCTTTGATTGCAAAAGAACAAGAAAAAAAATAAAGATGAGATAAAAATAAACCATGAATATACATGGTTTCTCTCATTCCCGCTCTCTTTGTTTTCTCGGTTAACTAACAGTGGATATGAAGTGATAAAGATGAGAGATATAACAAGAAAAACATTAAGGTCAAAGCAAACAGACAAATATATAATGCTAAAGACAACAAAATCTCTTTGCATCTTTATAATATTTTCAGAACAAATTATTCAATACTGGAATAGCTCCCAAACCTTCTCACGCTACCCTTTCCACCCGTGCGAACTGCAGTGGCCATCTTCTTTAGCTTGTCAACATCCATCTGCATAAGAGGAATAAAAGCAATCAGAGAAAACAATCACTTTACTACTAGTAGAGTGATTGTAAAACAAATTGAAATAACATATATTCCCTACGATTTGCACATTTAAATATTAACAGGGATACCGTAGGAACAAAAATGAATCAAAATCAAAACTTTAAAATAAACACAAACCCAAAAATTCAACCCACAAAAGGGGAAAACAGAGACCACCTCAATCAAGCAAATACGAATAAGAAATATAACAGAGATCTTAAAAAGCGCTAAATGCCCAAACGAACAATAGCCCTAAATCCAAACAGGGAGAAAAAAAAAACACTCATATTTTTAGCACAGGGAAAAATAAATTAGCATGATAAAGGAAACCCAGAAATCAAAAGAAAGATTAAAGGGTATAAGCGACGTTACCTTGAGCTAGGGTTTTCGTATGGGGATAAATGATTTGAGGGTAGAAGATAAGAGAGAGAGAGCTGAGAACCCTTTGCTTTGTTCCTCAGGCGGCGCTAAGGTTTTTGCCCTTAAGATACGATATTTAAGCACTCGAGAATCATTGTTACGTTAGGATCCGACGGCCAGGAATTACTGATATCATCGCCACGTGTCAAGACGGCAATGGGTTTGATGTACAACATCTATATTCTATATCTATATATTTATTTACATATATATAAAAGATAAAAAAAAAATTTGAACAATTCTCATCACGACACGTGATAATAGGGGTGGGCGCGGTTCGGTTTGGTTCGGTTTTTGCTAAAAACCGAACCAAACCATATTTTACGGTTCGGATTTTTTACCTCTCAAACCAAACCATTAAATAACGGTTTGGTTCGGATTGAAAATTTTCTAAACCAGCGGTTTACGGATTGGTTCGGTTCGGTTTACAGATTATTATATTTAAAACAAATTTTCATCCACTTAAGTGAAAAAAAAAAAAAAAAAAAACTAGTCTATCCAACAAATAGTATAAAGTGCTAGGATGTAAGATGTGACTTCATGGAACACATGCACTTCATAAAGTATTTTAAAATGAGGCACAATTAATTCTTGTATTTTTTAAAAATTACCTTGAATAATGATGCTACCATAGTACCATCATTCTAATTAAGAGACAAATTCAACATCTTACTTTTAAGAATAATGATGCTACTATAAAACAAAAAATTTAAAAATAAAAGTATTAACAAATAAATTGAAAAAAAAAATATTAACAAAAAAATATATTAACAAAAAATTTAAGAATAAAAGTATTAACATACTAATAAAAAGAATACATAGAATAAAATTAAAAGAAAAATACAAATTTTTTTATAAAAATATATAATTTTTTAATTATAACGGTTCGGTTCGGTTTAACAGGTGCGGTTCGGATTAGCTCCCGAACCGAACCGTAAACCGTTTGGGGTGGTCCAATCCGAACCGCAAAACGAACCGTTAGAAAAAAAACCGTAAATTCGGTCCGGTTTGGTTCGGTTTACGGTTTGGTTCGGTTCGGTCGGTTTTTTTGCCCACGCCTACGTGATAACGTTATATTAAAATTATAAAATTAAATAAATAAATTTATTAAATAAAATTTATATTATAATTTTATTAAAATAAGAAAACATATTACACTATCTCATTATGATAAAAAAATACTATTAAATTATAAAATTAAATTAATAAATTTATTAGATAAAAATCATATTATAATAAGAAAACATATTATACTATTCGATTAAATATTTTTTAGCTTTATAATTGCATCGCATGACACCTAATCTATATAGTTAATTTTTTTATTACCTATTATAATACAAAGATATATCATAATCATCTATTAAAATTAAAAAAAAAAAAAAAAAAAGACATATGTGTCACATAATATCTACAATTAATATTATTATTAAATTATAAATTTAAAATAATAAATTATTAAAATGATATATGTTAAATATTTTTAATACTCATCATCGCGTCACGTGACGGCTTCATATTAAAGTTATAAAATTAAATTAATAAATCTATAAAATAAAATACATATTATAATTTTATAAGAATTCTATTATAATACGAAAACAAATTAAACTATCCTATTAATATAAAAAAATACTAATAAATTATCTACAGTTAATTTAATCTCTACAATTAATTTTTTTTATTATTAAATTATAAAATGAAGACATCTCTATAATTATTTTTTATCATTAAATTAAAAAATTAAAATAATAAATTACTAACATAAGAAACATATTACAATATAAAAACATAATTTATAATTAAAGTAGTAAAAATATTAATTTAATTAATTAATTAATTAATATTATAAAATTAAATAAAGAAACCTATTATAATAAGAAAACATATTATAATCTCCCATTAAAATTAAAAAAAAAATCACATGTCACACTTAATCACTGCAATCAATTTTTTATTATTAAATTATAAAATCAAAATATTTTTACAATTAAATTTTTGTTAAATAAAAGATTGTTACAATAAAAATACATATTATAATTTTATAAGAACTTTATTAAAATAAGAATTCACATTACAACGTCTCATTACAATAAAAAAAAAACACTATTGAATTAATAAATCTATTAAATAAAAACTCTACTATAACAAGAAAACATATTATACTATTCGATTAAATAAATATATATGTGTGTGTTAAATATTTTTTAGCTTTCTCATTATATCATATGACACATAATCTATACAATTAATTTTTTTATTACCTATTATAATATAAAAATATATATAATCATCTATTAAAATAAAATAAAAAAATATTTGTCGCATAATATATGTAATTAATATTTTTATTATAAAATTAAAATAATAAATTATTAAAATAAAATACATATTACGATATAAAAATATAATATTATATTAAAATAAGAAACCTAAATGCAGCTGCCAATAAAACCTAACAAATTTTTTGAATTTCGGGTTTAATTTTATTTTAGATTATTTTTATAAGTTTTTTTTATTATTTCATGAATTTTTTGTTATTTACTGTTCTTCGGGATGTGGACTCTAACTATTAGCTCTTACACAACGAATGAGACATAAATATTGAGTGTAACTAAATCAATTACCTATTTAGATTATAAAACTGAGATCCGAAAAATTTACAAAATGAATACCTAAAATATATGCTCAACTCGTACAAAGTGCGAGCTTTGTGCTATTATATATCAAATTTAAATATTTTTAAGTATTCTAATTGCATCACTTGACAGCTTCATATTAAAGTTCTAAAATTAAATTAATAAATCTATTAAATAAAAATCATATTAAAATAAAATACATATTATAAATTTATAATAATTATATAATAACAAAAAAACATATTATAATAGCCTATTAAAATAAACAAAATATATATTATCAAATTATCTACAATTAACCTAATCTCCACAAATAATTTTTATTATTAAATTATAAATTTAAATTATCTCTATAATTATTTTTTATTATTAAATTAAAAAATTAAAATAATAAATTATTAACATAAGAAACATATTACAAGATAAAAATATAATTTACTATTAAAGTAAGAAATCTATTAATTTAATTAATTGATTAACATTTAAATTTATTATTATTAAATTATAAAATTAAATAAAGAAGCCTATTATAATAAGAAAATATATTATAATTGATGAGTGGTAATTATATCACTATTTTCCACTCATTTAACTTAATATTTTGTATATTTTTCTTGAGTTTTGTGAATATTTTGATGTTTTTGTGTTATTTTGTAGATAAATAAAGTTTCAGGACTCTCTGGAGGTGATTTGGGGCCAACACAGTGAAAAAGGGACAAAAGAGCAATTTGGTAATTTTGCGCGTAGCCTTCGGCATCGCGACGCCTAACATGCGCCATGAGCTGCTAACGTGCGCTGGGGGACACGTGTCAGAATCTAAAAAGTATGACTTGCTAACGTGCGTCTGTCACGTGTCAACATCACAGCCATCCGCTAACGTGCGTCGTGCCACGTGTCATCATCCTACGGTGCCGACAATCGCCATCGCCATGTTTTGACACGTGTCATCCCGCGTGTCAGCCACGTCATCGTACACATCAGCAGTAGACCGAGTAAACTCGCCACGTCAGTGCCACGTCATCATCAGCCAATCACAGCATGCCACATGTCACAATCCTATGGTGCCGACAATCCACATCGCCACATCATCGCCACGTCAGCATAATCATTGAGTTGCCAGCCGCCTTGCCACATGTCACCTTATCACCTTATCCAGATTGCCACATGTCATCACCTCTGCAAGCCACGCAGCAATTCTGCGCGTCACGACGCACAAAGCCTTGCTCGTCGCGACGCGAAGGCCCCATCAACGCCTATAAATTCAGCTCGAGATTTCAGTTTCAGATGTACCTTCCTCTCTGAATTCTCTGATGTAAATAGGGAGTTTTATATCTAGTTTTCTTTAAATTTCAGTTTTGTAATTAATTTTAATTACGTTCTTTAATAATAATTTACTTTTTTTTTACTTTTTCAGTTTTTACTATTCAACATTATGAGGTAACTTCCCACTGTTAGGGTGAAAGGTAAAACTTTTATTACTGTTATTTAGATTAATCTCCCTTAATTATAATATATTCACTACTGAAAATTTGACTTAACAATGATACCGCTATATTGGTCGGTTGGTAATCAATTATAAACTGGTTTTAATCTGACTAAGCATGGATACTGCCTGGTTGGTCGGTTGGTAATTTCCGCCTATATGGCTGGTTTATGGACTTTCTTAATCAGGTTACCGCCTATATGGCTGGTTGGTAATATCACACAAGTTAATATATTATATTAAGGGAGATATCTAAAATAGTAGTGATAAAAGTAAATCCTCTAGCCCTACCATTTTCTTTTATTATAATTTTCTACATTTACTTTTCAACATTTTACTTTATGTCTTTTATTTTTAAGTTTTTACTCGCCCTTGTTATGTGTCATAACTAAGTTAGTTATCTAGGGTTGTGATGAATTCTAATATCACCGGTTTATAAAGGGTTATTTTGTAGTTTGGGTAATTTAAAGGTTTACTTATTTAGTCTTAAGTTTAATGTGTCTTGTTAACTGGACATTAATAAGATTGATCTGGTAAATCTAAAATAAACTTGACAAATGAATTTTAGGTTTCAGTCTTAGACTTAATAGCTCACGATCTTCCTTGAGGATAGATAACCCTTTAATAGATTTCCTTACAGGATAGACCTATACCTGTCGGGGGGGTAACCTTTATTGGAACTTAATCTTAATGAATCCATGTAATGTGGTTGACATAGACATATGGTTCAATTGGTTATACTGGGTATTTGTGTCTGACCATCGACAGAGGCTTTCGCATAATTTCTTATTCCAAGTTAGTAACCCGATTTATTACACAAACATGAAATAATCACTTCATCTTTTAAAAGACATTAGAAAGATTCACAACCCTAGATAGTTTTTTAATATTGAATTTTCTTAAACCTACTTTCGTGCAATTTTATTTACTTGTTTTTAAATTTGAATCATCACTATTTCAAATCAATCAATCAACCCGTTAGATACTAGTAATCATTTGACCTCATAAAATTAATAGATTAGGTATTAAGTCCTCGTGGGATCGATACTTTTTATACTACTTGAACGATATGTGCGCTTGCGTTATACGCGTGTGATTACGCCGGTCAAGTTTTTGGCACCGTTGCCGGGGACTTATTTATCTTTCACTATTAGTTTTGAGGTTAGATACCTTTACTTGTATTTAATTTCTTTTTACTTATTGTTTTTGTTTTCTTGTGTTTCAGGTTCTCAGAAACTACATGAGACGAACCAGAAGCTTTGAACTCCGACCGCTTGACCCAGAAATTGAAAGAATCATCAGACAGTTGAGAAGGGAAAGGCGAGAAGGCCAAGAAGCAATTATCAACATGGAACCTGAACCTTTGAAGGTTGCACCAGCAATACCCATTCGAGACAGAACCATTCTGGTGGTCGACGGCTTCATTTCCTGTATTGTACTTCCTCTTTTACCAGTAAATGTGTGTGACATCAAAACATGCATTCAGATGATTCAGCAATCAGTGCAGTTTAGGGGAAAAGCAACTGAAGATCCTAATACCCACATCAGCAACTTCCTGGAAATTTGTGGCACTTTCAATTACAACCGGGAAGCTGAAGAAGCAATGAGACTGCGGGTTTTTCCATACTCATTGAAAGACAGAGCTAAAGCTTGGCTACATTCACTACCAGCAGGTTCCATCAAAACTTGGAACACTTTAGCCACCAAATTTCTTCCAAAGTACTTTCCACAATCCATAACTGGAAAGCTGAGGAATGACATCACATCCTTTGTACAACAAGACTCGGAAACTCTCTACGAAGCTTGGGAAATGTACAAAGATTTGCTCCGGAAATATCCTCACCATGAGATTCCAAAATGGCTTCAAGTCCAAACTTTCTATAATGGACTTTCTGGACTGATGAGAACTACAATCGATGCTGCTGCTGGAGGAGCTTTAATGGCAAAAGGAGAAGATCAAACCTATGACCTAATCGAAGAAATGGCCAACAAAAATTCCTTGTGGCCAACAGAAAGGAGCATAATCCAAAGAATTGCAGGAATTTATGAAGTTAGAGCCAATACAGCAGTCAACGCCAAGCTGGATCAGATATGCAAATTCATGGAGACTCTTACCACTGGATCCACAAGTCCACCATATGGAGGAGCACCAGAACCAAACCAACTTGAAGAGACGGTGAATTATGTCAACAATTTCAACAGACAGGGGAACAATCCATATTCCAACACCTACAACCCAGGGTGGAGTAATCATCCCAATTTTTCATGGGGCAATAATTCATGGCAAAAGAACAATCCACCACCTGGATTCCAATAGTAGAACTATCCACCACCAGGATTTCAACAACAGAACAAAAGCCAGGAACATGAAAAAGAACCAGAAATGAAAGAATGGATTGCAGAGATGTTCAAAAAGCAACAAGCAGCATATGATGCTATATTTCAAAGCCAATCTGCTTCCATCAAAGCACTGGAGAATCAAATTAGACAACTAGCCAATGCTCAGAGTTACAAACCGCTAGGAAATCTTCCCAGCAATACAGAACCAAATCCAAGGAACCGAGGGAAGGAGCAATGTCAAGCCATCACCTTGAAAAGCGGTACTGAAATCAACAAAAATTTTGGAATCAAGGCAACAATTGAAGAAGTTCCAAAAGATGCAGTTCCACAAATGGAGGAAAAAGAAGCAAAGGAAAAAGAAATAGATCAGATCATTCCACCTCCATATTTTCCTCAGCGTCTTCAGAAAAACAAATTGGACAAGCAGTTTGCTCGATTCCTGGAGGTTTTCAAAAAGCTGCACATCAACATCCCATTTGTAGAATCCTTGGAAGAAATGGCCAGCTATGTCAAATTCATGAAAGATATTCTTTCACGAAAACGGAGATTGGGAGATTACGAGACAATAGCATTGATGGAAGAATGCAGTGCCATAATTCAAAGGAAACTTCCCCCGAAGTTGAAAGATCCTGGCAGTTTCACAGTCTCATGCACCATTAGAGAACATTATATCGGTAAGGCGTTATGTGACTTAGGTGCAAGTGTTAATTTAATGCCTTTTTCTATTTACAGGAAACTGTAAATTGGAGAAGCAATGCCTACCTCAATCTCACTACAACTTGTTGATCGAACGCTCGCATTTCCAAAAGGTGTTGTTGAAGATATGCTGGTCAAAGTCGATAAACTTATTCTTCCAGCAGATTTCATTATCCTTGACATGGAAGAAGACAAAGATGTACCTATCATCCTTGGAATACCATTCTTAGCGACAGGACGAACTGTTATTGATGTACAAAAATGAGAACTGACCATGAAAGTTCAAGACCAAAAAGTTACCTTTAATGTTTTCAAAGCCATGAAATTCCCGAGCGATGAAAAAGAAGAAGAATGTTTCAGAATTGATGTTGTTGATAGTATCGTTAGGATACTGATACAATTCCCACAGACAAACTTGAAGCTTTCATCACAAACATGACTGACAGCGAGCTAGATGCTGAAATCCTTGAATGTATCAACTACCTTGACAAACCATTCCGATTCAAATCGACACCACAAGTGGAAAGTCTGGAACTTCCAAAGAAAGATCGGATCAAGCCTTCGATTGAAGAACCACCACAGCTGGAGCTGAAGTTACTTCCGAGCCATCTCAGGTATGCATTTCTTGGAAACTCTTCTGAATTACCTGTTTTTATTTCTTCTTCGCTAACATTGGAGCAGGAAGAAAAGTTGTTAAGAGTGTTACGAGAACACAAGAGAGCCATTGGCTGGACTATAGCAGACATTCGAGGCATTAGTCCATCATTTTGCATGCACAAGATTCTGATGAATGATGGGTACAAACCCACAGTGGAGCATCAACGGAGGCTCAATCCAATTATTAATGAGGTCGTAAAGAAAGAAATCATCAAATGGTTGGATGCTTGCATCATTTACCCCATCTCAGACAACACTTGGGTGAGTCTTATGCAGTGTGTGCCAAAGAAAGGAGGAATCACTGTAGTCACAAATGAAAAGAACAAGCTAATTCCAACAATAACAGTGACTGGATTGAGAGTATGCATGGACTACCGAAAATTGAACAAAGCCACGAGAAATGACCATTTTCCGTTGCCATTCATTGATCAAATGTTGGACAGACTGGCGGGACATGAGTTCTATTACTTTCTGGATAAATATTCAGGGCACAATCAGATTGCTATCGCCCTAAAAGATCGGGAGAAAACCATATTTACATGTCTCTATGGTACTTTTGCTTTCCGCAGGATGCCATTTGGATATGTAATGCACCCGCCACATTTCAGCGTTGCATGATGGCCATCTTCTCAGACATACTGGAGTAGAGTATGGAGGTATTCATGGATGATTTTTCTGTGTTTGGAGACTCTTTTGACCACTGCTTGCAAAATTTGGAACATGTGTTACAAAGATGTGAAGATACCAACCTGCCACTTCATGGTGCATGAATGCATTGTTCTTGGACACCGGATCTCACAAAAGGGAATCGAGGTAGACAAAGCAAAGATTGAAACAATTGAAAAACTACCTCCGCCGACATCAGTAAAAGGGATTTGGAGCTTTCTCGGACATGCAGATTTTTATAGGAGATTTATCAAAGATTTTTCCAAGATTGCTAAACCTCTGTGCAATCTTCTGGAGAAGGATGTGCCTTTCAACTTCACCAAAGAATGCCAGGAAGCTTTTGAGATATTAAAACAGAAGCTGATTTCTGCCCCCATCATTGTAGCACCAGACTGGACTCTTCCATTTGAAGTGATGTGTGATGCTAGTGATTTTGCTGTAGATGCAGTTTTGGGACAACGCAAAGAAAAGATTTTCCACACCATTTACTACTCCAGCAGAACTTTGAATGAAGCTCAACTCAACTACACAACCACCAAAAAGGAGTTGCTCGCAGTTGTGTACGCTTTTGACAAATTCCGCTCCTATCTGATGGGTCCCAAAGTGGTGGTCTACACAGATCATTCAGCAATCAAATACTTGATCACGAAGAAAGATGACAAACCCAGATTGATCCGTTGGATACTTCTTCTGCAAGAATTTGACGTGGAAATTCGAGACAGGAAAGGGACAGAGAATCAGATGGCAGATCATCTATCGAGACTTGAGAATGGAGAAACAGATGGCAAAGAACTGAAAATCAAAGAAACTTTTCCAGATGAACATCTGTTTGCCATGAAACAGCAGGATGTCCCTTGGTATGCTGACTATGTCAACTTCATTGTATTAGGAAAATGGCCGTTGGAATGAACAACTCAGCAAAGGAAGAAATTCTTCAAAGAAGTCAAGCACTATGTCTGGGATGAGCCGTACTTGTTCAAATGTTGTGCTGATCAATTATTGAGACGGTGTGTTCCACATGAGGAGGTCAACAGTGTTTTGCAACACTGTCATTCATCACCATATGGCAGACACTTCAGCGGAAACAAAACTGCAGCCAAAGTCCTACAATCAGGTTTGTTCTGGCCCACTCTTTTTAAAGATGCTTATCTTTTTGCTCTTCAATGTGACAGATGCCAGAAAACGGGGAATATTTCTAGGAGAAATGAAGGACCTTTGCAAAATATTTTGGAAGTGGAGATATTCGATATGTGGGGTATTGATTTTATGGGACCCTTTGTTCCATCATTCGGAAAACCGTACATAATGATTGTTGTAGACTACATCTCCAAATGGGTCGAAGCAATTGCACTGCCATCCAATGATACAAAAATGGTGATCAAATTCCTGAAAAAGAATATTTTCACTCGGTTCGGAACACCTTGGGCAATTATCAGTGATGGTGGCTCACATTTCTGCAACAGATACTTCGATGCACTCCTATCCAAATATGGAGTTACTCACAAGGTTGCCACTGCTTATCATCCACAGTCAAATGGACAGGTTGAAATTTCAAACAGAGAAATCAAAAGAATCTTAGAGAGAACCGTTGGATCAACAAGGAGGGACTGGTCAACTAAATTGGATGACACATTATGGGCATATCGAACAGCTTACAAGACACCCATTGGTATGTCCCCATATCGTATGGTGTTTGGGAAAGCATGCCATCTGCCAGTTGAGCTTGAACACAAGGCGTACTGGGCACTGAAGAAGTTAAATTTTGATTCACAAGTTGCATGAGAGAAACGACTTCAGCAACTCAATGAATTGGAGGAGTTTCGTCTACAGGCTTATGAGAATGCCAGATTGTACAAAGAAAAGACCAAGAAATGACATGACTGTAAAATAATGCACAGACAATTGGAACCAAGCCAGCAGGTGTTGTTGTACAACTCAAAGTTGAAACTTTTCCCTGGAAAGTTGAAATCAAGGTGGTCAGGTCCATTTGTGATCACTCAGGTTTTTTCATATGGAGCTGTTGAGTTACTGGATCCCAACACCAACAATACATTCAAGGTTAACAGTCAGCGTGTCAAGCACTACTAGGGAGAATAATTTGAGCGACAAAAAGAAAGTGTCACACTTTCAGATCCAGCATAACATTCGAGAAATCACGTCTAGTTGACGACGTTAAACTTAGCGCTCGCATGGAGGCAACCCATGCAATTTGTGTATATATTGTGATCTGGTGTGTTTTATTTTTGTGTGTTTAATTTTTACAGGTAAAGTCATTTCACGATGGAAGAAACTCTCGCAAATCTTCACAAGCAATTTCCTTCTCTCCCTCAAAAATCTCTAATGAAAGTTTACAAAGTTCGCTTGGAACGGATGAGATTACTAACGATCCATGGTGTTCCTAATGACATTCGTTGGGTAATTGAAGTACGGGTCCGATTGGCAGGTGAGTATTCTGAATCTTTTATTTCACATCTGTCTGGTTTTAGAATAAGCACTTATGTAAAGAAACATAGAGATAAGCAAATGGGTGTTTGTTACAAATGTGCACGCTGTAATTGCAATACTCGTTGTCGTTCTTTAGGAATGGTGTCTGATAATCGTGAAGATAAAATTAAATTCATTAGGGATGGCTTGAGTAAGGAGTCTGTGGATGATATATCTTCAACTCTTGAGACGCATCCCAGTGGATATGTTCATATAGCCATCCGCAAATTACATACACAATTCCAAAAAGAAAGACAACAATTAAGTCTCGGAAATCTGACTCAAAAAGACTTTGTTTACCAATTTATAAAAAAATTGGATGGGAAGCTTGTCCCTGACGTATAGACGTCAATCAAGTTGTAAATTCTTGTACATATTATATCTCTTTGTATTTTCCTAATAATTGTAATTTGTTTTGTTGTTTTCTTTTATTTTCTCCGATAGGATCCAGACCTTTTTGATTATCACGATTTATTTTACTGTTAACTAATAATTGTCATTTGGCAAGTACTAGTGCTATTATTTTACCCTTTTCAGGTGTTATAAATTCAACTCATCATTGTTCTTTTGAAGACATCCAGAGTAAAACATGGAAGCCACTTCAAGAAGACGAGTTGAAAACATCTGTGTTTTGCGGTACTAGTGTTGGTTTTAAGCCACAATACGTAGAAGCAACACAGGAATTAGGTCGAGTCTTAGCTGCAAGGAATATGCACTCAGTATATGGCGGAGGCAATCTTGGACTTATGGGGATCGTTTCAAAAGCTGTACATGAGGAAGACAGTCACGTTTTGGGAATCATCCCAAAACCCTTGGCAGAAGCAAATCTTATTGGACCATCAAACGGAGAGGAACTGATCGTGCCAGATATGTCTGAACGATTGGTAGAAATGATTAACCGTGTTGATGCTTTTATTGCTTTGCCAGGTGGCTTAGGTACATTGGAGGAAATTTTTACAGTGTTATCTTGGGCGAACCTGAACATACACCAGAAACCGCTTGGACTGTACAACGTTGAAGGATTTTATGATTTTCTTTGTGTGTTTCTTAATGATGCCCGGAGAAATGGGTTCGTGTCAAAACCTTTAAAATAACTCATCTTCACTGCCAGAACTGCTCCGGATCTAATTGACCAAATCTTAGCGTATGAACCATAAATTGACCATATCCTTTCAAAGTTAAATTGGTCTGAGGACGATCGTGGTAAGAGGTGTCGGATTAATCTGGATCTTAACCTTTAACTTTTCGTTTAGAATTTCAGTTAACCAGGTACTATCTTCTAAACTCTTCTTCTACTGTTTAAGACATTGGGGACAATGTCTCATTTAGGTTTGGGGGAGGGAATTATTTGATCAGTATCTTGTTTTTAGTTGTGTGTTGTTTTTATTTTTAGTCGAAATTTTTTCGAAAAATACAAAAAAATTGAAAAATTTTCAAAAATTACAAAAATATTTTGCATTTTGCATTTTTTGATTTTTTTTTTACTAAAAAGGTGAAATTGGTGAGAGATAGCTGTGTAAGGAGTTCTCATTCCTGATATGTATTTCAACCCATTTTCGAAACAAATTAATTTTTGTTTATTTCCTTTTGAATTCTTTAATTTGTAAATTCTCCATAAAATTGACTAAAATGGATCTTCATATGCTCAGTTGGCAGGTATTATCAACATGCATGGTAACATACGGACATAAACTGTAATTGAAAAGTTTGTAATATTCAGTGCTCTAGTTTAATTGGAGGAAGCATCTCAAAAAATAATGGAGTAAAAAAAAAAACGTCTGAGATCCGAGTTATTAAGTCCGCAGGGGTGTTTTAACACCTAATGCCCTAAAGCCAACTGGTTTGGAAGTCACTGGTCCAAAGCTCGCTACATGGATCAAGGATGTTGCAAAAATATATATATCTGAAGTCTGAGTAATTAAGTCTGTAGGGGTGTCTTAACATCTGGTGCCCTAAAGCCAACTGGTTTGGGAGCCACCGACCCAACACTCGCTACATAGATGGAAGATATTGTATATAAATAATAAAAAAAATCAAAAAATCAAAGAAAAAATCAGAAAAATCAGAAAAATTATTTCATTACTACAAAAATGTGTGAATTCTGATAAAACTTTATGATAAAAATATTACTCGCTTATCAACTGCACTTGTGACTGTTGTGGACAAAAATGAGTTGGTTGTGTATATGAAGAATGATAAATATAATCGGAGAATTTACTTATTCAGTAATTTAGAAAGAAAGAAAACAACTAGTGACTTGGAGTAGAAGTTTCACCTGATTAGTCACTAACTTCTTTATTCTCCTTTCTCTTGTCTTTTTGCTTTTGTGTGCATTCTACCTTTTTACTTTTGTAAAATATTTGAGGGTATCTTTGCTGTAAACCCTCACGAGACTACAACTCGTACATTAGAGACACTTAGGGGTTTAAAGGCTTGTTGCATATGCTAAATGCAACCGTGATCCCTACGAAAGTGGTTTAGTTAAATTTTATTTTAAATATGTTTATGTTATTTTATTCTGTGTTTTGCTCGAGGACTAGCAAAATATTAGGTTTGAGGGTGTGATAAGTGGTAATTATATCACTATTTTCCACTCATTTAACTTAATATTTTGTATAGTTTCTTGAGTTTTGTAAATATTTTAAAAGTTATTTATAACTAGAAATATATTTTAAAATGAGAGAGTATGACGAGAGAAAAACTTTAATGTGAATTAGAAATATTGTTTAAGAATTGATAAACAAACAAATGAGATATAAATATTAAGTATAAGTAAACCAATTGTCTCATTTAAACTATAAAACTAACTATATTCAGATCATTTACAAGATTAATACCTGAAATTTTATTATGATATGAAATTATAGTAAAATATGTGCTCAACATGCACAAAGTGCGGATCCTACACTAATAATGTGTAAAGGCTTTTGTTTTGTTAAGATGATGATGGGCTTAATAGTGGTATGTGATCATTGATTCGCGTCCGATTTATTTAAATTTAAACTGTTGTTTTCAAACGAGGATTAAAATTTTTTTAAAATAGCAATTAAGTTAGAACATTAAATTATTCTCAATGATTTAGATGAAATATTATTTTAACTTTTAAGAATATAGCTATTTAAATTAATTTTTTTACTTAAATATCATTTACATTTATGCTTTGTTATCATCAAAATTAACATGGGTTTTTTGAAAATCTCCCTTAAGTATGAAAATAGTGTAAATGATGAATTCTTAAAACTCATAAAACACCTTCTTCAAATTGTGACAAAATCCATAAATTTTACTACATATATATCATCTTAAAAATAGACAATCCCAATATACAAAAAGCATATTGGTCTTGTGTTTCTGATGATCAGCCATAGAGTATAACTCGTGGAATAATGTGAAATTGCTGCATTAAAGCCGCAATATTGTGATATTGGCTAGCTTGATGATGGAGAATTAATAGTATGAAAATGACAATCATGCTGATTGGCCAAAGTAGTAATGAAGGTCTGGATGATATTAGTCTTCTGTCTCTGATGATCAGCCATGCATAGAGTATAACTGACCCTCTCATTGGTCTCCTGAATCATCAGCATCCTTAGTCTCCTCATCATCCTAAATATCCCAACCCTCAGCCCACTGAGTAGCTACTTCAGTAGCCAGAAAGAGATCCTCCATCACCCTAATGGAGTGAATTGAAGTCGTGCTGAGTCGGCTGGGCACGTTTCTTGTGAGGACGAGCATTGCAGTTGCATGAGAAACTAGCAGTATATGGGTGAAACTGTAATTTTTTTAGAAAAAATTGACGAACTTCCTGAAATTGAATGGTGGGGAATGAGCATTGGAGAGTGCGGAGGTTGTATGAAGGGCAATTTTGCTAAAACCATTAATTCATTAATGATGGTTGTACCAAATGTTAATTATGCATGTTGGGTTCATATCAATTCTCCCCCTCCAACTGCATCCGAAACGATTTTCATCTTATAGCTATTCCGGTTATGTCTCTCGCACAACTCTAGTTTATCCCGTGTAATCACCTTTTTTGACATGTTGGTTCTGCAAAGCAAACTTCACTGTGTCTTTGCACAATACTCTCTGCTATGTCTCTACAAAGTACATCTCACTGTGTCTCTGCGCAATACTCTTCTGTTATGTCTCTGCAAAACATAGTTCTGCCGCCATGTTTCTTCACCAATTTATTCCTCAATGCTTTCTTGCCTTATGGGAAACTCTCTGGCTCCCCCTAGTCATTAAGCAGAATATAGTTAAATCCTTAGTATCTGGTTGATGGAATCCGACCTCGCTCAGATCTTCGTACTTAAGGTTCACTGGTTTTTGGAGGTTTGTCATCATGTAGATCTGCGGATGATTCTGTAGTCTCTAATGAAGCGGGTTTCATCTCCCCATGCGCAATAACATATTCTTCCTCCTCTGGTTCTGTTTCTGACATTTCATCATGCACCCCATCATTATCTGTGGCCACTCGTATTGGTGCTGAGGTTGTGTCTGGATTTGAATCAGTTTTGTCGGCACTGGAATTAGAAGACTGTTGGAAATGGTGATCGAGCACATTCACTTTTTGTATGAATATTTGATATTTATGCAATATAAAATTTATTTTATCATGGTTATTTATTTATTTATATGGTAAAACTCTTACTTTTATTTATATATTGTAAATCTAAGAGTTAGATTACTCTAAGAGTTAGAGATTTCGAGTTACACTCGGAACCTTATATGAAATTGGTAAAGATCCGAGAGTTACAACATATGGTGATATAGTTGCAAGAGTTGCAAATGGTGTTGAGAAATATCACGCATTCTCTCGAATATAAATTGTTCCTGGTCTAGATATATTGACATGGGTCGGTCATTATATTGGTAAGACTAGTGCATTGTCTATATATGTAATGGACATATGGTTTTGTCTCAACAGACTGTGAGCTTAGCAGAAGTTCGTATAGAAATGCGGATATTCATTAGTGGAATGAATATTGAAAACTCATAAAAGATGACTAATAGATATTCCATAAAACTGTCAATAGTTATCTTTTCGAGTTGAGTAGTTATTGTGGTCCTTTGACTTGAGACACCACGGTGGTCTTGTGAGTGATCCTCTGTGCCTGATACCATGCATGTCAGAGACCTTTCATGGTCTGGCCTCTGGATGACTGTTAGGTATAGACCGATGCTCACGAAGATCGGTGTGTGTGTTAAAATGAGGATTCGTCAGTCCATATGGTTGGATTTTGTTTCCAGAAATTTTCAGAATATATTCCGGAAATCTTTTGGCCGAAAGTTCGTTGAAGAAATTGTTTCTTTAACATTATAAATAATATTCAAAAAGAGTTTTGCTATATTATTTATTAATGGAATATAAGGATGAAAAATTTCATATATTGAGTAGATAAGGTTTTGACGGTATAACTATAACCTTACTCAATTGGAAATGCTAATGACGAAAGGATTATACATTAACGTTTTAACCTCGACTTGTATGGTTCGACGTGTCGTGTTGTTTAGTCATGATTAGTAGGTGGACAGGCCTTCATGAAATATGTATACAAATATATGATATATATATGTATATATATACGTAACAACTGAACGTAAGCCTAGAGAGTTCCATTATATTGAGTTTACTCGTTGAGCACTAGGGCGACCTCTCGTCAAATGTTGACAAAGTATTTTTTGGGTATTTATGATTAAATTGTTTAATCCAACTATTCATGAGATGAATTGAATTAATTAATTTTATATCAAGAGTTGATATAAATTTATTGTATAATTAATGTAAATTTGATTTATATTAATTAGTAATTATTTGTGAATTAATTTAATTGTTAAATTAATTAATATACATTTAATTACTTAGCTTATATAATTAATTAATTAAAGCAAATTGGATTGTTTAGTTAAAGTAACTAAATGATTCATAAAAAGTAACTTAGTTACTAAAGTTGGTGAGATTAATTTTAACCTTGGTTTAGTTGCTTTTAGCAATATGTGGTGTAGGGAAAAGATTCCCTTAAATCATGGTTTAATTTATATGGCTTGGATTTCTTTTCTTTAATTTAGAATTAATAAAAATCAAAAGAATGAAAATAATTTTTTTCCCCATTTTTTACACTCACTGCAGCTGAAAACCATTTAAAAGCATATATTGAAAATTGCTTTTAAACTCACTCACTGCCACTGCCGTATATAAAAAAGAAAAGGGAAAAAAAAACTAAAGTTTTTTTTGTTTTTTTGGTTTGCTCACCTGCCGAATTAAAACAAAGAAATAAAAAACCCATCCCTTCACTGCTTCTGCCGAGAGTCCAAAAAGAAGAAAGAGGGCTGAGTTTTATTTGTTTTTGTTCACCAAATCTCTCACCATAAATCACCCAAACATAATATCATGAGCATAGAATTAATTCATAAGAGTTAGAGGTTGATTCTTATTTTTGAAGTTTCAATAAATTGGAAAAGAGTTGAAAGCTTGTTGGTAAATTTAATTTGTATATTTTTTTAGATTTGTTGATGATTATTGTTGAGAAAAATTGTTGTGGATTTGTTGGATTAATAGGAAGCATTTAAGTGAGGAATTGGAAGCATTGAAGTGTATGAAAATTGATATAGTTGATATAGAAATTTTTGTATGCTTGGAGTAATTTTCAAGAGTTGGAAATGATGTATATGCTTGGAATAATTTTGTAAATGTTGGAAAATTATTTTGTTAGCATGGATTAATTTTTCCAAGAGTTGGAAAATTAATTTATTGCTTGGAATGATTTATCAAAAGTTGATAAATATTTTTAAGTGTGTTGAAAATTTTTAATTGGCTTATGGTAATTATTTTAATGCATGGAAATGTTTTTAGTGCATTAGGAAAATTTTAAGTTGATAAAAAAAAAATTAATTATTCACCCGTGATTTGATCTCGGGTAGGTTCCGCTGCACTCGGTTTTGTCTGTTCCTCACTCAACAAGTGGTATCAGAGCGATACATGCTTTTAATTGTTCATCTTCCTTACAATTTTTCTCAATGTTATAAAATGCCCATGCATACATTTAATTGTGAATTACATGTTTTAGGCATTTTTGGACATGCATACATTTTATATATTTGTATGCATTTGACTTTGGAAAAATCTCTACGCTAGATCATTAATTGTTATTATTTTGGTTGAAAATATGACATGGTCCGGCTTGTCTATACGGTGTTAGTGAAACCATTGTAATTATTCCCAATATTGCTAAAGCGTGAGGGATTGATTATAATGTTTTGTACTATTCCGATTAAGCATGAGATGAGTCGAATTTAAGAGAAAGTTTTATCCAATATTGCTAAAGCGTGAGGTTAATATTAGTATCTTACTTTCGGAAATAGACAAGTTGATCTAAAAAATTGAACTATCCAATATTGTTAAAGCGTGAGGATGAGATTTGATTTAGGACCGAATATAAGAGTTGCATGAGATGCAATTGACAATAGTTGTCTACCTTCTCGAATTTACAAAGGTCAATATTGCTAAAGCGTGAGATTTGCGTAAATGTCAAGAAGGATCTACTTTGCTTTGTGAGATTTAAGAGTTAAATTTTCGTATTCTTGTTTGTAGAGATTATAAAGAATATGTAAAGCAATGCGATGGCACTTTATAGAAAAAGTAAATCCATATTCTATTTAGTGTTTTTATCATGATGTTTAAATATTAATTTCTGCTTTATTTTATCATTGTGTAGACAAAATGTCTGTGTCGAACCCGCTTTCGTGTATACTTGATATGCATAGGCTCCAGGGTGCTGTTAACTATAATGTTTGGCTCATGAATCTCCGAATTCTTTGCCAAGCGGAGCAACTTGAATATGTTCTTGATCGTCCAATGCCCGCAAGGGTTTCGGATGATGCTTTAGATGAAGAACGTGAGACGTTCATCAAATGGAAGGATGATGATCGGAAAGTCCGGTCATACATCTTGGGATCTATGGTGCCGGAACTACAGAGGAAGTATATGCCGATGCCTGATTCCGGATCCATTTTGATGCATATGAAGGAACTATTCAGTGATCGACCACAAGTAGAGATGCATAGGGTGGCTGTCGAGCTTTTCCATACTTTCCTCCCGGAGGGAAAACCTGTTAGCCCACATGTGATGAGGCTAATAGACTGTAACGAAGAGCTTGAAAGGATGGATATTCCTATTGATAACCGCCTCGGGAATAGTGTGATTCTCGCATCTCTTCCCAAATCTTTCAATGACCTTATCGTTAACTTTAACATGCATAAGATGCTTCCCACCTATTCTGAGTTGCACAATATGTTGCTGACGGCTCAAGAAGACATGAATAAGAATAGTTCTGCTTTCATGGTCACTGGTGGTTCTTCTTGTGGACCTTCTCAGGCTTCTCAAAAGCCGGCTGGGAAGAAACAGAAAAAGAAGAAGAAAGTTAAAGGTAAAGGTCCAAAGGTTGCTTCTGCAGGGGTTTCTAAGCCAAAGGTGAAGACAGATGCTGCAAAAGGAAAATATTTCCACTGCGACATGCTTGGACACTGGAAACACAACTGTCCAATATATTTAGCTTCTTTGAAGATAGAGCCCTCAAGTATTTGTTTTCCTATTATTGACATTACACTTGCTTTTGATTCTAGTTCGACTTGGGTGTTAGACACTGCCTGTCCTTCTCATATCTGCAATTCGTTGCAGGATCTGAGAGAAACTAGAAGACTAAAGCCGGGAGAGATCCAACTGCAAGTAGGGAATAGAGATTCTCTACAAGTTGAAGCAGTAGGATTTTTGTGTTTGACACTCTCGGATGAATGTAATATTACACTTAATAACTGTTATTTTGTGCATAATATGATACGACAAATCATCTCACTTCATGTACTTGACAGCGAAGGATTTCATGTAAATATTAAAGATGGTCTTTTGAATTTATATGATAATGTGAATGTTTTGCTTGTTTCATGTCCCATGGTTGATGGTCATTACATTCTTACAAAAATCGTGATGTTTTTAATATAGAGAAATCTAAAAGGAAAAGATCGGAAGAAATAAATAACACAGAACTTTGGCATATGAGATTAGGTCATATAGGCATAAAACGCCTAACCAAACTAGTTAAAGATGGTGTGATATCAGATCTAACCATAGAACCTTTACCAGTTTGCGAATATTGTATTCAAGGTAAAATGACCAAATCCTCATTTAGTGGTGTTGGACACCGTGCTAATGATTTATTGGAACTTGTACATTCTGATGTATGTGGTCCTTTAAATCATGATGCCATGGGTGGGTTTCAATACTTTGTAACTTTTATCGATGATTTGTCACGATATGGTTATGTGTTTCTTATGAAACAAAAATCGAAAACTTTTGAAAAGTTCAAAGAATACCGATTTGAAGTAGAGAAACAAACCAGAAAACTCTTGAAATGCCTTCGATCAGATCGGGGCGGTGAGTACATGAGCAGTGAGTTCGTGAGTTATTTAAAAGAGAATGAGATTCTCACTCAGTATGCTCCTCCAGACACTCCTCAACACAATGGTGTTTCGGAGAGGAGGAATCGAACTTTATTAGATATGTTTCGATCGATGATGAGTTTTACTGATCTACCAATATACTTGTGGGGCCATGCTCTAGACACTGCCACTCATCTTTTGAACAAAGTTCCATCGAAAGCCGTTCCGACTACTCCGTATGAGTTATGGATTGGAAAGAAATCGAGTCTTAAGTATGTTAAGATTTGGGGTTGTCCTGCCTATGTAAGAGTTGCACAGCGGGATAAACTTGCACCTAGAGGGTACAAGTATCGATTCATTGGATATCCTAAAAATTCCATGGGATATCAGTTCTATGATCCCGAGAACCGAAATGTGTTCGTTGCTCGAAATGCAACTTTCTTAGAAACACATTTTGTGTTAGAAAGTGCAGATCATAGAATGATTGATTTAGATGAAGTCAATCAAAGTAACATTGAATCGACGATAGAACCAGAAGTTCAAGAAGATGAGATACCTTTGACACAACCACCTCGTAGGTCACAAAGGATATCGAGACCCCCTGTCAGGTACAGGACGTCATCTGATGCTACACTCGATGTTTTCTTAATTTAAGAAAAGGATCCTTTAACCTACAGAGAGGCGATGTTATACATCGATGCGAAGAAATGGCTGGAAGCTATGAAATCCGAGATTGCCTCAATGCATGATAATCAAGTCTGGGACTTGGTTCCGCTTCCCGACGGAATTGTTCCTATCGGTTGTAAATGGGTTTACAAGAGGAAGCGGGGGCCCGATGGAAAGGTTGAAACCTTTAAGGCCCGACTGGTAGCAAAAGGATATACTCAGAAATCAGGTATTGATTATGAGGAAACCTTTTCTCCTGTAGCCATGCTTAAGTCAATCAGGATTTTATTAGCTATTACCGCACACTATGATTATGAAATTTGGCAGATGGATGTGAAAACGGCTTTTCTGAAAGGAAATCTTGAGGAAGATATCCATATGGAACAACCCGAGGGATTCGCATTCGCCAAAGATCCTAATCTGGTATGTAAGCTTAAAAAGTCTATTTATGGACTTAAACAAGCTTCCCGTAGTTGGAATCTTCGTTTTGACGATGTGATCAGATCGTCTGGTTTCATTAAAAACGAAGAGGAATCATGTGTCTATAAAAAGGTTAGTGGGAGCATGGTAGTCTTCTTAGTGCTTTATGTTGATGATATACTTATTATCGGAAACGATATATGTATGTTACAATCTGTCAAAGCCTATCTCAGTAAGAATTTCTCCATGAAGGATTTGGGAGAGGCCTCTTATATACTAGGTATAAAGCTTTATAGAGATAGAACAAGGAGGTTGATAGGACTCTCTCAGTCCAAGTACATTGATTTGATCTTAGAAAGGTACAAATTTGTTGACTGTAAGACAGTTAATGTGCCTTTCAAACATGGTATTCATATGTCTAAGAAAATGTGTCCTAAGACAGATGATGAAAGGGCTAAAATGCTTAGCCAGCCTTATGCTTCCGCTGTTGGTAGCATAATGTATGCCATGTTATGTACTAGACCTGATATCAGCATGGCTATAAGTGTTACAAGCTGTTATCAGTCTGATCCGGGTCAGGACCATTGGATGGCTGTGAAACATATCCTGAAATACCTTAAGGGTACAAATGATAAGTTTCTCATTTATGGAGAAAATGACTTACAGTTAAGAGGTTACACGGATTCAGATTTTCAATCTGATCCAGATGATAGAAAGTCTACATCTGGGTTTGTATTTTCTCTCAATGACGGTGCCATTAAAGTTTGTAAAGTATAAACTAAAGAAAATGTGGCGGATCCACTGACTAAAGCCTTAACTCCCAAGTTGTTTGAGAAACACGTGGAATCGATGGGTATTAGATACCATCGTGAATGGCACTAAATCAAGTGGGAGTGTTGGAAATGGTGATCGAGCACCATTCACTTTTTGTATGAATATTTGATATTTATGCAATATAATATTTATTTTATCATGGTTATTTATTTATTTATATGGTAAAACTCTTAATTTATTTATATATTGTAAATCTAAGAGTTAGATTACTCTAAGAGTTAGAGATTTCGAGTTACACTCGGAACCTTATATGAAATTGGTAAAGACCCGAGAGTTACAACATATGGTGATATAGTTGCAAGAGTTGCAAATGGTGTTGAGAAATATCACGCATTCTCTCGAATATAAATTGTTTCTGGTCTATATATATTGACATGGGTCGGTCATTATATTGGTAAGACTAGTGCATTGTCTATATATGTAATGGACATATGGTTTGTCTCAACAGACTGTGAGCTTAGCAGAAGTTCGTATAGAAATGCGGATATTCATTAGTGGAATGAATATTGAATAAACTCATAAAAGATGACTAATAGATATTCCATAAAACTGTCAATAGTTATCTTTTCGAGTTGAGTAGTTATTGTGGTCCTTTGACTTGAGACACCACGGTGGTCTTGTGAGTGATCCTCTGTGCCTGATACCATGCATGTCAGAGACCTTTCATGGTCTGGCCTCTGGATGACTGTTAGGTATAGACTGATGCTCACGAAGATCGGTGTGTGTTAAAATGAGGATTCGTCAGTCCATATGGTTGGATTTTGTTTCCAGAAATTTTCAGAATATATTCCGGAAATCTTTTGGCCGAAAGTTCGTTGAAGAAATTGTTTCTTAAACATTATAAATAATATTCAAAAAGAGTTTTGCTATATTATTTATTAATGGAATATAAGGATGAAAAATTTCATATATTGAGTAGATAAGGTTTTGACGGTATAACTATAACCTTACTCAATTGGAAATGCTAATGACGAAGGGATTATACATTAACGTTTTAACCTCGACTTGTATGGTTCGACGTGTCGTGTTGTTTAGTCATGATTAGTAGGTGGACAGGCCTTCATGAATTATACATTAACGTTTTAACCTTGGTTTAGTTGCTTTTCCAATATGTGGTGTAGGGAAAAGATTCCCTTAAATCATGGTTTAATTTATATGGCTTGGATTTCTTTTCTTTAATTTAGAATTAATAAAAATCAAAAGAATGAAAATAATTTTTTTCCCCATTTTTTACACTCACTGCAGCTGAAAACCATTTAAAAGCATATATTGAAAATTGCTTTTAAACTCACTCACTGCCACTGCCGTATATAAAAAAGAAAAGGGATTTTTTTGGTTTGCTCACCTGCCGAATTAAAACAAAGAAATAAAAAACCCATCCCTTCACTGCTTCTGCCGAGAGTCCAAAAAGAAGAAAGAGGGCTGAGTTTTATTTGTTTTTGTTCACCAAATCTCTCACCATAAATCACCCAAACATAATATCATGAGCATAGAATTAATCCATAAGAGTTAGAGGTTGATTCTTGTTCTTGAAGTTCTTGAAGATCTTCATTTTTTCTAGGGTTCAAGAGTTGAATTTTGGGAAAAAGTTGGTTGTTATTCTTGAGTGATCAAACCACATTTTGATCACCAAGACTTATTCTTGAGGAGCTCAATTTGGTGGATCTCGAAGGAGTTCAAAGCTTGGAGGATTTGGAAAAGCTTGGAGGCAAAGATTCAATAAATTGGAAAAGAGTTGAAAGCTTGTTGGTAAATTTAATTTGTATATTTATTGTTAGATTTGTTGATGATTATTGTTGAGAAAAATTGTTGTGGATTTGTTGGATTAATAGGAAGCATTTAAGTGAGGAATTGGAAGCATTGAAGTGTATGAAAATTGATATATAGTTGATATAGAAATTTTTGTATGCTTGGAGTAATTTTCAAGAGTTGGAAATGATGTAATATGCTTGGAATAATTTTGTAAATGTTGGAAAATTATTTTGTTAGCATGGATTAATTTTTCCAAGAGTTGGAAAATTAATTTATTGCTTGGAATGATTTATCAAAAGTTGATAAATATTTTTAAGTGTGTTGAAAATTTTTAATTGGCTTATGGTAATTATTTTAATGCATGGAAATGTTTTTAGTGCATTAGGAAAATTTTAAGTTGATAAAAAAAAAATTAATTATTCACCCGTGATTTGATCTCGGGTAGGTTCCGCTGCACTCGGTTTTGTCTGTTCCTCACTCAACAAAGACATCTTAGGCTTTTCAATGTCTTTTATTGTATAGTCTTCAAGAAACACTACAACCCTAAATTCTGATGACATTTTTTTCATTCGGGTCCCATAATATGCATCTACATTCTTCATCTCTATAGCCTAGGAATATACATGGAGTAGTCCTTGCATCTAGCTTTTGCCTGTGCTCATTGGATACATGTGCAATGGCTAAACAATCGAATACTCTAATGTTAGAGTGTGATGGATTCTTACTAGACCATATTTTCTTCGAAATCTCAAAATTTAACGGTATATGTGGTGTTCTGTTGATCATGTAGCATGTGGTACGAGCAGTTTCTCCTTGGAATGACTTTGGAAGCTTAGCTATACTGATCATGCTTCTGACTTTCTCTATAATGAGGAGGTTTATTCTTTCAGCTACACCATTATTCTGTGGAATACGTGGACCAGTTCTCTCATGTCAAATGTTGTGTCTCCTGCAGTAGGCATCAAAATCCCTGGACTTGTGCTCGCTTCCATTGTCTGTGCGGAGACACTTCAGTTTCTTCCATGTTTCATGCTCTACCATAGCGTGGAATAACTTGAACTGGTATAGGATCTGATCATTCGTCTTGAGGAAATACACCCATATTTTCTGAGAAACATCATCAATGAAAGTCATAAAATATTTGTTACCACCCAATGAATCAACCTACAATGGACCACACACATCAGAGTACACTAGAGTGAGTAACTCTGATATTCTATTTGAATAGAAATTAAACGAGACTTTATGTTGTTTACCAAATAAACAGTGGTTGCAAGAACCTAGTGCAACATCCTTGGTAAGTTCATTCTTGATCACGGTAGACAACCCTCTCTCACTCACGTGATCGAGTCTCTAGTTTCATAGATTTTGATAAGCTTCTTTTTGAGCTACATTGAGGCTGTCTGTAAAAATTTTCACATAATTCTTATATAGAATACCGCAAATATATCATCGAGCGACAATCAAGACACATTTTATCATTTTTCATGTGCCATTCTGAAGTGACTATCATAGCCCTGTTTGTCAAGGTTGTCCCCAATAGTACATTCAGCCGAAGTTCTGGAACATGCCAGACATCCTTCAAAGTTAAAGTACACCCGATATTTTTCCGCAATTGAATATCATTAATTCCTACTATTCCAGAGGAACTGATATTTCCCTTATTCACTGAACCAAAGTCTCATACTTTGTATGTTGCGAAGAAATCTATGTGAGGAGAGACGTGGTAGGATGCTGCAGTATCTACCATCTACTCAGCATCTTGGGTTGCGGTGTGAAGACATGTATTTTCTTGCATTGAGCATATCTGTAACATCCCTCTCCCGGAGATGCTACCGGCAGGGAATAGGCCGACCTATCCCCCTGAGCCTTTGATCTTCTGACTATGATCCACACTACTAAACTCATCTCAAATATAAACCCATATATGGGACCATTACCCAACTCAATAATACGAAATGAAACTCAATGCTAATAATAGTTTACTCTATAACAATACAAATTACAACTTTACTTATGGACACCTTTACTCAATACAATGACTTGTACATGATTTTACTGTGACTCTGACTGTACTACCTCTCTTTGACCTGACTTGGTGGACTCTACACCTTGGTGACTGCCATCGGTATCTAACCTCTCAAGCTCTTCCTCCGGGTATCCTGCAAAACAAAGAAATTGGGAGGGGGGTTAGATCGTTTGAACGACCTAGTGAATAAACAATTTAAAAGGGAAAAAGAAATACTTATAAAACATTCATTTTCGAAAATATTTTTGGAAAAATGATCATCTTTGAAAGCTTTTTCAATCTCTTTTTCTGAAACTTATCTGGAAAAATTTCATGTCTATAAAACTCTAAAATTCTCGTAAAACAGTTTCTCTTGAAAACTCTTCAAATAAACTTATCCTTTCTGCAAATCTGTTTATGGGAAACCTGTATCTAAAAAACTGCTGAAAACCTGACGCATAGGGGCGTTACGTATTGCCATCCCCCACATATGCCTAACTAGTGGTCTTGGGGAGTTATGTATCGCTGTCCCCAAGCCACTGAACTAGAGCCAGAAGTTATGATCCATGCTACTACCTGACCCTGAAACTAGATAATAGGGGCATTACGTATCGTCGTCCCCCTAGTCTTGAATATAGGATCTGGGGGCGTTACGTATCGCCGCCCCCCGTCCTGCTCTACATGTGCACATGTTTTCCGTCAATTCCATAAGTTACAACATGATGTGGGTTTTTCCCCCATGCCTCCAAAAATCATCAAAATCATACTTTTTAAAATATTCTCCTTCATGAAATAACTATAATAAAATCGGTTAACGTCCTATGTGCGTAAAAATAACTCTTTATTTAAAATTTTATAAATGAAAAGTCAACTTAAAAAGAGAGTGTCCACTCACAGATTTTAGGAACTGGTTGGTGTTACTTCGCTTCATCGAAGAATGTTGCAGTTCCTTCGATGATCTCATTTCACTTGATTTTCTTCACATTTCAAGTCTTCTAGACTTGATATCCTTCTTCCTAGCTTGTTGTGGAATCACTTTCATTTTTTTTTCTCTTGAGTTTGAGTGTGAATAGTTTCCCCTCATTCCATTCCTTTCTTCTCTTCCTCTTCTCACGTTTTTTTTCTCTTTAAAATATTGGGGATGCTTGAATAGTGTCCCATTTTTATACTAGATGCTATTTGTAATTGATTTAATTGGAGATAAATTTATAAATTTTGAGAAACTTTGAGAATTTTCTAGAGTGGTCTTCGGGTACTATTCATCCTAATATTTGATTTCCTTTTTCACCTAATTCTGGTTCGAATTTGGAAAATATTTAACTCAAAAGTTGTAGATCTCGATCTTAGATTTCCGACGATATAAAGTTCATAAAAATCAGAGATCATATGAGAAATTTATGGCTCAAATACCATGGGCCGTCTAGATTTAATCTTGAAATGAATTTCGTATCGGAACTGCAAGGAACTTGCCGAATATCCAAAACGTCCTTCCATGAGTTCGTACATGCTTGAACATGATTTTCATCATGTATCATGCCTCCGATAACGTAGTAGTCGTCGGCCTCTGATAACGTACAAGTCGTCGGGATTACCAAGTGTTACAAATTCTCCCCCCGTAAATAGGATTCGTCCTCAAATCCCTTCTAATGTTGAACTTCTTAGGTCCTTCTTGGTTTGAAGATATCTGGTCTCTGCTACCTTTATCTTTCTTTACTTACTTTTTTCTATTCCGCTCAAGAACTCAATATTATGACTCTTGAGAATCCATTATCCCGGTATTCTCTATTTGATTCTTATGGCTGGAAGCTTAATCCTTTGAAAGTCTCTTTCAAATATTTATATCTCGTGTGGAAACAAGGGCTGTATACTATATCTTGTCTACATAGAGGTGTAAATACTTCATGAAATGTATTATATATAAATTCATCTATATCTCATTCTACACTTTACGACATCCAAGAGTCGTGCCTGAAGTTCTCGATCTCTTATAGTTTGAACTTAGGTTTCCTTCAAACTGGTGCCTAAGTGAATTACTTTTTCTGTCTGTATTTTACCTTTTCTCAATCATTTTCTTTAATGAGTTAATACTTCCTAGGACTTCCTAGACAATTACTCACTTGATATTATTTCTTTTACTCCAGCACTGAATTTAATACACAAGTGTTAATACGATCGTATCTACAACTACTCCAGTTAAATCACTAATCTCAAATATGATCTCTAAGAAGTATATTCATACCCAATCGTACTGATGTCATATGTCTTTACTAAATATGCATCCGATTTCTTCGTAAATAGTGCGCTCTCTCATAACTAGGTTTCTTTACGTTATGTATGAACTCTGAGGTAATTGTATACAAGGTAGTTCTTGACGCTATTGCAACTGATCATAATCGATACTGACATGATTCTCGTAGCGTAAGAATCACTCAGCTCAGAGATACATTCTTGACTGAGACAACGACACATTTTGAGTATTTTGCCGAATCAAGCCGAATCAAGTCCAACACCAAAACTTCAGCCAATATAAGACTTAATGGGCTTGTGACACATCATTTGGGCCTTGTAAATGGATGCCCACGAAATTTGGAGGATTTTCTGCAAAAGAGACAATTTTGTCATTTTGGGAAAAGTTGACTCTTTTGTTGACTTTTTGATTTTTATCTTTGTAATGTTGACTAATTATGACTTTAGTTATTATTTGTAACTTAGTTAGCTTAGCCATTTAGGTTAAGTTGGATTAGAACTATGTTAGTTAGTTAAAGGACCTATTAGGCATTTTTTTTAGATATGATGCCACTTTTCTTGACTTTTTATTTTTGATCTCTTTGCCACTTGCATAAAGATCTTGGTGGGGGATATTTATATTAATTAGGAAATGACTACTAAGGGCTTTACCTTTATGTAGACATTAGGTAGTTTTAGGACCTTTTGGTCTTTTTACATTTTAAAGGCATTTTAGTAATTTTTTTCTTGTCATATATATATTGTAAACTTTGTCTTCTTTAATGATAACTCACCAATTTCGAAATTCTTCAAAGAAAAATGGCTATGGCTGAATTTCAAGCTTAAGGGAGGGATTCTCATTTGTTTCAGCTTCGACTAATCTAAGGCGTGGCAACCGTGATGGCGTCTCCGTGCTAGCAGAACACTAAAAGAAATCATCTTAAGGGTTCTCAAAGTCAAGTTCTTTGTGGGTATTCCTTGTGGCCTTGGAAGGATTTTGTTCCTACAAAATCAAATTCGCGGTGCTTGGGGTTCTATCCGTTACGAGGGGTTTGCTTGGTCTAATCATTCAAGTGAGTTCCGCGTCATTTGACATTTGGTATCATTTGATTTTGTAGGAACAAAACCATTCCAATGCCACAAAGAAGACCCACAAAGAAATTATCTTTAAGAACCTTTAGGATGATTCCTTTTAGTGTTCTGCTAGCACGGAGATGCCAACAAGGTTGCCACGCCTTAGATTAGTCGAAGCTGAAACAAAAGGTAATCCCTCCCTTAAGCTTAAAATTCGGCCATAGCCATTTTTCTTTGAAGAAATTCGAAATTGGTGAGTTATCATTAAAGAAGACAAAGTTTACAATATATATGACAATGCAAATTTACTAAAATGCCCTTAAAATGTAAAAAGACCAAAAGGTCCTAAGACTACCGAATGGCTACATAAAAATAAAGCCCTTAGTAGTCATTTCCTAATTAATATAAATATCCCCAACCAAGATCTTTATGCAAATGGAAAAGAGATCAAAAATAAAAAGTCAAGAAAAGTGGCATCATATCTAAAAAATGACTATAGGTCCTTTAACTAACATAGTTCTAATCCAACTTAACCTAAATGGCTAAGCTAACTAAGTTACAAGTAATAACTAAAGTCATAATTAGTCAACATTACAAAGATAAAAATCAAAAAGTCAACAAAAAATACAACTTTTCCCAAAATGTCAAAATCGTCCCTTTTGCACAAAATCCTCCAAATTTCATGGGCTTCCATTTACAAGGCCCAAATGATGTGTCTCAAGCCCGTTAAGTATTTTCTTGACTGAAGTTTTAGTGTTGGGCTTGATTCGGCTTGATTCGGAAAAATGCTCAAAATGTGTCGTTTTCACAGTCGGGAATGTATCTCTGAGCTGGGTGATTCTTACGCTACGAGAAACATGTCAAATACCTCATCAGTTTCACACGCTCGTTTTAATCTTAGTATTCTTCCTTTTAATTTCTCTATTCTTTTTCTTTCTTTACTAAGCCTCAATTGCTTAACAGCTCCGTCCTTCAAGTTCTTCTATCTCTGCCTGTCTGTGGGGCTTAGGATCTCAAGACTCATGGTCAATTCCTTCATGTACTTCTAGCTTACTATTATCGTCGACACTGGTGACTTAGTTCTGGTTAGTGTTCACACTCTTTTGTATCTTGAAATTCGTTGCTATTATGAATCTGGTTAACTATTATTTACATTGGCTTGTTCTCTTTGATTGATTGCACTCAAGAATATCATATTTTCAGCCATTCCCATAACCTTATTCTGTCAGAGTTGTCATTGTTTCAACCATATTCATATGCCTTGTTTTCTTGACCGTCTCTATGTTATACCTCAATAAATCTTTTTCAGGTCGTACTTCACATTGTTTCTCAGCTAGGTATATTACATGGGAACTTATGGGTTATACTTGCTATTTTCATTCCATTTCCTATCTAATGGAATTCTAGTTTTATCTCGATGCCGAGAAAGCTTGCTATTCTGTAGTACTACTGAATTTAACCATCAAAAGTTTATTTTAGTGCTTATGTACCTTTGCTATTGTTAATCTAGTATCTTTTTATATTGTCGTCTTATCTCGATAGTTTCACCTCCAAATATTTTACTTGTTCTTATTTACATCTTATCTCCTTCTCTAATCTATGCTTGGAACTTCTGTGGTCTATGTCTTTGTCTCCTTATCCAAAGGATATGATCTTTTACATATCCATAGTTATGTCTAATGCTGGTTCTTTTGTATTCCTGTCATTGCCTGACTAATATTTTCTCTCTTCATCGCTCCATCTAGACAACTCATTTCATATATCTTTTCCTTAGAGCTATCTACCTCTTCTATACTACTCTTGTACTAAGTCTGAAGGTTTTATATTTTAGTTTTCTTCCATTACGCATTCACTTGTTTCTGGGAGTATCTTGAGGCGATCATCGAGGTCCATCTTTACTGCTGTTGTATAACGAGGGTTGTGAGGGTGGGGTTTGGTCTTGAAGCTTTCCCATTTATGGTGATCTCACTAACTACCCATGTTGTAGTTACACGTGCTGCTCGTCTATAAGCCCATGACTCATGTGTTTACTGGTGTTGGCTCCCACACTAAGGTACTTCTGCTAGGTACTATCTGAATTTCCTTCTTCACATTTACTCCTGATTCGTTTCCGACTATTGGTCTTACTACCTCTTATAAAGAACCTCTTTAAGGTTCATACTCTTTCAGAATCCCACCATACCATCTCTATTATACTACCTACTAATCTCAGTTTCTTAACCCTTTTAAGGCATTACTCCCCTGGAAGCTCTACATCATCTTTGACAGATTATGGTATCACCATTAATATTTTTAGTCTGGGTTGCTATTCTTTTGCTAGTCCTTCCATTCTAGTAAAATAGGGGGGTTCTTTACAAATCGTATCTCTAACTCCTGGGGGTCATTCTCTGTGTTTCTTACTCTGGATCCTTACTCCTTTGGGTCTTTACTTTCTTGAAGGTTGACCGATCTAAGGTATGGCGGTTAATTTCTTCTAAATTCGACTAGATTTACTATGCCTTCAGATAATTTTATCTTGTATATAATATTACTATCTCATGATTCTTGTATAGGTTCTGTTGAATTTCTTGGTTCGGATATTTAGCCATCTCGTGATTTGTCTATTTCGTCAGATACTCTTCTTTGTTTGTTCTTTTATTTATTAGGAGTAGGGATACTGAAAAAAAAAATTATCATACGTTCTGTTGAGATCTATATCGACTACTCCATGGCTTAGAGCTTCACAACTTTTATCAACTATGCTGAGGTTTCCATTTACACTACTGCATTCGCACTACGTTATTTATGTGTCTTAATATACTCAATTTTTATCAATTATGTTGAGATCTATATCGACTACTCTTTGATTATGAGATAATCAATTCTTGATTATAAGATAATCAAGTTAGTAATAATTATGAGATAATTACTACAACATAATTGAAGGTAATTTAATCATTATTGAGATAATGATTTTTATTTACCTTGGAGACAAAACCATATGGCTTGTCATGCTCTCCAATTTATTATGTCTATTAGGTGGCTTGTATACATATAATATTTTTGTCATTAGCTAATCAATTTTTATGCTTTGGTATGGCCTCCACATTTATGTGTTTGCCATTGAAAGAAAGCATTTTATGCTTAATGATAAAGTCTTTGTCTTTAACTTATCATTTCTTATGCTTTGGTATGACATTCAAATTTTTGTGTTGGCCATTGCAAGAAAGCATTATATGCTTAATGACAAGATTAGTTGGCTCGTGTAAGAGAATATAATCTCTACCATTTCTCTAACTTCTAAGGTTAACATTTTGCAAACATTCACACAATTATTGCGAGAAAGATTTGAGAGAAAATAGAGAGAGTTCAAATATTCACAAGTGTTGTGAGAGTGTTTGAAATTCCTAAAGCCAAACACCAATTGTGACATCTTGATTCTCTAAATCATTTAGAGTTTAATCTTTGGGAGTGAAGCCCAAACTTCAGTTTGTTGGTTTCGAGTCATAGTTCGGAATATCGAGTGGTTGATCCAAGTGTTGGACAACAAAGGATTGATTTCGGCTACTACAACAAAGGGAGAAGGCAAAGAAAATTTTAAAGATCTATACCGGAGCCGGTGCCACCACAATTAACTTCCGCCGCGCTAAGGAAAGTCATTTCCTACACAGTATTACTACAAGACTATTCTAAAATTGATGTCATTCTTAGCATATTTATACATTAATCTAATATGCATAATGACATTACCATTAATAAGGTTTAAAATGAAAATATAGTAATTTTATTAATAAATAATAAAATGTACAATACATTATTCGGATTGGCGCTCCAAGCACCAACTCCAACAAAAGGATGCTGGATTTCAATAATTTGGTGGTATAGAAGAAGAAAATCTTCAGGGTTTACAACAAAAGGGTGAAAAAGAAGAGTTTCTCAATAGGGGATCTGGTATGGAAACTGGTCCTGCCAATACGACATAAAGATAGAGAATTTGGTAAATGGTCTCATAACTAGGAATGGCCCTTCAGGATCCTGAAGATTTTAAGAGGAAACTCCTACTGGATAGAGAGTTTGGAAGGAGAGCCATACAAGAGATACATCAACGGGCAGTATCTCAAGAAATATTTTCCGACTATGTGGGAGTGCAGGGAAAACTTAAGACTTTAGTTTCTTAATTTTTTCTTGAGTGTCATATTATAACCATTCATATAACAACATCCTACTTGTCTAACTGTTGCTCCAATGTAAATTTCGACTATTTGGGCCACTTAACAAGAATAAAAGAATTAGCCAATACATGAGTAGTTATTAAAAAAAATCAAATATCCTACAGTTTAAAGGAGCTTAGTAGACCCCGAAACTGAGCGATATAATCTTGGCGTTCTTGCTCCGCTTGGGCGCGCTCCTCATCCCAAGCCTACAGTTGATCATAATTCTCTTTCAGGAAACTGCTCAAAGAAGAAAGCTCAGCATGTATCTCCTTATCCTTGTTTCAACTGCTTGGCCTCTGGCAAACAAGATTCTATTTTCTTATTCCAAATCAACAATCTTCTTCTTTAGGGCAATTATCCTATCATCCCTTGAAGCCAGGCCAGCCCTAATATCCCCATTCTTATTGACACAGGCTCTAGTGTTGTGATAAAACAGACACTAATATAGGCGAATTGAGAGAAACTATTCTTTAGTTCTCACTAAAAAAAGAATTACAAAGCTTACACTCTTAAGCTTTACAAAAAACTCTCAAACACTTTACTCTATATTCTCACAGGATCTTGGGATTTCTGGGATGATTTGCAATGAGGATTAAGGCCCTTTTTATAGTGCCAAAATCGTGTGAACAGTGTCACACGATTTTGGCAAGTTTTTCAACTTTGCTTGCCAACTGGTGGGAAGCTGCCAACCATGTTCCATCAACTTTCGGTGCAGTTTGCATGCCAACTGCATGTTTGTTGTTTTCAACAAATCTCCCCCTCGGTGAAGATTTTCCCTGAAACTAAGCCGACCATCAATCACCCAAACCGGATCCTCAAAAGGATCCACCCCTGGCTGTATTTGTATGACTGTCTACGTACCTTGAGTTAGGATCAAGCCAATCGTAGTTCTCTATATCTCCTCACTCTAACTATGTGAATAGTTTTGTCATCCCGGCTATGGCACGACAGATTTCAAGCTTCTTATTCGATAAAACCTTTGTGAACATATCGGTACCATTGTCATCGGTGTGAATCTTTCTGATTTCTAACATCTTTGAACTCAGGACGTCCCGTATCCAGTTATACCTTATATCGATATGTTTTGACCTCGAGTGAAAAATAGAATTTTTACCAAGGTAGATAGTACTCTGGCTATCGCAGTACAAAATGTACTTCTCCTGCTTGAAACCCAATTTCTGACAAAATTTCTTCATCCACAGCAATTCCTTGCAAGCTTCTGTAACTGCAATAACTCTGTTGTAGAAAGTACAACACGTCTCTGTAACTTTGACTGCCATGCCACAGCTCCCCCTGAGAGAGTAATCAGATATCCCGAGGTAGACTTTCAGGTATCCACATCTCCTGCCATATCTGAATCGATGTAGCCCATCAACACTGGTTTGTTGCTTCCAAAACATAATCTCATTTTGGATGTGCCTCGTAGATACCGCATTATCCATTTGACAGCATCCCAGTGTTCTCTTCCTGGGTTTGACATAAACCGGCTGACCAATCCAACTGCGTGTGCTAAGTCTGGCCTTGTGCACACCATGGCATACATGAGACTTTCCACTGCTGAGGTGTATGAAACTTGTTTCATTTCCTACTTCTCTGTCTCAATAGAGGGACTCTGTTGTGTACTCAATCTAAAGTGGGTAGCAAGAGGAGTGCTAACCGCTTTAGCCTTGTCCATCTAGAATCTCTGAAGTACTTTCTCGATGTACTCCTCATGTGACAAGTATAATATTCTAGCTTTCCAATCACGGCCGATCTTGATGCCAAGAATCTGTTTAGCTGGCCCCAAGTCTTTCATCTCAAAAGACTTACTTAGTTGCTGCTTCAAATTATCAATCCTAGATTGATTCCGGCCAACTATCAACATATCATCTACGTACATCAGTAAGATGATAAAGTCATCGTCAGAAAATTTCTGAACGAAAACACAATAGTCTGAAGTAATCTTCTTGTATCTCTGCTCCCCCATAACTGACTCAAACTTCATGTACCACTGTCTCGGTGCCTGTTTCAAACCATAAAGGCTTTTCCTGAGTCTGCACACATAGTCATCTTTTCCTCTGACTCTGAAGCCTTCTGGTTGCTCCATATAAATTTCTTCTTCCAGATCTCCATGAAGAAATACAGTCTTGACATCCATCTGCTCAATCTCCAAGTCGAGGCTTGCTGCTAGACTGAGTACCACTTTGATGGATGACATCTTCACAACTGGAGAGAAGATTTCATCAAAGTCAATGCCTTTTCTTTGATTGAATCTCTTGACGACTAGTCTGGCTTTGTACCGGGGTTGTAAAGTATGTTCATGTTGCTTCACTCTGTACACCCATTTGTTTTTCAAAGCCCGTTTGCCTTTTGGAAATTTCACCAACTCGAAAGTGTGATTGTCATGCAAAGATTTCATCTCATCTTACATGGCTTCCTCCCACTTTTCCTTGTCTTCTGTTTCCACAGCCTTCTGGTAGCTTTCGGGTTATCCCCCGTCAGTAAGCAACACATACTAATACTGGTGGTTGATCATGATCATCATCTCTGAGAGCTTCATCACATGTACTCTCATGTCTGGGAACCTCATCTTCAACTTGTACTGACACCGGTGTATGAGGTTCTGGATTCACATCTCTATATTTTCTGGGGAATTGTCTTCATCTCCTTTCTGATATCTTCTATGGTCTGATCTTCAACGAAGACAACATCTCGACTTCTGACAATCTTCTTCTCCACATGATCATACAGTCTGTAGCCGAAATCAGCCTGACCATAGCCAATAAAGACACACTGTCGCGTCTTTGCATCAAGCTTGGATCTCTCGTCCTTTGGGATGTGTACAAATGCTTTGCACCCAAAGACATGTAAGTGTTCGTATGACACTTCTTTACCTGTCCAAACATGGTTAGGAACATTACCTTTCAGTGCGACCGTTGGGGACATGTTCAAAACATCTACGGTTGTGTTGAGTGCCTCCCCTCAAAATGTCTTCGGTAGCTTGGCTTGTGAAAGCAAGCTTCTGACCCTTTCGCACAAGGTTCTGTTCATCCTCTCAGCTAGGTCATTCAGCTCAGGTGTCTTGGGAGGTGTCGTTTGATGTCTGATTCCTTGCGTCTTGCAGTACTGATCAAACGGACCTCTGTATTCTCCACCATTATATGTTCTGACGCATTTGAGTTTCTTGCTAGTTTCTCTCTCCACCAGGGCGTGAAACTCCTTGAACACTCCCAACACTTGATTTTTTCTCTTCAATGTGTATGCCCATGTCTTCCTTGAATGATCGTCTATGAATGTCACAAAGTAAAGTGACCCACCAAGTGTTCTCGTCTGCATCGGACCACATACATATGAATGTATGAGGTCAAGTACCTCCAATTTTCGTTGAGGCGGGGAGCTCTGGAAGGACACTCTATTCTGCTTTCCAGACATTCAGTGTTCACACTTCCGTAAGTGTGAGTTCTTCAATTCGGGAAGAATATTCCACATGCGTAGTATTTCCATCCCCGTTTGACTCATGTGACCGAGCTTTTTATGCCATAGCTCGGCTGCCTCATTATTGTTGACTGTATTTATGCTACTATTGGAAAGCTTAGCATGCATCAAATACAGAGTTGAATATTTCTTACCTTGTGCCACCACCATTGATCTTTTAGTAAGCTTCAAGGTTCTGTCACTAAATGTGCTGCAGAAACCTTCATCATCCAGCTTGCCTGTTGAGATCAGGTTTAACCGGATGTCTGGGATGTGCTTGACTCCCTTCAACACTAGCCTTGTCCCGTTGTCTGTTTCAAGGCAGGTGTCACCAATACCGACGGATTTGGACTGGCCGTCATTCCCCATCCTTACGGCACTGTAGTCTCATGATATGTAGGATGAAAGAAGTCTCTGCGAGATGTGGCGTGTATGGAGGCACCACTATCTATCACCCGACTGGTCTCGTGGCTGGCAAGATTCACAATATTTTCTTCATACATAATGCAGAATTCTTTGGAGGTTTTGCCGTCGTAGTAGCAACTCTTTCTTAGTTAGAGTCACCATCTCTCGTTCTTCAGTTTGTAGCAATCCATCTTCATATGGCCTTTCTTTTTGCAGTGGTAGCACTCAAAATCTATAGTTCTTGATTTACCTTGGTTCTTGTCTGATTTACCTGGGTCTCGGCTTTTACTCCTCCCCCTTTTGGTGTTCTTCTCCATCACTAAAGCTTCTGAGGTTGAGGCTGATTCTGACTCATGCATTCTCGCCCTCTTTTCTTCCTCGAAGATCCTGGTTTTCGCCATCTCCATAGTGACTTTCCCATCTGCGGCTGAATTTGAACGTTTCCCAAGATTCTGGTAACGTATTAAGGAGTATTAAGCCATTTACCTCATCTCCGAAGTCTATGCCCAATCCAGACAATTCTTTCATTGTTCCGAGGAAATCATTGATGTGGTCTGCCATAGCTATACCTTCCTGGTATTTCAACCCCATCATCTTCTTGATGTAGTACAGCTTGTTGTTGCCAATCTTTGCTCGAAAAAGCTCCTCCACCTTTCTCCATAAGGCACATGCATTTGTATCTTCACTGACATGGTTCATGATACTGTCGTCGATCCACTGAAGAATAGTACTGCATGTTTTCTGGTGAAGATTGTTCCACCTTGCTTCAGACATTTCTTCTGGTTTCTCCTCTAGAAATATCGACCCATCATTCACATATAGAAGGTCTTTCATCATTCCTCTCTATGTGAAATAATTGGTACTAGTCAAAAAAATCATTTTTCCGACTCCCCCATCCATCATAAAAATTCTAAGCATAATTTCAAAAAACAGAGCTCATCGTTGCGTCCGGAATGGTAAAAAATGGTGGAAATGACACTTCATTTGTCAAAATCCGATAGAGGGACCAAATTGAAAATTTCAGAAATTACAGGGGTCAAAGTGCAATTTCTGAAAGTTCATGGGACAAAATGTATTTTCGGAAAAGTTCAGGTGCTAAAATGTAATTTCCAGAAAGTTCAGGGACCTATATGAAATTTATCAGATTTTGTTGACGTGGCAGAGTTGCTGACGTGGCAGACACGTGGTGCTGACGTGTCGGTGACTGGATGATACGTGGCTGCTGACGTGTCCTGCTGACTAGGCTGCTGACTAAGCGTGGCAGGCTGACGTGGCGCTGACTGGACGCTGACGTGGCAGCTGACTCAGCGTCTTCAACCTTCAGCAGAGAGTGGGGTGCGTGAGGCGCGTGAAGGCACGTTGAGATCCTTCTGTCCGGCGCGTGCGGCATACTGGGAGCTCCAATCGATCGCCGGAAAATACCACTGTGCTCGTCTCGCCATGAAAAGTCCGATGGTATGCTCAAAACCGATTTTTGACAACTTTCGTCGGAACCGATTTTTCGAACCGAAGCTCTGTTTCTGAGTTTCGAGATCACACCGTGGAACCTTAGCTCCTGATACCACTTGTTGTGATAAAACACACACTAATAGAGGTGAATTGAGAGAAAAATCTTCTTTATTTCTCATTAAACAAAGAATTACAAAACTTACACTCTTAAGCTTTACAAAAAATTCTCAAACATTTTACTCTCTATTCTCACAGGATCTTGGGATTTCTGGGATGATTTGCAATGAGGATTAAGGCCATTTTTATAGTGCCAAAACCGTGTGAACATTGTCACACGGTTTTGGCAAGTTTTTCAGCTTTGCTTGCCAACTGGTGGGAAGCTGCAAACCTTGTTCCATCAACTTTCGGTGCAGTTTTCATGCCAACTGCATGCTTGCTGTTTTCAACATCTAGAACCCGCAAATAAATCTGATACCCTCTCTTTTTTGCTCACCACTCTTCCAACACTTTCTTTCAAAATGACAGCACGAGAGTCAACAGTTTTAAATGAAGAGAATGTGGTGGAAATGGAGGAAAAAAGATTGCCCAGCCGTTCCTTTGTTCGGGTGGAGTAAGTAGAAGAGATGATGTAGAGACTGCTGAAAAAGGCTGAGTCCTTCTGTTCTTCTGAAAGGTAGACCAGTAACAGGACCAGCTTCCGGATGGATTTCGCCTTTGTGATGGCACCATAAGAAATACGCGACACTGAAGATGCCGAAGAAGTGCCAATAAAGGAGAAATCATGACCATCAAGTGGATCCTCAAGAACCAACAATGGCTTAACTTACATGGAAGGTGCTGTAGAAAGACCCTGGAAAAGAAAAGGAATTTGAGTGGAGGCTTATAAATTTTAATTGTCATCATACATAAACTGGAGAAGTGGTTACCGGGGAAGCAGAAGGGAATGAAGTGGCTGAGGAGCTAGGAACAGGTGTTTCCTCGCGGCCACTTTCCTCAGCCTCAGAAGATGCACCTATGTAACTGTAATGGATATCCGACTCAGCGGTTTCTTTAGCAGGAAAAGTGTCTTCGGGTTCATCCTCTGATAGCTCAATGGGTTCCGCAGCGGAAGAAACAACCTTGTCCTAAGGAACACGCCGAGCCCGAATCCTTACCAGATCTCCCCGCGCCTTCGAGTCACCACCTAAATAAAGAGAGAATAAGAAAATTAGTAGCAGAATGCACAGCGCACCACAAAGGAAGTAAGAAGGAAACATTACCTCGAATGGGAAGATCTGAAGTAAGCTCCCGGAAAACCCTTTGCCACCATTTCCTGAAGGCTCCAGTAACCTCACATTCATCTATCAGAAGCCTCTCCACAAGGATGCTATTGGATAGGTGGCCTTTCTTCACATGGATTTCGGTATTGATTATTTCCTCAGAAAAAAACTAGTTTTTTTCTTTGTGAGGATGATGAATGAAGTTGCGACAATGAAAGATAACCTGAGGGAACCCTAAATGTGGAGACCAGAATGGAGGAAAGTACAGCTCTAAAGATAGGGTAGGAGGCCATCGGACGGATACACCGACAGGCAGATGACATGGGGTGAAAATCCTGAAGGCCTTATGAAAAACAAAGGAAACTTATCGTGAACAACGTCTGCCTTCAAGGAAAATAATACCTGCCGGTGAAATCCCAAATATAAAATGCCAAAAAAAAAAAGTAAAAAACTCTCGACATAAAAATCAGATTTTTTTTTTTTTTTTTTAGTCTCATTTAATTGTATTGTATGTCTGTTATTAATTTTTTCTAAAATATTATTCTTATCAACGTCTGATTTCATTTTTGAATAGATAAAAATTATTGTTGATGGGAAAAATAGGCGCGCTAGAGGCAGAAGGGCAGAGATGAAATTCTCTACTCTATGAAGGGAATTATACTGCACAGTATGGAGGTGTCCTCGGGATGACGGAAGTCATAGCCAAGGTCGGCCGGAAGTCTGTGTGAAGTCGTCGGTTTGGGGCGGGTTCGCATCAGAGGGCAGTTGACGTACTCGGCTCGGTTTGGTTAAGGATGGGCTTAGGGGCCGATCAGCAGATTTAGTGATAAGTTGGCCGATCATCTCTCCACCGACAGAAGACTACAGAAGATAAAGTGTCGTGACTCCTCAAAGCACGTGTCAACACCCGGAGAAGTTCGACAGGCCATTATTAATGACAAGAGCATGCTGGAAGTAGCAAAAAGTCAAAGAGAAGTGATGGATGTCAGACGGTCAGAGTGCTTTCGGTGATGGCAGACATTGGGAGAAGATTTCATCGAGTGTATAGAGTTCACGTGGAAGGAATCTACAAAAAATAGGGAATAGTGACCGACTCTAGATTTAGTATAAAAACAGAGGTAAGATAGTAAAGGAGGGGGTTCTTTTTGGGGGTTCTTTTTGTTTTTAGATGGTGATTTTGCTTCAAGAAAAAGAAGAAGAAACAATGTGTTTTTCTTTGTAAATTAGTGAGAGAGAGAGAGAAACCCCTTGTAAAAGCATGAGAGAGTTGCTCGGCTTGCCCCAAATCGACCACATTCTGGTCGGCCGAGCACCCAATTTTGTAATAAAACTCCGCCAGTTTTGTGCCTGTGGACGTAGGCTGGATCACATCCGCCGAACCACGTTAACTGCTTGCGTTGATCCGCATGCTTGTCCATTTTTCACCAAGTTTGTCTTTGGTTTTCCCCATAACCAAATAAATTCACCGTTGAAGGAGGATTGTCACGGGGTAAACTTCCCATTTTACCTTGAGACGAAAATCAGCCATCAACAATTATGTTACAATGTAAAATTTTTAATTGTTCGAAAAACTAAATCCGACATGTGGATGAAAAAGAATAGTGTTACTCTTACTTTTTATTACACTGCCAAGTTGTCAAATTGTCAATTGTTTAATTCTTGGCAAAGTTGTCTGTTCCTCTACATGCATCTCACAGTTTCGGTTCAAACCGTAACGTGACTTGAACCGCATAAATCTGAATCAAATCTCGTGGTTTGGAAAAATATTGAACATGATTTCGAGTCAACCTGAACCGAACCGTGAATTTTGGGTCAGTGCACGGTTTTGACTTAAATCAAGACCCGAACCGCTTAAACCGTAAATTTTGACCCTATATGCGACCCGAATCTCCTAAATCACCGACCCGCGTTCAAATTAGACATTATTTTATATTTTTCTTCTCATTTAACCATGAAATTTAAGATATTTAATGATCATATTACAATATGCAATATATAAATGAAAATTAGGTATGTTTTATCTTCAATCATTATGTGAAAACAAACAAAATTTTCTTTAAAAAATTTCTAATCCAAACCGCCGACCCGAACCTCTCAAACCGCTGAACCGCTGCAGTTTTCCATATCAAATTTGCGATTTCGGTTTCTAATTTCCCAAACCGCCAACCCCCACGGTTTGAAGTGTAAAATGAAAAAATCGACCCGAAACGCACTGCGAACACCCCTAATCACTAGTGTTTTCAAAACCAGAGTGATAGTCGAATCGGTAATCTAAAAAAATCAATTGATCATTAGTTTGACTAGTTGAATTGTTCCAAAAAAATTGGTAGAACCAGCTAAGTAAAAATTATAAAAAAATATTTGAACCGATCCAGTCCGGTTCACCGATTTTGAACGATTTTTTCCTGACCGACTTTTAACATTTGGCCACACAAAAATTAATTATTTTTTAATAAAGTCGGAAGATTTTTTTTATTATTATTTTTTAATAAGGTCGGCGAGGTTGTCAAATATGTTCCTCCACATACATATATCTTCAGTGATTGAACTCCATCAATCACTGCAAGAATACGGTCTTTTAGCGTTGCCAAACTTCGACACTAAAAGAGGTCAAAGTCAAAAAAAAAAATTTAACATCGAAATATAGCGACACAAAAATTGGATGCTAAAGGCTAGTCGTGGAAAGGTTTTAGTGTTGATAAATCTTCAGCGAAGCTAAATATTCAACTCTACGTCGCTGGTTGTCATCGCTGAAACTGAAATACAGTGACTCAGAAAGTGGAAAATTTCGCATTAATAAGCAAAGGCGACATTAGAGATCGTGAACTTTTAGCATCACTATATTGGCGTCTGTAAATTTGAATAACTATTCGTGATGATATTTGTGCGGTTGACGTTAAATAAGACATGTGGCGACACTAAATTTATTTAAAAATATTAAAAATATATATATTATCAAAATATATATTTAATTACCAGTAATACATATATATTTTAATAATATTTAATTTTTAAAAAAATTTAAAACAATTGAAAAATTAAATTAAAATTTTTATTATATATAAAATAAATATTTTATTACATAAAAAATGTTATTACATTAAATAAAAAATAAATCATACAGAATGATTAATCGAAGTCGCTGCTACTTCTGTCACGTCTGAAAGAACCGTAGAGATCGATCTTGCAGCACTATCATGGGCGAGTGATGTACACGACCCTTTCGAATTTACAAAAAGCAAAATTTTCATTTATTCGAAAACGAAATCAATAGGAAAAAGTAGCATTACTCATAATTTTTTATTACCTGCCAAGCTGTCAAGTTGTTTGATTCTTGGCAAAGTTGCCAGTGTTTCCACATGAGACCTGTCATCACTGGAAAATGACAAGCAATATTGTTTTTTTTTTTTTTATTATTATTCTTTAATATGGCCGGCAAGAATAATTTTTTTATTATTTTTTAATAGGGACGGCGAAATTGCCAAATATGTTCCTCCACTTGCATATATCTTTTGAAATTGAGCTCCATCAATCCAGTCTCTTTTCTTTCTCACCTTTCTTGCAGCTTGATGAGACTTTGAAATATGGTGGATGCAGTGGTCTCATTTGTGGTGGAAAGGATTGGTGACTATCTCATTCAAGAAGCAGTCTTTTTACGTGAAGTCAGAACTGAAATCCAGTCGCTTAAGAATGAGCTGCAATGGATGCAATGTTTTATAAAAGATGCTGAAGAGAAACAAGTTGATGATCCAATTATACGCCAATGGGTATCTGACATCACAACCATTGCTTATGATACTGAGGATGTGTTAGATAAATATCTTCTCAAAGTCAGCGATGATGAACCGGTGACTCAAGAAACAAAGCCAGGATTCTTATATTCCATGGTGAAGTGCAGTTGCTTATTTGATAAAGGCAAGGAAAATATTACTCTGTACAGCATAGGCAAGGAGATTGAAGATCTGAGAAAGAGAATCAATGATCTCTCTCGTAAACGTGGAACATATGGCCTGGAAAACATTGGTAACAATAGAGATGGAACAGGCAATAATGCTCTTGGAAGATTGAAGAAACTAAGAAGGGCTACTTCATTTGCAGCTGTAGAGAATATTGTTGGCTTTGAAGATGATGCTAACGAATTGGTGGCTAAACTTGTTGATAAGGAGCCACATCGTTTTATCATTTCTATATTTGGAATGGGTGGTTTGGGCAAAACAACCCTTGCTAGAAAACTATACCATAACAATGATGTCAAGAATAAGTTTGATTGTTGTGCTTGGGTTTCTGTCTCTCAGGATTATACCATAGAAGATCTTCTTCTAAGGATCATTCATTCATTCAATATCGTAACCAGGGACAACCTAGAGACGATGAAAGAAGAAGATTTGGAGCGATGTCTTCATCAATCTTTACAAGGGTATTCATACTTGGTGGTGATTGATGATGTATGGCAGAAAGAAGTTTGGGAGAGTCTGAAAAGAGGGTTTCCGGAGAACAAGAATGGAAGTAGAGTAATTGTCACCACTCGCATCAAAGAAGTTGCTGAGCGCTCAGATGAAAGAACTCATGTTCATCAACTTCGATTTCTAAGGCCAGATGAGAGTTGGAAACTGTTCTGCGAGAAAGCTTTTCGGAAGTCAAATACTGATGAAAGATTGGAGAACCTGGGAAGGGAGATGGTGGGAAAATGCCGCGGATTACCACTTGTGATTGTTGTGTTAGGTGGCCTTTTGTATACAAAGAAACCACAAGAGTGGCGGATTGTGCGGGATCACATTTGGAGACACTTGCGAGAAGATTCAATTGAAATCTCCTTCTTGTTAGAATTAAGCTTCAATGATTTATCTTATCAATTGAAGTTGTGTTTTCTTTACTTTAGTATTTTCCCTGAAGACTCAGAGATCAACGTGGAGATATTAATTCGACTGATTGCGGCTGAAGGTTTTATCCAACAAAATGAAGATCGAATTATGGAAGATGTGGCTAGAGATTGCTTGAATGAGTTGGTTAACCGAAGCTTGATTCAGATAGACAAACGAAGTTGGAACAAGGTAGCAACTTTTCGAGTACACGATCTTCTGAGGGATCTTGCAATTCGAAAGGCAGACAAGCTCAACTTCATACACATTTGCGATGAGGTAAAAAACCCAACTCCCTCTTCAGTCATATCATCATGTCGAAGACAAGCTGTTTATTCCGAGACTCAAAGCTGTCTGTGGCTTCAATGTGGTAATCCACTGTCACGTTCAATTTTTCTTTTCAACTACAAGTGGAGGGATATGCTTCGAATCGACCAACAGTTGACCTCGTTGTTCAAAAGATTTTTGTTGTCAAGAGTGCTTGACGTTGAGGCTGCTGGCTATATACTCACCGGAATTTTTGGTGGTGGCTGCATACCCACAAACGTAGAGAATTTGATTCACTTGAGGTATTTGAGATTGAAGAATACACGTATAGCTAAAGTCCCACCCTCCATTGCGAATTTGCAGAGGCTACAAACTCTAGACTTGTCAGATTCTGTTGTCAGTACCGACCTACCAAATGAAATTAGTAAGTTGAAAGAGTTGAGACACTTAATTGGATATTTCAGAGGGCATTTGGAAATAGAAAATTTGACCAACCTTCAGACTCTAAAGTGTATAGAGGTAGAAAGTTGGATTAATATCGACCCTCATAAGTTGGTTAACCTTCGAGAGCTCCACATAGAACAGAAAGAGGGGATCAACAGAAAATCTTTCACTTTTGACTCCATTGCCAAACTGGGAAAGCTTCAGTGTCTGTCTGTTAGGCTTTGGACTGATCATTATGCTGGCTCACTGGAACCACTCTCTCATTGTCCATTCCTGGTAGATTTTAGGTTTAAAGGGGACATTGAATTACAAGGACATATGGACGCCATGCTGCCAAATCTTGAGTGCCTATCGCTAAAACTTGCAAGCTCCACGTCCAAGGAAGATCCTATGCCTTTATTGGAGAAGTTGTTCAACCTCATGATTCTTGACTTACAATTCTACTCTAAGCATGTAAACAAATTGATCTGCACTACTCAGGGTTTTCGTCGCCTTGAAATTCTACAACTTGATTGTGAAGAATTATGGGAGTGGCAAGTAGATGAAGAAGCTATGCCTGTGCTGAGAGGCTTAAGGTTTAGTGTCCCACGGTACTGCAGGTTGAGGATTCCAGATAGATTGAGATCAACCCCTCCGCCAGCAGAATGCGAATTCAAAGAAAATTAGTACATTCTCTCTTCGTACATAATGGTTTCGTTTGTTAGATGTGGCTTTTTTTTTTTTTTTTTTTTTTTTTTTTTTTTTTTTGGTTTTTCTCACAAATAAGCGACTCTTTTAGAGGTGAAAAATGCAATATGTAGTTCAAATTTGTAATATTTCAAATAAGAGTTTGTGGGCAGTATTTCAAATTAGTAGATTAGGTTGCTAAGCAATGAATTCCTAAAAAATAACTCTCTTCATTACAGTTCAAACACCAGAACCTCATCAATAAAAGAGTGATTTCAAATATCTCTCCTCTCTAAAAGCATAATATGAACATGAATAACAAGCATTACAACGGCAGAAGCCTGAGCATAAAACTTTATGAGACCAAACACTTCAAAGTAGTGCAAATGGGGGAGAAGAAGAGTCATTGCTTCAAAGTAGTGCAAATGGAGGAGAAGAAGAGGCATTGCTCCCAGTATCCCAATCAGGAGTTCTGCTGTCAAATCTATCTTTGCTTCTGTATTCTCTTGTCCCTTATTGGCAACTCAATGGGCTGTTGGGCATCGTGAGGGTGATTTGGACCCTTGTAAACCTTTAGATGGGTGAACAATGCTCTACCAAGCTGCAAAAAGCAACTCCCAAATCAAGGCTAAGTTTGTTCGTAAAACGGGTACCCACCATCCAGGCAGAAAATAAGAACAATGTGTTGTCTGGTAAAAGCTAACAAAAATGATGAGGATATGACCTCTGTCATTTCAATATGTGCTTAGTAATCAACTATATGTTAAAAATTAATAATATACGAATGCCATACTTCTTCACGTTGCTACCAATCATGTTCACATTATCAATGTCAATACCCACAATACCATAAAGACAATTTATTCAACAAGAAAGGGGTGCTCACTTTCTTTATGTTGATTGTGTGCATTATTATTCACGAAGCACACTAGCACACCTGTAAATATCCCTTGAGAACAATACAGGATTTCACCGCAAACAAAACACTTAGTTACTTGGAGCATGGACATCCAACAAAATGACATGATAAAAATTATTAGAACATGGTAAAGCTAAATGCATGACACAGCAATTTTCATCCTTCTCATATCTACCAATTAGCCATAGAAGTTCCATGTGAAGTTCTTTAACCTAGAATAAAAATTACAGGCATTTATGGGAAAATTTTATACAAATGTATTTGCTGGTTGACTATATCTATTTGTTAAAAAATATATGATAATGAATGAGGAAGACATTGAAATTAAGCTCATGCACACACACACACAATTTGAGTTAGAACTAGAGAACTGACCCTCCCCTTCGGAAGCATTCCACGAACAGCATGCTCAATAATTCTTTCAGGGATTCTCTGCTGTAGCTGGTCAAATGTTTCCTCTTTCATACCACCCGGTCTTCCTGAATGCCTCCTGTAGAGCTTTTGTGTCCTCTTCTTCCCAGATACAGCAACATTTTCAGCATTCACCTATTGAATTCAAGTAAATAAAAACAAGTTGGATATTGCTCAACAACTATTTAACTAAGATATATAAACATCTTGACCATTGACATATGTTGAAAACTAGACAGAGTCATACATCACAATTTTCATACTACATCGGCAAAACCTATGCAAAGAAAAAACTTAAGCAACATATAACAAATAGGTAAATGCTAGACAACCACATCTCAACCGAATGATGCGGATCCTGACTGGCATTACGAATTTTCAGATTTCCAGAAGAAAAAGTTTCCAAGAACCAATACCCATCACAACTTGGCAATAGTGGAAATTTAGCAGTGTTGTGGATAAAGACCTTAATGACCAATCCATACTTCTGATTCCCTTTTCTGGGTCAGAAATGCAAATGAAGCTAACCGTATTGGGACAAGTCTTTGTGATTGTTTAAGATACCCTGACAAGTTGTAATAAGTTAACTATATATATACAGTTTGACAGCTTAAGCGTTTGCTGCAGCCCATCTACGTCTTTACCATTGGAGTGAGCAAATATATCTATAGCTTAAAATCAGGCACCTCGGATTTTCCCGTTTCTATTTAAAACAATATATAATTAGTAAGCATAAAACAAGTTATCAGAATAATTATTATAGCTCAAATAATTATTACCATCAGCGCATCACTTTTTCTCACTAGCACTGTACTAATTCAATACATGAAAGCACCGACAATTACAAATAGCCGTAAAAGAAGCTGAGAAGCTCAGCCCCATATATTAAAAAAGTTTCAATGAATTAAAAGAAGATACTAAGAAATATGCCATTATGGCATTGGCCAGCATAAGGATTCTTCTCAAATTAGGTTAAATACTACGGGATTATGAGATACTGCTATAAGATTCTAATATGCAAACTTAGGTCAAAGAAGCAGGTACAACACCTAACAACAGATATTCAACTTATGAAATAAAAATGATGCTCACATGAATAATGAATTGCTAGTCCACCTTGAGTGTTTTATCCTTTAACAAAATTTTCAGTTCTTACTAACAGTTAAAAAGAAAATATGATTCAAGAAACTACTAGAAGCTGATGCCACTACCAAAAGTACCTAAACAACTTTTGCAGACAACATTTCACACTAACCACCAACGACAAGGGCACCTTTATCAAAGGTTGAATACATTGCAGTACAATCTTGTTGATGCACTCAGTATTCATTGTCATGGTGGTGGAGAAAAAGAATGCATGACTAAACGTTCAAACCACATACCACAATCACATAAGCTCCCATGTCCACACTAGGAGTGTAGGTCGCCAGATTCTTTCCACGAATATGAATGGCAATGGTTGATGCAAGTCTCCCAAGAATTTTATCCGTTGCATCAACCACATACCATGTTTTATCCGAATGTCGGTGATCAGCAGCTTTTGGATACCATGTATTGTTCCAGATGTCCTAAAAACGTAAAAGAATAAGAAAAAAATTCAAACATAATTAAAAAAATTATGATTTCGGGGCAAGTGACAGATAGTTAACTTCATAGTTTCTCACATTCTTGGACCAATGTAGATTAGCTACCAAGTAAAAGTGGGTACTTAGCAAACACTTTAGTTGGTGTGCATGCCAAAAGACAAGTTTTTGTGTTCTAAAAGAAATTATAAATTATAACAACAAATTCAAAGATCATATTTGTAGCACAAAATATCCTCTCTTAATTGCATGAACAAATTGCTCATCAGCTTAAAACCTAATCACATTCTTTAACCAATAACTCAGGATGATATAAAATAAACCCCGAAAGTTTTAGAACAATCCTTCAAAAACAGCACAAAATTGAGTGGCATTGAACCCAACAATCCTTTGCTTTGTTATGAGGAATTCAAAAGTTTTCAATTCGTTACCTTCTCCCAGGATTTCTAAGTAACTAAACGTAACAATACTCCAAACACACGAAACAACAGAAAGGGTTTATTTCCCAGAAACAAAAACCCACAAAAAAGGTCAATTTGTAGAGTTTCTTGCATTCTTAGGAGCAAAATAAACAGAGCGGGAAAAAAGTTAGATAATTACAGGGCCATTGACTTCAGACTGCTCGAACATCCAGCGTTGATTGTCGGGGACAAGAAATGGATTCTGGCAGCGAACCCTAAACGACCGCTTGGTGTTCAAAGGCAGAGTCGTTTTGGAGGAAGAAACAGAGAATCCCAGAAATGGGGTTGTGCTAGAACTGGTGGTCAGTGTTTTGGAAGAAGGGTATGAGAGCTTTAGCGTTGAAGATGATGATGAGAAGATGACACAAGTTGGAGCAATTGCCATTTTTGTTTTCTTTTGAGCTGTTCTTCCTCCAGTGGCCGTCTCTCTTTTGATTTTATAACACTGGATAAGATGAGGTTACTTCATTAACTTTTTCCTTTTCTTCTCTCTAAAAAAAAATTAAAATAAAATAAAATAAAAGAAGAAGAAGAGTATACATGCATACATATATTTAAATATTCAACTGTGTCGCTGTTTATAGTCGCCGAAACCGATATAAAGTGAATCTCAAAGTGGAAAATTTCACGTTAATAAGCAAAAAGACTACGTTAAAAATCGTGGACTTTTATCATCGCCATATTAGCTTCATTAAATGTGAATAATTATCGGTGTTGATATTTTATACTGTTGACGTAAAATAAGATATGTGGCGACATAAAATCTATTTAAAAATATTAAAAAAATAAAAATATTATTAAAATATATATGTAATTATCAGTAATATATATATATTTTAATAATATATTATTTTTAAAATTTTTTAAAAAATGAAAAATTAAATTTAAATTTATATTATATATAAAATAATTATTTTATTACATAAACAAGTTTTATTACATTAAATAAAAAAAATAAATCATACATGATGATCGACCGGCGTCGCAACGTGCAAGGGTGAGTGTGACGACGCCCGCAGCTCTGAGAGGAGAGTGTCCCAACACTGGAGTACGGAGCCACGATGTTGCCCTGTGTAAAATGTTGACAGTGAGCAAATTTTCCTTGAATCCAATCCAAAACACTTTCAATTTTCTACAAACACTTCAAAACACTTAAAATCTAATTTTAACATCAAAACTAACATCGACACATGTTATACAACAAACATATAGGGGTGTGCATCGGTCGGTTCGGTTGGTTAATCCTTGATTTTTTAACCGAACCGAAATTTTTTGGTTAAGTAAATGTGTAACCGATTTAACCATATTATGACACATAACCATTAACCAATTTAACCATTATATTTCGGTCGGTTTTGGTTAATTCGGTTATTAACCAGTCCAACAAATATAAATTCATCAATTCACAACATTCAACAAAGCAATTTAACACAAATATAAATTCATATTCATCAAATTTAATATTTAACCAAATATTATGAAATTTTGGTTTCTTAATAGCCAATAATTTAATAATTTTTGGTTTTAATAATTTATCTAACAATCGGTCTATTAAATTTTGTTATTTACTTATTTAGGGTTTTGAAGCATGTATATATTTCGGTTAATCGGTCGGTTCGGTTATACGAATCTCATAACCGTAACCGAACCGAATAACCGAAAAAGTAAAAAAAAATGGGTCGGAACGGTTCGGTTAATCGGTTAAAACCGATTAATGCACACCCTACAAACATACATGTATTCTAAATACATATATGTATTAGTTTAAATCAAAACACAAATCAAATTAAAATCACATAATGAAGTGACTCATGAACAATTCTAAGTCACTCAAAGGTGGTCAAGTGATTCTAGAATGGTAGCTATAGCTCTAAGCTTTCATCTAGAGTTCCAAACTCTAATTTTATATTTCATGTCTAGCATGAACATATTTGACCCAATTACAAGCATATTGACCGTATATAATTAATTAGCCTGATTTCAACATCAAGTTATGTTATTCTGTATCAAATACATAATTCATCACTATATGTCTCACTAATGATAACTCACTAATGAAAACATTATTATTTTGTATCCAATACGTAAGTTTGATTCCAAAATCCAATCTTCTTCTCATTGTTGAAATGTTGTGGAGAACTTCGAAAGCTAGCAAGCTTGGTTCCAAGATCCAATCTTCTTCTCCTTATTGAAATGTTGTAGAGAACTTCCAAAACTTCTATAAACGCCTATTTTACTTAGGCTAATATCTCAAATTCTTGCTTATTTTAGCTTTCTCAAGCTTGATTAAAAACTTGTTCAAGCTTGCCTTTTATAGAAAAACTTATGTAATTTTTAATCAATAAAAGTTCTAATCAATTTTTATGTGAGCTTAATTCAATTTGTCTAAATATGTATAATTAGGTGTGAACTGATCACTTTTTGTCTACCATTTTGATTTAATCCAATTAAATCAAGAAAAATTTTAATTAATGTATTAGTTGAATGTCTACCACTTTGATTTAATCCAATTAAATCAAGCCAAATACACCTATTATTACATATTTATAATTACCAAAATATCCTCCAATGGTAGAGATATTTATAAAAGTACAACAAAGATTTTGTGTGATTTTGGATTAATCCAATTGGGTCAAAGTAAATAATTAATTTTATCCAATAACACTTAATTATTTTAGTTGATAATTATAATATCAAATATTATTTATTATCAAAAAGTATCGGCTACCTAAGTGCTTAACGAGTACACTTCATATTGAGAGACTCTCTAAATCTAGACACATTTGTCATATAGGCCTAGCTTATATGTACGTAATTCGGCCACTTCCGAATTCGAGAAGAACACGAATGACCTTTCTGAACTATACAAGTTGAGATAATCACATATGTTTAACAATTCATCCGTCATAAGCCATCCGAGTTGTGCTTAGGAAACTTAGATTACACCGTTAAATTTCTGAGGTGCACATCTCATGTGAACATGTCCATGATTTTTTTACAACTAATCAGAACACTATTTCCGATATATACGATCTACCATATGCGATCGACTTTGGCCAAAGTCTTAAGAATCGTGACTTACATACATGGATACCTAAACCCCTTATGGTACACATACGAGCCGACTGATCTTATCTTGATACATATTTGATTAACGAGTGCATCAGTCCACACCCAACGAACATCTAACAGTCAGACCATGAAAGGTCTCTGACATATATGGCATCAAAGTGTAGAGGATCACACACAAAATCAATGATATAATATAGTCAAAGGATCATATATTCTACTCGACTTGAGGAGATTCCTATTGACGGTGGTTTGTACTTCCAACCATTAGGAATCATATGTGAGTCGTTCGGTATTCGCTCCAACGAATACCCACATATCTATATGAGATTCTCTTGCTCATAGTACATCGGGTTAAACCATTGGAACTCCAATTTCAATATACACATGTGCTAGTCTTTTAGGTTATAGGAATTCGACCGTATTCCAAAACTAACGATTATGAATATTTACTTTAAGAATAATTTATAATAGTTATATTATCTTACTATCATACCACCTAATATCCACTATGACTACATGACTATTCAATGGTCGATGTCATTCTCATCATATTTATATATCAATCTAATATGCAAAATGACATTACTATTAAAAAGTTGAAATGAAAATGTAGTTATTTTATTAATAAATAATAAAATATAATGTACAATACATTATTCGGATTGTGTAACACCTCAGTAATTCCGACGACTACTATGTTGTAGGTGGCATAATATAGGATATGAATCATTCTCAAGCGTGAATATGCTCGTGAATTACTTTTTGAACATTCGATAAATTCTTTGCAGTTCCGATATAGAATTTATCTTATGTTCTATTCCAGACATCCTTTAGTATTTGGGTCATAATTTTTTATACGATCTCCGATTCTTATGAATTTTATATCATCGGAAATCTAAGACCGAGAACTAAAACTTCCACGTCTGACATTATTCCAAATGCGAATCAGAAGCAATTCAAAAATCGTGATTATCATGGTTGTTACAGTAAATTCGAGAATAAACTAGAATTGAGTGATGTGGCACAATCTTAGCCACTCATTCCATAACAAAAATCAGCCATCTTCTTATAAATAGGGGACTATTCACCAATCTTTTTCACCTCTCCAAAAACATAAGCAAGTATTTGAGGAGCTCTCTCATTTTTCTCTCATCCTCATGCCATTTTGAAGTAACAAGTGATGATTTCAAGCACATCTCACGCAAAGTAAGCTCTTTATCCTCTTTCCCTTTTCTAATTTCAGTTTTGAGCTTGAAATATAAAAGTCCTAAATCGTCACTCATGAACCCTAGTTTCTCACTTTTGTATTTTAGCATAAATGCAATGATTAGTAAAATCATATTAATGCATTTTATGATCTTATACACATGGATTAATCATAGTTGTGTTGAATGCCCAAATTTTGTTCCCTTAAGAGGCTGGCTGAATTTCATCTAGTTAAAAGGGGAGTTGTTTTGTTTCCATTATTGTTGAATGATGTTAGTTCAAGTATTGGATTGAAGTTAAGACGTGAATTTAGTTTTGTTATGTCTGAAGGTTCAAAAGTGGCAAGATTGGCCCTTTGGCCAATTATGTTTGGATGGATTATACTTTGTGATTAAATGAAACTAAATAATGGTTTGTGTTTGATTGACGATATGAGATGTGTTTATGTGAAGTTGAGTCGAATTTTGGATGATAGTGTTAGGGATTGCTTTGGACATTGTCATTGAAGAGTTGGTGTTTGGCCCTGAAATCATGCTAGTGTCGCAACGCATAAGGGCTAATGTCGCGACGTCGATCATGTGAATACTCTCTGCCTTGGGTCTGGTAGTATGGGCGTCATGACACTCATCACTTGACGTCGCGATACTGATCAAGAAAATTCTCTCTGCCTCAGGTCTGACCGAGTGGAAGTCGCGACACGCAACACCTAGCGTCGTGACGCGTAACCATTTTCCAGGAATAGTTTTAGTTCCTTTCAATTTCATCCTAGAATGTTAGAGGGAACCCTAAGAGTTTCGTATAAGCATACATACATGCATCATGTCATATCACAAGCATAATACGTCATGAAGTGACCATAGTTTAGTCGAATTGAGAAGCATAGTCTAGTTCTGAAACATATTTCACAACTCATATTCTATTTAAGTTTATCGATTATAGATTATTGGTAGGAACCGTAATTCTCTTCGACCAAGTGAAATAGTACCAACCCGATTCCAAATCTGTGAGTGAATATTTTCTTTTCAAGTTGATATTTACTTAATTGATTTTGATTTGAGACTTAATTTTAAACGTATTAGGGCATTAGCCAAGTTGATTTTCAGTTATATTATGAATGAGCATGTTTCAGAAAGATTTGATTTTAAAGGCATGATTTTATGATTTTGGAGGCATGGGGGAAAAATCCACCTCAGATGTAACTTAGAATTGACGGATTCAGAACATGTGCATATGTTCAGGACTAGGGGACAGCGATACGTAATGCCCCTAGATCCTAGTTCAGGACTAGGGATGACAGATGCCCCTAGATCCTAGTTTTGGGGTTAGGATGATGGCATGTATTAGAACTCCTGGCTCTAGTTCAGTGGATTGGGAGACAGCGAGACGTAACACCCCAAGACACTAGTTTAGGCATATAGGGGGACAACAATACGTAACGTCCTCATGCGTCAGGTTTTCTACAAATTCTCAGATATTCCAGATGAGATTTTCAGACATAGTAGTTTTATGAAAGAGTTTTAGAAATAATTCAGTTTTACAGAAAGATCACAGAGTTTTACAGACAAAGGATTTTTAGAAAAGTTTCATAAAAAGAGATTGATTTTCAGATGAGAAAAGAGTTTTCAGAAAAGATTGATTTTCTTGAGATATTTTTCGAATCCAGAACCATGAATTTATTTTAAAGCATTTCAGTTTCAGTTTTAAAATGTCCACTCACTAGGTCATTCAAACGATCTAACCCCCCACTCCTAATGTTTTCTATTTTGCAGGTTTACTCGGAGGACGAGCTCGAGAGGATAGATATTGATGGCAGTCACTAGGGTGTTTGAGTCCACTAGGTCGAGTACAGAGATTCAGCACAGTCAGTGTCAAAGTAAAGTTGCATGCAGACATTAGTAGTGTATAAGTCATTGTAAAATGTTAAAAATGTCAATTAATAAAATTATAAAGTGAAGTATTTGTAGGCACCGCATTTTTGCATATAAGTCCATATGATGAGTCTCATTTGGAGACACAACCTTTTAAGTCGCGGAAGTCGCGGGAAACGGACGTCGGAAGGGAACCAATATTTTTGTTAGATTTTAGTCGCTTGTTTAGCTTCAGGCTCGCTTGTTGGACCTCCGTTATTAAAATACACCCTTAGCCTTGGCCCAAAACTACACCAAGCCCATCTCACCCAAGCCCAATCCAAAAAATAATTAAAACATTTAAAATACATGTCATAAATTAAAACCAATTAAATTAGATTAAAACCAACTAAATTGAAATTAAATTAAATTAATATCTAATTAAATCTAATACCAAAATTAAATAAATCAATTCCTAAAATAAACAAATCAGTCCCCTAATTTAAATAATTCCCTCATAAATTACATAATTTCTTTCATTAAATAATTAAATAAAATCCCTCCCTTATTATTTGATCCCTTTCATTTTTGAATAATCCCATGCAAACCCTAATTCCTTCCCTCTCACTATAAAAATAGAACAAACTCCAATCCTTGGCTCTCTCAACTCTCTTACACGGCGAAGACAAACACCAAAATAATAAAACCCTAAAATGCACCCTCATCACAGGTTCTCTATCTCCCTATCACAAAACACAAAGTAAACCCTAAAACAAAAAACACACAGCCGAGACACATAAACCCTACTCTCTCCATATACATTGATCACGTTAAAACTTCACTGCCTCACGCAAGCCTAACCCCACTCAGCAGCCCTTCCATTCACGCATACGCCACTTGATCCTCTCTCGGCCAGCACCTTGGCTCTCTCACGGCACAAACAAGCCAACTCACTCGTCACAGCCCAGTTTAGCCACACACTGAAACAACCCAACTAGCCTCTTCACAAGCTTCACGTCCTCAGCACAGACCATCACGTAATCAGCCATCTCGCAGCAACACACTTCCCAACCAACACGCCCACTGACCTGATCATCACGCCACACTGCCCTTCACCCACGCATATACAAGACACAAAACCTAAATTACCCCGAATTAACCCAGAAACTACCCAGTAAAACAGTCCCCAAAACACCCAAAACAGTAGCCTTAACACACCTGAAACAGTGACCAGAAAATATAGAGAAAACAGTAGTAAAACGGAGTGAAATCAGCTACCAAAACAGAAAAACAACGAGCTAAGACGTTAATCCAATGAACCGGAAGAGTTGCGGAGTGATAGCCCTTCCGACGGCCGTGAAACACGAGTCCCAAAGTCGACATAAAAGGTTAGACCTGAAGGTACTTTTCCTATTATTTCCATCTATCTTTTTTAATTGTTTTATTCATTTTTATCGCATGTGAGTTGTTTATTGATGCATGATTGTGGCCCTTGAATAAATGGAAGATATATGTATTGTGGAATGATGCATGTTGTGGCCCTTGGATAAAATGAAAAATGTGTCGCCTCTCGTGGTATATAGGATGGAAACCCGGACATAAATTTCATAGCCGATTCTGAATGGACGGTAGTATGATCTGTACTCGGGATACAACTCCATGTACCACTTGAGTAAACGGCGTATATTTTGTTTTATGTTGTTTTGATTTATTTATTATTCGCTACTTGATTTCCGCATGTTATTTGTTTATGTAATGATGAGATAAAGCGCATGAGATTAGTAAGTGGGATTAAAGGTCCTCTAAGTCAAGGGGTTAAAAGCCTTTACCACGATGCTTTGCCGCGCCGGATAATGTATATTCGATTGGATGTGAGATATGTTCAATCGGATACACGAAGTCCGATATCATTGTCTTTACTTTTTATATATGTATTGTGTTGTTTACGCATGGGCTTGGTAAATAGGATTAAAGGTCCTCTAAGTCAAGCGGTTAAAAGCCTTTACCACGATGCTTTACCACGCCAGATGATGTATATTTGATTAGACGTGAGATTTATTCAATCGGATACATGAAGTCCGATATCATTGTCTTTACTTTTTATATATGTATTGTGTTATTTGCGCATGGGCTTGGTAAGTGGGATTAAAGGTCCTCTAAGTCAAGGGGTTAAAAGCCTTTACCACGATGTTTTGCCGCGCCGGATAATGTATATTCGATTGGATGTGAGATATGTTCCATCGGATACACGAAGTCCGATATCGTTGTCTTTACTTTGTATATGCATTATGTTATTAGCGCATGGGCTTAGTAAGTTGGATTAAAGGTCCTCCATTTCGAGGGGTTAAAGAACCTTTACCGTGATGCTTTACCGCGCCAGATGATGTATATTCGGTTGGACGTAAAATGTGTTCAATCGGGTATACAAAGTTCGATATTGTTGTCTTTATTTTTATATGCATTATGATGTGATGCACATGGGCTTAGTAAGTTGGATTAAAGGTCCTCCATTTCGAGGGGTTAAAGAACCTCTACCACGATACTTCGTCGCGCCTTTTATTTCGTTATTCACTTTTCTTTGTATGTCATCTTCTTGCATAATCATGCGTCGGGTCTTGTTCCGTTCGAACACGTTCTCGAACGCCACACGAACGTGAACCTTCTGTTTCCCATTCGAACGCGTTTCCGAACGCCCCACGAACGAGATTTCATCTGTTTCATCACATTTCATGCACAATTGTTTCTTGGGTGATTCCTCTCGTATTTTATAATTGATCATACTATTCTATTATTGATGTTTTACTGTTATTATTCCCTCATTCATCTAGTTGATGTGTTCAAGCATGATTAAGTCATTAGTATGTTGGTTCTCGAGCATGATTTAGCTATAGGCACGTTATTCCTTTACACATGATTGTGCAATTGCCATTTCCTTGCGTTTCTGTATCCATGAACATGGTGTGCTTATGAGGTTGTATGCCAATATGAAAATGTGTTACATGCAAACTTAGATATGAGCCTTGTAATTATGCATGCGAACTTAAGAGTAAATTATCCTTGGAAATATGTTGCTTAGGCTTGGTTGAATTATTGCACAAATCATTTATTACAAGTGATATAAGTAAGGGACCATTCCGAACCCAATGGTTTGAGGTCTTCCCTTGCGAGGGGTGAGTGCGGCCTTAAATCTTTGTCCCGGTTCACACCGAGTGGCGACTTCATTATTCTCCGATTTAGTCCCCCGTAAGCTACTCCGTACTCCCAACCGGGCCGCGAGCCCGGGACAACATGCGTCGCCCAGTTTCTATGTCCCACAGTATTATTGCGTACACAGATATGAGTATTAGAATACATTTCATGAGTTGTGTTTGAGATGGGATTAGCAGTGATATTCATGGTTAGAAAGTTAGAGGCTCAAGGGATAGGTTAGCCTATTCTATGCCGGTAACACATCTGAAATGAGGATGTTACAGATTGGCGCTCCAAGCACCAACTCCAACGAACTCCCACTTGCTTAGTGCTAATCCGGATGATACCGAAGTCTCATCTCCTCCACATGTTTATCAAATAACTTAGGAGGTAAGACCTTAGTAAGTAGGACTATTATGTTGTCTTGTCCTTGAACCTTCAAGACCACTAAGTCTTTTCGTTCAATAATATCTATAATCACGCGATATTTTCTTTCCACGTGTTTAGACTTGGAATGTGCTCTCGACTCATTAGCTTGCGTAATGGCTCTGCTATTATCACAATACAGTAGGATCGAATCCGCAATACTAGGCACAATGACAAGTTTTGTGATAAAATTTATAATCCAGCCAGCTTTTTTAGCAGCTTCCGGAGCCGCTATAAATTTCGCCTTTGTGGTGGAATTATCTATTAGCCTTGCTTTGAACATCGCCAACTAATCGCACTGCCATTAAGGGTAAATATGTATCCGGATGTAGACTTTCAGTCATCTGGATCTCCTTGGAAGTCGGAGTTTGTATAACCCTTAACTTATAGTTCATTTTCTCAATATATGAGAAACTTATCATTAGTACCCTTAAGATATTTCAGGATATATTTCACGACTGTCCAATTATCATTACCCGGATTAGATTGATATCGGCTTGTCACACTACCATTAAGGTTTTCACACTTTGCATCAATCTTATATCATTCACAATGATAAGGACATCGTCTACATATAAAACAAGAAATATTATCATTCTCCCACTAACGTTTTTATAAACACACGGTTCTTCCTCATTCTTGATGAATCCATATAATCTAATTATCTCATCAAAATGACGATTCTAGCTCTGGGATGCTTGTTTAAGTCCATAAATAGACTTCTGAAGCTTACAAACCAAATTTGAAGTCTCATTGGATACTAAACCCTCTGGTTGTTCCATTAGGAAAGCCGTTTTCACATCCATCTGTCATATTTCATAGTCATGATATGCATCAATGGCTAAAAAATCATAATGGATTTTAGTATGGCTATTGGTGAAAAGGTTTCCTCATAGTCAATCTCAGGACGTTGAGTGTAACCTTTCGCTACCGGTCGGGCCTTAAAGGTTTCCACCCTTCCATCGGGCTCTAGCTTCCTTTCATAAACCCATTACAACTAATAGGTTTAACTCCTTCAGGAATTTCAACTAAGTCTCAGACTTTATTATCATGCATAGAATCTATTTTGGATATTATATCTTCCTATCATTTTCCCGAATCAATATCCAATATCGCCTCTTTATAAGTAGTTGGATCTGTTTCCTCCAAGAGGAGAATATCAAGGCTCGTATCAGACGTTAAAAATAGTCTCTCAGGAGGCCTTGATATTCTATTTGACTTACGTAGAACCTGTGTTATAGATGTTGGAGTTAGTGTTTGGAGCGTCAATCCGAATAATGTATTGTGCATTATATTTTATTTATTAATAAAATAATTATATTTTCATTTCAAACCTTATTAATGGTAATGTCATTATGCATATTAGATTGATATATAAATATATTAAGAATGACATCGACCTTAGAATAGTCATGTAGTAATACGAGACAACATGTGGTCCGATATTGGGATAATATTACTATTATAAACTATTCGTAAAGTAAATATTCCTAATAGTTGGTTTTAGAATACGGTCGCATTCCTATAACCTAGAAGACAATCACATGTCATATATTGGAATTGGAGTTCCAATGATTTAACCCGATGTACCATGAGCTTGGGAAGCTCGTATAGACATGTAGGTATTGGTTGGAGCGAATACCGAATGACTCACAGGTGATTCCTAATAGTTGAAAGTACACACCACTGTCAATAGCAATCTCCTCGAGTCGAGTAGCATATGTGATCATTTCACTATAGGATAGCATTGATTTTATGTGTGATCCTCCACATTTTGATGCCGTATATATCAAAGACCTTTCATGGTCTGATTGATAGATGTTCGTTGGGTATGAACCAATGAACTCATTAATCAAGTGCGTATTAAGATGAGATCCGTCGGCCCATATGTGTACCATAATGAGTTTAGGTATCTATGTGAGTAAGTCACGATTCTTAAGACTTTGGCCAAAGCTGATCGCCTAGAGTGGATCGCATATATCAGAAATGGTATTCTCATTAGTTCTAAAGAATCGTGGACATGTTGACATGAGATGTGCGTCTTGGAAACTTGACGGTGTAATCTATGTTTCCTAAGCACAACTCGGATAGCCTACGACGGAGGGATTGTTAAACATATATGATAACTTTGACTTGTATAGTTCAGAAATATCATTCGTGTTCTTCGTGAATTCGAAGGTGGCCGAATTACGTACATATAAGCTAGGCTTATATGATGAACATGTCTGGACCTAATGAATCCCACAATATGAAGTGTACTCGTTGAGTACTTGGGTAGTCGATAATTTTTTATAATAAATAATATTTGATATTATAAATATCAACTAAAATAATTAAGTTTTATTAGATAACATTAATTATTTACTTTGACCCAATTGGATTAATCCAAAATCACACAAGGGCTTTGTTGTAATTTCATAAATATCTCTACCATTGGAGGATATTTTGGAAATTACTATTTGTAATAATAAGTGTATTTGGCTTGATTTAATTGGATTAAATCAAAGTGGTAGACATATAACTAATTCATTAATTAAACTTTGTCTTGATTTAATTGGATTAAATCAAAGTGGTAGACAAAGGTGATTAGTCACAACTAATTATACATATTTGGACAAATTAGATTAAGCCCAAATAAAAGTTGATTAGAACTTTTATTAATTAAAAATTGTATAATTTTTGCTATAAAATGCAAGCTTGAGTAAGGTTTTAATCAAGCTTAAGAAAGCTAAAAAAACAAGAAATAGTGATATTAGCCTAAGTAAAAGTTTTTGTGAGAGAAGTTTTAGAAGTTCTCTACAACAACAAGGAGAAGAAGATTGAATCTTGGAACCAAGCTTGCTAGTGTTAGTGTTCAATACATGCCACAAGATCACTAAGATTGATTTGTGTGTGAATAAATCAAAGGGAGTTACGGAAATACTCATATTGATCGGATGAGATTCAAAACCTTTTCTTTGTATTTCGGAAGCTCCAAGCTTTCTTTTGCATTCCAAACTCAAGGGTGAGTTTCCCTATCACCTTAGTTGACTCATTTTAAGTGCTAGCTTGTTGAAATTTTGTAACAAAATTCCATGGGAGGGAGATGAGCTCACGGTTTTTAGGCTTGGAGGAGAGAATGAATAGTTGATTTTTGTTTACAAAACATAAAGCAAAAGTTATGATTTGGTTGATGTGTTGGTTGAATAAATCCAATTTATTATGCCAACCACTTCCATCAAATAGTGACTAGTTGATGTAAGTGAGTGAGTCCCACCACTTTGAATTCAAAATTCAAGTTGACTTACACAACACACTTTGGGCCCGGTTCGTTTAATCCGAGTAAACGAATTTTCCGTCGCGACGTAATTAAATCCAATTTAATTAAATAATAATGCCTCGCAAAATTATTACGAAAGTCGCTTGTGAATTAATTCTAAATTAATTCGTTCGCTAGAATTAAAATCCAATTTAATTCCGCATTGAAATTAAATTTCAATTAATATATCTAATATATTATTTCAGGCCAATTAGTTAAATAGTAAAATCTAATTTCACTATTAAATTCATTTGCCGATTAATTCCAAATTAATCATGTTCTCTCCTCTCGACGAATTTAATCCTAGATAAATTCTCGACGCAATTAATCCCAGATTAATTATTTCTCTTATAATTAATCTTAGATTAATTCTTGCTGTAATTAATCACAGATTAATTTTCTCTCTCATAATTAATCCCAGATTTATTCTGTTCGAGTCAAATGTCATTGGTGAATCTTTGGGAAGCGACCCAAGAGATCTCTGGATATGTTGGCAGTAATGCGGTTATCGGACTATCCGAACACTTGCATATCCGGTACCACGTTCTTACCGATTTACAAGACATGGTTGGCTTCTAGCAAAGCACCGTGCCTACCCAATTCTCCAGAAATATATTCAACTTGGAATATATATAATCTGTATCAGGCGTAATATACAATGTAATACGTATTACGATCCAATATCGGATGTCACATGCTACGCCTAGGGTTGGAATTGTGTCTGCCCCAACGAAACATATATCGGATCACTAGCAACTAGTCTCTGTAATCGGATAATCATGACCTAGTCATACTATCCCGATAGCCGCATCATTTAAGAGTACCAGTTATGTATCCCTGCGTGATCATCATCTTCATATGACTGAAGTGATAATTCCATCTTGACATCATACCCAATACACTACGATTCTCAGTATACCCAGAAGAGGCGTACACAGAACCTGTTAAAGCTCCGGATGACCAAAACCAAAGCATACTGATTGTCGCAAGTATTAGCGATGCAAGTCTCAAGTTAAGACCAAATACACCTACCCTGATTCAAATTCCCATACACACATAGTCATACTACCAATGGGATTCCGAGGGGTCTATCCAGAGCGAAGCTGTTCCCGGTCCAACGGCTAACAGAACCTCCTATCACACTTGCATAATTATCCTATACTTAAATATATGAGAACTATGCCGTTAAGCTTCCATAACACGCACAAGTGCAATACTAGCCTATTCCGCATTATCGATGTCCAGTCTTGATAATACTACGACTAGGGATATTTAATGATTAAAACTTTCATGGATTAATACGGTCTCATATCTTATGAATCCGGTATTAATTATATGGACTTTTATCATTTATATATCCAAGTAATCCAATTACAAATGATAAAAGAGCAATTTCCTTTGTCACATAGTTAATTTGTACAAAGAACACCATGTCTTTACAAATAGTGATGCTATGTGTCATAATTGTCCAACAATCTCCCACTTGGTCTATAGCCAATCACTCAAGTGTCCAACACCTAAACTTTGTACGGGTCGCTCATGCTTTTGCTGAGATATCGCTTTCGTCAGCGTATCTGCAAGGTTATCATCTGAAATGATCTTGTCGATCTTGACATCGCCACGATGTATGATCTGACAAATCAGATGAAACCATTGAAGTACATACTTGGATCATTGATGAGACCGTAATTCTTTAGCCTGTGCTGTAGCCCAGCTCAGCTGCTAACAAAACTACTCCTAATCAAATTAGGAGTTTTATAGATCCAAAATGCTTCTTTTGATGCCTCAGCCGCATTAATATATTCTGCTTTTGTTGTTGAATCGACAACAATATCTTACTTGGAAGATTTCTAGCTCACTGTTCCGTTGTTCAAATAAAATATGTACACTTATTGCGACTTATAATCATCTTTATCGATTTGGAAACTTACATCGGTGATCCCAATCACCTCAAGTTCTCAATCTCCATAAATTAAGAAAGCATCCTTAGTTCCTCTAAGATACTTAAGGATGTTCTTAACATCAATCCAGTGACCATCACCTGGATCGGCCTGATTGTGACTACACATGCTCAAAGTATATGAGACACCAGGTCGCATACATGTCTTTCAATGTACGAGTTCTCAGAGAATGCCAACAACTTTTAAATCTATCATAGTAGATCTTTATTCCTAGAATAAAGGTTGCATCTCCCAAGTTTTCATGGAGAATTTTAATGAAAGCCAAGCTTTCATCAATTTAAATATGGGAATGTCATTGCTAAGAAGCAATACATCATCAACGTATAGGACAATCATTGTCAGGGCGCTCCCACTAAACTTCATATAGAGACAAAAATCATCATCGTTTTGAATGAAACCATATACCATTATGATCTCATCAAAACGTTGGTTCTAAGAACGCAATGCTTGCTTCAATCCACAAATGAATCGATTTAACTTGCAAACATTGCTTGTATGTTTTGGCACGATAAAACCGTCAGGGTGTTGTATAAAACATCCTCTAAAAGGTTTCCATTAAGGAAAGCGGTTTTGACGTCCTTCTGCCATATTTCATAATCAAAATATGTAGCTTTAGCAAACATTATTCGAATGGATTTAAGCACGGCAATGGGTAAAAGGTTTCTTCGTAATCGACACCATGTTGATGACGATACCCTTTCGCTACAAGCCTAGCTTTGTACGTTTGTATGTTTCCATCCATATAAGTCTTCACCATAAAGACCCATTTGCTACCAATAGGCACAATGCCTTCTGGTACATCAATCAGTGTCCAAACTTGGTTGTATACATGGAATCCATTTCGGACTTCATGGCACTTTGCCATATAGCGGAGTCGATACCTTGTATCGCTACCTCTTATGTAGCTGGCTCATTATCCTCTATAAGATTAATATCTTCATGAGGTGAGATCAGAAACCCATACCTCTTATGTTGTTTTCTGACTCTCTCCAACCTATGTGGTTCTTGTGTATGTAGAAGATTACAGAACAGTGAACTGTTTGTGTTCCGTGAGGGGATCGGTGCCAGGAACAGTACTACTCCGATTTTCATCGAGTTCTACTTTCCTCCAACTTACAACTGCATTTAGGAATTCCTCTAAGGAAAACCGCATGGAGAGCAACAAATATTTTTGTTCTCTTGTGGGTTGTGGAAATTGGTTTCACTAGGATAACCAATTACAAATAGGCACTTATCTGATTTGGGTTCTAGTTTGGTACCATCCAAACGTTTAATTATATGCCCAACATCCATAAATCTTCAGGAATGAGAAACCCAGTTTCTTTCATGTCCATATTTCATATGGAGTCTGTCCAACAAACTTTGTCGGAACCTTATTCAAAATTAGTATTGCACTCTTCAATGCGTATCCTGTGAAGGAAATTGGTAGCTCAATGTGACTCATTATTAACCTTACCATGTCCAACAAAATTCGGTTTCGCCATTCAGACACATCACTCAATTGAGGTGTTCCGTGAGGAGCCCACTATGAAAGAATACCATACTCTTTCAAGTAATCTTGAAACTTATTGCTTAAGTATTCTACACCACGGTCCAACCGCAATACTTTTAATATTTTTACTGATATGTTTTCTACTTAGTGTCGAAACTCTTTGAATTTATCAAATGTTTCCAACTTGTGTTTCATAAGACACACATAACCATAATGCGATGCAACATCCGTACAAGTTACAAAGTATTAATATCCACCTCTAGCCTGGCTAGACATAGGCCCACATATGTCACCATGAACGAGGGCTAACAGTTCAGTGACACTTACACCCTTACCGCTAAAAGGTGTTTTAGGCACTTTGCCTAATAAATAAGATTCGCAGACGTCATATGAACTAGGATCAAATCCATCCAAGTATCCATTCTTCCAAAAAGTGGATATACAGTTTAGGCAGACGTGTTAGGATATGTCCTTTGTTTTCCCAGAAGACTGTGATGATTTTGCCTTTGCCCTTTTTCTTCACACCCCTAGAAGCCTTCGACCAAGCCTTGGCCTTCTGGGATGTCGAAGTAAGATGCGACTTGCGCTTCTTGCCATTTTGGAAGCTCTGGCTCTGCCTTCTTGAGCATAGCCATTAACTCTCCAAGAGTTTTCTTTTGGTTCATGATGATCCCGCTTCAGATTTCGGGCAGAGACTGTAAGATAAAATCTATGGAAGTCTCAGCCTCGTAGGTAATGCCCAGCTAACCTAGCTGTTCGATGTCAGCAATCATCTGTGACACCCAGTGTATGACAGATGTACCCTCTGACATACATGAGCGAAAGAGATTTTTTTACAATTCGTACTTCTGAGATCTAAGGTTAGATATGTGAATATCCTTCAATTTCAACATTATACTATAATGATCCAATCCTTTATTCTGACGACAAAATTGAGGAGTCATTGCGGCAAGAATGAAGGATTGAGCACTACAGTTATCATCACGATGAGTCTTCCAAAGCTCATGCTCTACTATTTGCTCAACTCCGGGATTAGGCCCGAGAGGTTTCTCTATTATATAAAGTAACTTCTTGGCTCCCAGGACTATCCTGAGATTTATCTCCCAATCAGGAAAATTAGAGCCGTTAAAGACATTATCTCCCATGATTATGTCCGCAACTTTAATCTTTCCAACCATCTCGATTGCAATAGTCCAACTATCCAATCAACGATATTGGGTACACTCAAAATGTAATGATTACTATAGTCCAACTATATAACCAACTACAAATGGAGTAGTGTGTTGTACAATCTAACTGTTCAAAGAAATCAATATTAAATATTAGTCCAATTAATATATTTATAACAATGATAAATAAAATAAAAGAGCTCGTGTTGGCAAGTATCTAAATGAAATTACAAATTTAATACTAGCCTCCCACTATTTTTTGGCGAGCCTCTAACCCTCTGTGGAGTACTCGGGAAACCTAGTTTTCTAGTGGGCTAGGATCCCGTTAAATAACACACAACCTTGACTTTGGCCAATAAGTTGTATGAAACTTAACTAGGTAGATCTCTAAGATCAATTGGATCCCATCCAATTCCTAGATCCGGTAGGTGGACCTCCAAGTCCGAAACACATATCCAATATATGTAAATATATCCAATATAATAGGCTGGACACGCAGGTCCAATTTAATAAATTCTAAATTTTTTACAACAATTTCCAAAATTGCCCCACCCTTCTAATATCCATCCGATATACATTATTCATACAAATACATCCAAGTATTCACACAAAGCATGTTATTCAATCAATCTAATCCAATTAATTAATCTTTGAATTAATGATCATCCAATGTTCAAACAACGATTTGATTTGTGCGAGTCCAACTTGTTTAAGAATAAAAGTATTCTTGAATTATATCGAACTACAATTTTAAATCCAATGGTAAAGTGTATCCAATACTAATTCATATTTAATTCCAAATTAAATAATTACACTTTCAATAGTGCCTTTAAGGACTTGAATTCCAAATCCAATCCAATTGGGTCTCAAAGGCCCAATTAGTATCCAATACTATTCAATTAAAGTCTAATAGGCTTTCAATTAAGTCTTTAGGCATGGGCTTTGGCCATTATGGATCAAACCCAAGATGCAAAGGCCCAAATAGGAATCACCCTATGTAAAAAATCAATTTAGGCCCAATTAAATTTTTAAAGGCCCAAAGAGTCATATTTGGACTTTATGGAAATGATTTTAGGCCTAATTGGATCCAACCCAATTGTCCAAAACCAAACTTGGCCCAACCAAGCCCATTAAGCCCAATTACAATAATTAAATTAATATATTTTTTCAAATTACATATTAATTCAATTCAAGTGTAATTAACATAATTAATCAACTAATCTAATGTTTCCAAAACACTAATTAATCCAATCAATCATGCTCTTTAATTCCAATTCATGTCCAACACAAATTGAAGCAAAACAATTCATTCTACATGCTTATAGCTCACAGTTTTGACAAGAATTCATCATGCAATTTGATTTCAATCCAATTAAATCAACATCTAACATTCATTTCATGCCAATTAATATATCTAATTGTCAAATTTCAAAAATTCACCATGACCACTCCTAGGGTTCAATTCGGCCAAGGTGGGAAATTGGGGATTTTTGATCTAATCAATTTTCCTCAATTCCTTAGATGTACAAATTCAATTCAACATCATCCAACCATAACCAAACAACCAATTTAGGAAAATCATGCTCCAAACACAAAATCCCCAAATTAAAGTCATGAACCATAGATTTTCAAATCAAACTTAACATGGCTCTGATACCATTGTTAGTGTCCTATACATGCCACAAGATCACTAAGATTGATTTGTGTGTGAATAAATCAAAGGGAGTTACGAAAATACTCACATTGATCGGATGAGATTCAAAACTTTTTCTTTGTATTTCGAAAGCTCCAAGCTTTCTTTTGCATTCCAAACTCAAGGGTGAGTTTCCCTATTACCTTAGTTGACTCCTTTTAAGTTATAGCTTGTTGAAATTTTGTAACAAAATTCCATGGGAGGGAGAGGAGCTCACGATTTTTAGGCTTGGAGGAGAGAATGAATAGTTGATTTTTGTTTCCAAAACATAAAGCAAAAGTTATGACTTGTTTGATGTGTTGGTTGAATAAATCCAATTTATTATGCCAACCACTTCCATCAAATAGTGACTAGTTGATGTAAGTGAGTGGGTCCCACCACTTTGAATTTAAATTCAAGTTGACTTACATAACACACTTTGAGCCCGGTTCGTTTAATCCGACTAAACGAATTTTCCGTCACGACGTAATTAAATCCAATTTAATTAAATAATAATGCCTCGTAAAATTTTTACGAAAGTCGTTTGTGAATTAATTCTAAATTAATTCGTTCGCTAGAATTAAAATCCAATTTAATTCCGCATTGAAATTCAATTTCAATTAATATATCTAATATATTATTTCAGGCCAATTAGTTAAATAGTAAAATCTAATTTCACAATTAAATTCATTTTGCCGATTAATTCCAAATTAATCGCGTTGTCTCCTCTCGATGAATTTAATCCCGGATAAATTCTCAACGCAATTAATCCCAGATTAATTATTTCTCTTATAATTAATCCCAGATTAATTCTTGTCGTAATTAATCCCAGATTAATTTTCTCTCTCATAATTAATCCCAGATTAATTATGATCGAGTCAAATGTCATTGGTGAATCTTTGGGAAGTGACCCAAGAGATCCCTGGATATGTTGGTAGTAAATAGGGTTATCAGACTATCCGAACATGTGCGTACTGAGTACCATGTTCTTATCGATTTACAAGACATGGTTGGCTTCTAGCAAAGCATTGTGCCTACCCAATTCTCCAGAAATATATTCAACTTGGAATATATATAATCTGTATCAGGCGTAGTATATAATGTATTGCGTATTACGATCCAGTATCAGATGTCACATGCTAGGCCTAGGGCTGGAATTGTGTTTGCCCCGTACGAAGCATATATCGGATCACTAGCAACTAGTCTCTGTAATCGGATAATCATGACCTAGTCATACTATCCCAATAGGTGCAGCATTTAAGAGTACCAGTTCTGTATCCTCGCGTGATCATCATCTCCATATGACTGAAGTGATACTTCCATCTTGACATCACACCTAATACACTACGATTCTCAGTATACCCAGAAGAGGCGTACACAGAACCATTTAAAGCTCCTGACGACCAAAACCAAAGTGTACTGATTGTCGCAAGTATTAGCGATGGAAGTCTCAGGTTAGGACCAAATACATCTACCGTGATTCGAATTCCCATAGACACATAGTCATACTACCACTTGGATTCCGAGGGATCTATCCAGAGCGATGTTGTTCCTGGTCCAACGGCTAACAGAACCTCCTATCACACTTGAATAGGTATCCTATACTTAAATATATGAGAACTATGTCGTTAAGCTTCCATAACGCGCACAAGTACAATACTAGCCTATTCCTCATTATCGATGTCCAGTCTCGATAATACTACGACTAGGGATATTTAATGATTAAACCTTTCATGGATTAATACTGTCTCATATCTTATTAATCCGGTATTAATCATATGGACTTTTATCATTTATATATCTAAGTAATCCAATTACAAATGATAAAAGAGCAATTTCCTTTGTCACATAGTTAATTTGTACAAAGAACACCATGTCTTTTACAAATAGTGATGCTATGGGTCATAATTGTCCAACAGCTAGACTTGAGAATTCTCTACAACAAAAAGGAGAATAAGATTGGATCTTGGAACCACGCTTGCTAGCTTTGGAAGTTCTCCACAATATTTCAACAAGGAGAAGAATATTGGATCTTGGAATCAAGTTTGCTAGGTAAGTTTGATCTTCTCCAAAGCTATGTTTTCATTAGTGAGTTATCATTAGTGAGACATATAGTGATGAATTATGTATTGGATACATAATAACATAGCTTGATGTTGAAAGTAGGCTAATTAATTGTGTATGAATGCTTTGGAAGTATAAATACAATTTGCTTGTGATTGGGTCAAAATATTTATGTTGGACATAGACATAAAATTAGAGTTTGGAACTCTAGTTGATAGCTTGGAGCTATGGTTACCATTCTAGAATCATTTGACCACCTTTGAGTGACCTAGAATTGTTCATGAGTCATTTCATTGTGGGATTCTATTTTGGTTTGTATTTTGATTCAAAGAAATACATATATATATATTTAGAATATATATATATATATATATATATATATATATATATATTTTGTATAACATGTGTTGTGGTTGGTTTTGAAATTAAAATTTTTTTGGGTGATTTTAAAAGGTGTTTATGGATTTAAAAAAAAATTAATGTCAGTCGTTGAATCTCAAATAAAGCTTTCATTCAAGGATGTTCATTCTTAGATGCTATAAAACACATATTGTTACATGCTGATGCCAATGAACCAAATTTTACAACCTCTATAAGCTGCTTGTCAATGTGAGGAGGTGCAATATCCATAATAAACTTGGCAGACTTCCTCGTGGATTTGGTCCACCGCTCTATAATCAAAATAGGCGGTATGCGAACGATTTGCTCCGATTTCATAACATGAAAAGTATGAGAACATGGACTACTTGAAGACTCTAGCATCTTATATGAACACGTCATGGGCATTCTTTCAGTATCATAAACAACTTTCCATCTAATTCGAGGTTGCTAAAACTTAGTACTCGTATAGATATTGGAACCACCGGTTTAGTCACAATTGATCATAATTAATGCTGCCTCACAAGTTATTTCTGTCTGAACCCAATGAAATACATTCTTTGTATAAACCTCAGAAGAATATTTTTCGATGCTATATATATGTGTCATTAATACAGACTAGTGTGGTTCGGATCAAATTCGTATTTCGTTTCTTTATGTCGTATGTAGTACAACACATGATATATTTTTCGAATAAAATCATACAATTTCAACTTAACTTGAATGAATCAAGACAAGTATGAATTCAAACTCTCACAACTTTGAGTCGATCACATTCCACCAAAAAAATACCTTTCAAATAAGCATTTGCTCATTTTGCACGCTTCTAGTACATCTTTTGAACCCAAACATTTGGATCTAACCCCAACTCAGAAACTAAATCAGACTATTGTCTTTCAAACTCATTTACAGATAACGGATTGAACATCAAGTTTCAAATTATTGGTGAATTCTTCTTTATTGATATTTGCTTGAACATTCCTCTTAATATGGCACTAACACAAATGATTTGAACAACTTGTCATCAATGTTTTAATTGACTTTGTCATTGCCTTGTCACCATCAATTATGACAGACTTATGTTTTTTTATTGTGTATTGTAGTAACGAATATCTGGAGCAGCCAAATATATGATCCAACTATTTCATCAGTCAGTAAAGCAAAACCAAAAATAGTTGTTCTTCCATGGCGATTAACCCCAACAAACACAACCAAAGGTGTGTTGTTTGCATTTTTCTTGTATGTAGCATCTAAGGCCAAAACATCCCAAAAATATTCATAATCATATCGTGCAACAGTGTTAGTCCAAAACTAGTTACACAATAGATTCTTATCATTCAACGTATATTCAAAATACACAACAAGATCATAATCAACCTTTGCAGATAAATAAGCAATTGCGGCTTCTGAATCAGTCTCTAATAAATTTGCATGTCGGCTGGCATCATGTTTTTTCTGTATAACTTTACACACAACCCAACTGTAACATCCCTGATCTGAGAGATGCTACCGGTAGGGGATAGACCATACTAGCCTCATAAGCCTCTGACTCTAATAACTTCTATTCAATAGCTGATACTCTTTTCTCTAATATACATGCATATATATATATATATATATAAGGGACCGTACCCCATACTCAACAACTTATCATGCAAACTTAACTCCAAAAATGGTATACATAAAACATGTGTCTTTACAACGACTACGACATGAATAAAAATTGGTACATGATTTCTATTTTGACTATGACTAGACTATTATGCTTTCTGACTCTGAACTGGTAGACTCAAAACCCTAATGACTGCATCAGTATCCTTCCTCTCTCGAGCTCGTCCTTCGGGAATAACTGCAAGAACAAACATTGGGAGTAGGGGGTTAGACCGTTGTACGATCTAAGTGAGTGGACGAGAAACTAAATACTAAATTCAAAACATTAGGTTTTAAAAACAAAGTTTCAGAAATCATTGCATATGAAATCTCTTTTCCGAAAATTTCATCTGAAATCTCTTTAATAAAACTTGTCTTTCTAAAAACTTCTTTTAAAACTTTGGTTTCTGAAAACTGTGTTCTAAAAATCTGATATCTATGAACTGTTTTGTATCTGAAAAACCTTGAAGTATGAGGGCGTTACATATCGCTGTCCCCCATACGTCTAACTGTAACCATCAGTGTAAATCCATGACTTTGGGGCGTTACGTATCGTCGTCCCCCAAAGCATGCCAATACTATCTCTGAAATTGGTGGTCTTGGGGCGTTACGTATCGTCGTCCCCCAAGCCACAAAACTAGAACCGGGGGTACGGATCCATGCTACCACCCAAGCTCTGAAACTAGGGTCTGAGGGTGTTACGTATCACCGTCCCCTCAATCATCTACATGTGCACATGTCTTATGTCCGTCAATTCTATCTCTGTATAAGTTACACACTGGGGAGGGTTTTTCCACCATGCCCCGAAAAACATAAATCTCAAGTTTGAAAATATTTGTAATTCAAAACTCGTGCTGAAAATAATCTTTCTAAATCATCACTGTATAAAAAAACCAAATGTTTGCTGAGGGAAATTTCTGGTTCCTGCGATGATCCTAAAATCGAGAGCTTGGTTAGAAAATGGGCTGGGGAACATATTCCAAATTAGCCTAAATTTTCCCACTCAAGCTCTTACTTAATATTTCAAAGCATATTATTCTTATATCACAGTGTACCGTGTATTCTCAAACTGATACGAGACCGTAAGGGTGGTCTATAACATGCTAGGGTGGAACTGGGATGGTTTAAATCAGTTTCAGAAAAATTTTGACCTCACGTCGCGACGCAAGGTGTTACATGTTGCGACGCGTATAACGCATAAATAAATCTCAGTTTTCCAGCACACGTCGTGACGGTGGCTCCTTTTGTGTCGTGACGCGAACATGGTTTTCCAGGTTCTGCACTGGTTCTTCAAGTTTTTCTTAGCCAAACACATCCCCAATGCTTCCATTTCAATTCTTATCACATAACCATGTTAATAAAATTAAATAGATACTCACAACACTATTACAACCAACTAATATTCAATCCACTAACTTCACTTAATTCTTACCCAAAATTTAGTAAGTTGGGGATTTTACCCCAATCACCATTTTTAGCACAATAATCATTCATTCACCATCACATCCAAGCCAATCAACCTACTCTAATCATCAAAACATAAAACTCCAAAAATAAGAAAATGGGTCAAGTGGGTTTCTTACACCTCTTTCCTTGTTTTCTATAATCCCTCATGTCTTCCATGATTTCCCTTCTTTTTCTTTGTTTGGTGAATGGCATTGGACCCTTGCTTCCTCTTCTTTCTTCTTCCTCTTTCTTCTTCTTCTTCTTCTTCTTCTTCTTCTTCTTCCTTTTCTTTTCTTTTCATTTTTTTTGTGAATTAGTGAATAGTGAAATCTTTATATAGTGGGGTCATTCGATATTTGTAAAGTTGGAGAAGAGGGTGGAAGTTTGGAGAAAATTTTGAGATTTTTATATTTGGGTCCGAAATTACTATTCACTGAATTTTTGACTTGCATTTTGGACCCATCTCTGGTCCGAATTTGGGAACATATTCAACGTAGAAGTTGTAGGTCTTGATCTCAGATTTCCGACGATATAAAATTCATAAAAATCAGAGTTAATATGAAAAAGTTATGCCCCAAATACCACGGGCTGTCCAAAAGGGAATAATGTACAGTCTTGTCCCGGGACTTCGAGAAATTTACCGATTGTGCCCAAAGTCATACCATGAGTATATTTGAGTCTCAATATAATTTATTTGATGTGCCTTCGTCCCTACGTAACAGTACCACTGTATGCAGTAGTAAAAATTGCCGATCGTTACAAATTCTCCCCTCCTTAAATATGATTCGTCTTCGAATCCTTTTTAAAATTGGGATCTCACCACAGACCCCTGGGTTCACGGCCTCTTTCCAGACCATCATCCTTAACTGACTTCATACTCAAAACCATTCTTGCTTTACCTACTAGAACTCTTACTTTTCTATAAACTAACTCACACACGCCTAAGTCTTTCCCTTATTTTGGCTTCTGTTTCATGCTTGGTACTTTTGACTTTAGATCGAGAGGGAACTCATCATCATGTTTTCATAACTTCCTTCTCATTACTTTACACTACGGCCATGTCTCAACTCTTATGGTGCATCAAGGAATCTCACTCCTAGACTTTTCGTTATACTCTACTTACTCCAGCTCATTTCTTACTTGAGCTATTAATTCTGAAGGGTACTAGGTTTGTGGTTTACGTCCACTCCTTCCATTTATTGACTGATTAGACTCTTTATTTCTAATCTAGGAGAAGATATATTCTAAGAGTCTCTTTGCTGAACGCCCTCTTAACTTATTATGCACCACTATTGGGCTAGGCTTTTGCACCTTTACTGATGGATCTTTTATCTCTGTAGGTATTTGCACTTTCTTGTAACTGGGCTCTTTTACTTTGGCTTTGATCCTGGAAGGTACATACGTACATATGTCTATACTAGGCTGCTTATCGATTCCTCACTACAATTTCTTGTCTATGCTTATCTGTATAACTTAGGACTTTGTAATGCAGGGTCTGACTCCTTATATACCTTTGTCCTCTATTATTGTTCACCTAATGAATTTGTACTAAGAAAGTTAGGTCTGGTAGTTTCGCTGGGAGCTGAACTGTATGCATATTTCTGCTTAAACTGTGTTCTTTCTATAGATGGGGATGTTAGCTATTCAGTTCTGACTATAGTCCATTCTTTTCTTCATACCATTATTTTCACTGATATTGAAAGTCTGGTTACGGTGCTCCTTACTGACTTGTTTTCCAAAGTCTAGTGTTGTCAAGGGTCTTCACGTAAATATGTCGTACCTTAAGAATTCACTCCATATGCTAATTGTAACTCCACAATAACTTATCCCCTTGATTCGTACTATTCTACCCATCTACCAAACCACCCATATCCGTGGCTTAGGCCGTCCCAAACCCATAGTGGATTGGTCAACTAAGTCCGAGGCTGGGTACTTAATGTGCTTTACTTTTGTCTTTACTTACTAGGTATTCTATCCTACCATCGTTGCACTTTAACAACTTCAATCCCAACCTTTTCCTTTGTATTCTTATCATCTTCTGTTTTATTGTACTATATCCTGAAAACTTTCCTAGTCTATGTCTTTGTCTTCTTTTCTGAGAAATATCCTCTTTCTTTACATACTTACCATTTCATCAAACCTTGGTTCCTTAGAATCTAAGCCATTACTTGACTACTACTTTATTTCTGTACTACTCCATCTTATCAACTTCTTCCTTAATGTTGGACAATTATGACCCATAGCGTCACTATTTGTACAGATCATAGAGTTGTTGTACAAATTAACTATGTGACAAAGGAGATTACACTCTTATCATTTGTGATTAGATCACCTAGATGTATAAATGATGAGAGGTCCCTATGATTTATTCCTGGACGGAGAATGATATGAGATAATATCAGTCCACGAAGGATAATCATTAAATATCCCTAGTCAGAGTATTATCGAGATTGGACATCGATAAATACGTAAAAGACTAGTATTACACTTGTGCGCGTTGTGAGGGCACAACGACATAGTTCTCATATATTTGGGTATACGATACTCATGCAAGTGTAATAGGAGGTTGTGTTTTACCGATGGTATGGGAAACAGCTTCGCTCTGGATAGACCCCCTCGAAATTCCATTGGTAGTATGACTGTGTGTCTATGGAAGTCCGAAATCAGGGTAAGTGTATTTGGTCTTAACCTGAGACTTGCACCGCTAATATTTGCAACAATCAATATACTTTGGTTGCGGTCGTCCAGGGCTTTAACCGATTCTGTGTACGCCAATGCTGGGTATATTGAGAATCATAGTGTGTTGGGTGTGATGTCAAGACGGAAGTATCACTCCAGTCATATGGAGATGATGGTCACGTAGGATATGGGACTGGTTCTCTTAAATGCTGCAGCTATCGGGATATTATGACTAGGTCATGTTTATCAAATTATAGAGACTAGTCACCAGACATTCGACATGTGCTTCGTACGGGGCAGACACAATTCCAGCCCCATGCCTAGCACGTGATCATTCGATACTGGACAGAAATAAACAATACTACGTATACTACGCATGATATAGATCCTTTTTTCCTGTAAGGATATTTCCGGAGAATTGGGTAGGCATGGCGCTTTGCTAGAGGCCAACCTTGTCTTGTAAATCGGTATAAACGTAGTACGAGGTACTTACGTGTTCGGATAGTCCGACGACCGAATTTACTGCCAACATATCCGGGGATCTCATGGGTCGCTTCCCAAAGATTCACCGATGACGTATGACTCGCACTCTATATTAATCTGGGATTAATTAGAAGAGAGAGAAAATTAATCTGGGATTAATTGCGGAGATATTTTATCTGGGATAAAATATCATTAAAAGAGAGATAATGGTTAATTTGGAATTAATCGATAAATTAATATATTTGATATATTAAACGAAATTGGATTTCGACGCGGAATTAAAATTAGATTTTAATTCGGGCAAACGAATTAATTTAGAATTAATTCGTTAGCGATGTGAATAGTGATTTCGCTAGGCGTAATCATTTAATTACGACGCAACGAAAAATTCGTTAATTTGGAATTAGCGAACCCGAGCCCGAGATTATTTGCGAGCGCATTCGCATTTCGAATTCGAGTGCGGCACGCAAGTCAAATCAAATGTCAAATCACTAGTCGCATCTAGCGTCACATCAAGCGTCAAATCATGTCACTTTGAGTGATGTAACCATTGATTGATTGATTGATGTGAGTTGATGTGAGTTGATGTTTGAGTGTTTGACACTCAAGTGTGATGGTTGATGTGAGTTGTTGAATTAATTAGTATCGATTTACCTTATTTGATTTTGGTAATTGATTTTAATATTGGTTGGTGTATTAGATACACAATAACAATTACAACACACACAACTCTCTCATCATTCTTCTTTCTTCTCCAAAACATGCCCGAGGGGCTGTTTTTCTCTCCTATGCACACAGCTCTTTACCGGGAGTTTGGGAAGCAAGAGTTGGAAATGTGTGGCAAATTACTTGAGTGCTAGCACACTTACGAGACATGCGAAGGTGATAGGGAAGTCTACCCATGAGCCGGGAACCATTTGACGAAGCTTGGAGCTTGTTCGAATAGCTCAAAAAGAGAAAATGGAGGAGCATGGACTGCTACTGCCGTGACAGAGAAGAGGCAGAAAATATATTTTCGTTGCTTGCCGCGTCGCTCAACCGATCGATGTGAGTATTCCGCAACTTCTTCGATTTGTATTCGCACTTGATTCATGCTTATAATTGATCTTGGGACCTTAATAGAAACCAACAATGGCATCTAGAGCAAGGTTTGAGCATGAAAAAGTTTAGGGCTTAAAATTTGGGTAAAATGTTTTCAAGCATGATTTGGTTGAATTGGATGATTGAGTATGCTTAAAACATGTTTAATTGAAGTTTGATTTGATCAATTTCAAGAAAATTGATTTGGAACAATTTTCCCCAAAATTGGATGGCTTGGCCGAATGTAATAGAAGCCCTAATGTCTTGGTGTTTTTTGTTTTTTGATTCATTGGATGAGTTGGAAACAATTGGGAATGATGATTTAATGTTAATTTGGATTTGATTGGATTGAATTCGAAATTGGACATAAAATCCCCTCTTTGGCCGAGACTTTGAGCATGTAATGGGTTTGATTTTAATCAAAATGTGTTGGACATGTGATGATGAAAATGAGCATGATTAATTGTATAAATTAATGTTTTAGAAATGTTAATTTGGGTGATTAATCATGATATACACTTTAGGTTAATTAAATGTGAAATTGGATTTTTTGTATTTAAATAATTGGGCCTTAAAATTATTTTTGGGCTTTAGTGTTGTAAATGGGCTTATTGGGCTTTGTTGTACAAAGTTGGGTTTAGGAAAATTGGATTGGATCCAATTGGGCCCAAAACCGCTACCATATGATGAGCGGAAAATATATCAATATTTACCGCCCCTTTTACTTAATATTTTGTTTAGTTTCTCGGGTTTGATGAACGTTTTGATATGTTTTATTTTATTTTTCAGAGAAAATAATATCAGGACTCAATGAAATTATTTAGGACAAAATGTGGGTCAATTAAGGGCAATTATTGGACTTGATATAATAATTTTGGAGATTGGAAACTTGAAAGGGCGTTTTGACAAAGTGCAGTTTTGGAAATTTCAGTTTTACGCATCTGTCGTATTTTGGGAATAACGTTTTACTCAGATATCGGATTGAGCTGATTCAAGTGCTAGATTAAAGAAGACTCAAAGCTCTACAACTCTGAAAGAGAAAATATTTTCGAATTCTGATGATTTCATGACCGAAATGGATGAACCATCCAGACGTGTGTGGTGTGTAATTATTAAAGTCATTATCAATCATTTTCAAAGCAAAATATAAATTAATAAAAAATTAATAAAAATTATCAAATCACCACCAAACAAGATAAGCAATTAGTGGAGCAATTATGGATTTGGTGAAGTAATTAGTGGAGAAATTAATAATGAATTTGGTGGAGAATTTGATGGATGATTTGATTGAGGTAAAATTTTGCCGATAAATACCAAGCCATTTCATTTGTAAAATTCATACTTTGTTCTTTGAAATTCCTTAATAAATAAGAAGATTGTATCTAATTTGTTTATTTTCAATTTTCAGTAATTAATTTTCGCTTTCGCACTTTCTTTTCTTTACTTTTCAGTTTTTACTTTCCGTAATTTACTTTTACGCACAAACATTTTCTTTCTTTACTTTTTCAGTTTTTATTTTTCAAGCAATGAGGAGGTAATTCCCCTTTACTGGGGTAAAAGGTAAAGCTTTTATTATTGCTATTTAGATTAATCTCCCTTCATTATAATATATAAACTATTTAAAACCTGACTTAATGAGGATACCGCTATATTGTCCGGTTGGTAATTAATTATAAATTGGTTCTAACCTGACTAAGTATGGATACCGCCTGGTTGGTCGGTTGGTAATTAATTATTAATTTGACTTAATCAGAATACCGCCTTTATGACTGGTTGGTAATTATTATGCAAAGTTAATATATTATATTAAGGTAGATATTTAAAATATTAGTAATAAAAGTTGATCCTCTAACCCTAGCATTTTCTTTTATTGTACTTTTACTTTATTTACTTTTAGCAATTTACTTTCAGTAATTTTCTTTTACTTTTTTTTACTTTTTACTTTTTACTTTTACTTTTCATTTTTTTTACTTTTCAGCAATTTACTTTTCAGTATTTACTTTATGTCGTTTATTTTATTTAAGTTTTTACTAGCCCTAGTTATGTGTTAGTTATCTGGGGTTGTGATGAATTCTAATATCACCGGTTTATAAGGGATTATTTTATAGTTTGGGTAATTTAAAGGTTTACTTATTAAGTCTTAACCTTAATGCTTCTTGTTGTCTGATCACCAATAAGATTGATGTGGTAAATCTAAAATGAACTATACATAAGTATTTTAGGTTTCAGCCTTAGACTTAATAGCCAACGATCTTCCTTGAGGATAAATAACCCTTTAATATATTTCCTTACAGGATAGACATATACCTGTCGGGCGGGGGTAGCTATAATTGGAACTTAAACTTAATGAATCCAGATAATTTGGTTGACATAGACATATGGTTCAATTGGGTTAAACTGGGTATTTGCGTCTGACCATCGACATATGCTTTTGCATAATTTAGTGTTCCAGGTTAGTAAACTGATTTATTACACAAACATAAAATAATCACTTCATCTTTTAAAAGATATTAGAATGATTCACAACCCTAGATCTTTGTGTCTTTTGTTATTTTCCTTAGTATTTTCTTTTGTCTTTTTATTTATTTATTTAGCAAATCTACAATCAACCAAATCAATCAAGCAATCATTCTGTTCTCCCTCAATTAGATATTTGTAAATAAATAGTATCAATAATTAATAACAACAGTAGAAATTAAGACCTCGTGGGATCCATATTTTTATACTACTTGAACGATACGTGCGCTTGCGTTATACATGTGTGTTTACGCCGGTCAAATTTTTGGCGCCGTTGCCGGGGACTTATTTTTCTTGAGTTATTAATTTTGAAGCTATCTAATTTACTTGTATCTAATTTTCTTTATCTGTAATTTTTATTTCTCTATTGTATTTTCAGGTGATTGAAAAAATGGAACATTATTGGGAGATTGAGAGATCACGTGCTTTACAAGAAGATACACCCCAAATCTGGGAGCAACAGTCCGGTTTTCTGAGGTCTGTTGTCCAGCCCAACAATTATCACTGGATGCCAGAACCAAGCAATACCACATTTTCTCAACAGAACGCAATGGGGAGATGTGACATATGTAATGGTAACCACCCTAGAGATTATTGCGAATACAACTACAATACAGGGTGGCAGAGCTATCAAGATCCTTCTTGTTATGACGAGCCATCACATTTCACAGAACCACATTTTCCATCTTATCCACCATCTACCTATGATCTTCATCAACAACCAGAACCATCAGAGGAAGATCAGTTGCTAAACATGCTCGAAGATATGTTCAAGAAACGAAAAGAAAAGTTGGATACAATGCTTGAAACAAGCCAGAATCAATTTGAAAGTATTCAGAGACAATCAGAATTCATTCAGAGGATGACAGATCAAATGAGACAATTCACAGAAAACCAGAACTACATACCTGAAGAACCAGTTTCAGATGACACTAATGAAGCCTTCGAGTACCAATCATTTCACAATGACACTTCAACAGAGGATGAGGCTGAGCAGTATCAACAACCAGAGGTAGTAGTTCAGGAGCCCAAACCGGCAAAGTCTCAATTTGACTTTTATTATTCAGATTCTGACGAGGATGAAGCTGATCTATTTGTACCAACTGCACCAACAACGGAGGATCAAACTTTCAATCCTCAAAATGAAGATCTTGGAGCATGCTTTACCTTGATGTTTGAAGAAGATCTATTTGAACCATCCATTCCAGTCGTATCAGAGGATGAAAATATAATGTCAGAAACATCTTTGCATCCTCGGGTTGACAATTTTGAACAATATATTTCACAGATGACAGATGAAGAGATGAATATAAAAATTTTACAATACATCTGTGAAGAAAATGTGGAGCAAGAATTAGAGCAAATGGAGGAGCAAATTTCTGACCTTAATAAAGATCCAGAGCATTCAGGAGAAACATCGTTGTTTTGGGGAGTACAAATCAAAGATATCGCCCAAAAGCTTGACAGAATGGAACTCCCATTCCAAGTCAAGCACCATACGAGACCTCCTGATTTTCTTTCTTTCTTTGCAGGAACCACTGGAACAACAAGGAGCAAAAAGGTGGCACGAGCACTGAATGAGACAAAACTCTTTTTGCCACTTTACCGTTGGAAGAGACCATTCAAAAGCAACGCTCACGGGATTGTCTTTAATCGGACATCCAAAACGACATTGAAACCTCCTTGACATATGGATTTCAGTCACGTCTGGCTGAAGACGAAAAATTTAGCGCTAGCAGGGAGGTAACCCATGCAATTTGTTGTAACTTATGTTTTCATATTTTGTGTATACATGTTGTAGAGTTTTTAATTTTGTGTGTTGTTTTGTAGGGAAAATCACAAATGGAGCATTTAAGACAAAAGAAATGGTGTCTGGCAACCAATTCATTAGCGATGGCTGAGTAAAGAATGAAATCTTGAGACGCATCCTAATGAATTTATACCAAACGAGTGGCGTATTACGTACACAATTCTGTTGCCTTAATTATTGCTTTGATTCACTTTTCTGTTATAATTATCTTTATTTTCGTAGACAGGATCCAGACTTTTTGACCTTTCACGATTCATTTTGTTGTTTAGCAAACAAACGTCCTCTGGAAGATACTAGTGCTATTATTACTCACCCTTTTTCAGGTACTATAAATTCAGCCCGTCATTGCACTTTTGAAGGCATCCAGAGTTGAAAAAGAAATACATAAAAAAAATGGAAGCCACTTCAAGAAGACGAGTTGAAAACATTTGCGTGTTTTGCGGTAGTAGTGTTGGTGTTAAACCACAATAAGCAGCACATGAATTGGGTCGAGTCTTAGCTGCAAGGAATATGCACTTAATATATGGTGGAGGCAATCTTGGACTAATGGGGATTGTTTCAAAGGCCGCACAGGAAGGAGGCAGTCACATTTTGGGAATCATCCCAAAACCATTGGCAGAGGCAAATCTTATTGAACCATCAAACGGAGAGGAATTGATCGTGCCAGGTATGTCTGAACAACTGGTAGAAATGATTAACCGTGCTGATGCTTTTATTGCTTTGCCAGGTGGCTTGGGAACATTGGAGGAAATTTTTATTGTGCTATCTTGGGCGAACCTGAACATACACCAGTAACCGCTTGGACTGTTTAATGTTGATGAATTTTATGATTTTCTTTGTGTGTTTCTTGATGATGCTCGGAGAAATGGGTTCGTGTCAAAACCTTTAAAAAACTCCTCTTTATTGCCAGAACTGTTCCGGATCTAATAGACCAACTCTTAGCCTATGAACCACAAGTTGACCCTATCCTTTCAAAGATAAATTGGTCCGAGGACGATCGTGGTAAGAGGCATATGATTAATCTGGATCTTAACCTTTAATTTCTTGTAGAATTTCAGCTAACCATGTATTATTTTCTAAACTCTTCTTCTACTGTTTAAGACATTGGGGACAATGTCTCATTTAGGTTTGGGGGAGGGAATTAGTTGATCAGTACTTTGTTTTTTTCGTTTGTGTGTTGATTTTATTTTTAATCCAAATTTTTCGAAAAATACAAAAAAAAATTGAAATTTTTTCAAAAATTACAAAAATATTTTGCATTTTTGGTGTTTTTATTTTGACTAAAAAGGTGAAATCGGTAAGAGATAGCTGAGTAAGGAGTTTCCACTCCTGAGACGTATCTCAAACCATTTTTGAAACAAGTTAATTTTTGTTTATTTCATTTTGAATTATTTAATTTGTGAATTCTCCTTAACACTGACTAAAATGAATCTTCATATGCTCAATTGACAGATATTATCAACATACATAGTAACATACATACATGAGTTAAAATTGAAAAGTTTGTAATATTCAGTGCTCTAGTTTAATTGAATGAAGCATCTAAAAAAGCAATGGAGTAAGAAAAAAATCCGAGATCCGAGTTATTAAGTCTGTAAGGGTGTTTTAACACCTAGTGCCCTAAAACCAACTGGTTTGGGAGTCACTGGCTCAAAGCTCGTTACATGGATCGAAGATGCTGCAAAAATATATATATCTGAAGTCTGAGTAATTAAGTCTGTAGGGGTGTCTTAACACCTGGTGCCCTAAAGCCAACTGGTTTGGGAGCCACCGACCCAACACTCGTTACATGGACAGAAGGTATTGTATATAAATAAAAAATAGAGAAAAATCAAAGAAAAAAATCAGAAAAATCCAAAAAATTATTCCATTGCTGCAAAAAGGTGTGAATTCTGATAAAACTTTAGGACACAAATATTACACTCTTATCAACTGCACTTATGACTGTTGTGGGCAAAAATGAGTTGTTTAATATTTTATTGGCTGTGTATATGGAGAATGGTAAATATAATCGGAGAATTTACTTATTCAGTAATTTAGAATGAAACAAAACAACTAGTAACTTGGAGTATAAGTTTCACCTGATTAGTCACTAACTTCTTTATTCTATTTTCTCTTGTCTTTTTGCTTTTGTGTGCATTAGTTTTACTACCTTTTTACGTTTTTAAAATTTTTGTAGGTATCATTGCTGTAAACCCTCACGAGACTACAACTCGTCCACTAGGGACACCTAGGGGTTTAAAGGTTTGTTGCATATGCTAAATGCAACCGTGATCCCTACGAAAGTGGCTTAGTTTAATTTTAATTTTATTTTGTTGTTTTGCTCGAGTACTAGTAAAATGTTAGGTTTGGGGGTGTGATGAGCGGAAAATAAATCAATATTTACCGCCCTTTTTACATAATATTTTGTTTAGTTTCTTGGGTTTGATGAACGTTTTGATATGTTTTATTTTATTTTACAGATAAAATAATATCAGGACTCAATGAAATCATTTAGGATAAAATGTGGGTCAATTAAGGGCAATTATTGGACTTGATATATTAATTTTGGAGATTGGAAACTTGAAAGGGCGTTTTGACAAAGTGCAGTTTTGGAAATTTCAGTTTTACGCATCTGTCGTATTTTGGGCATAACGTTTTACTCAGATATCAGATTGAGCTAATTCAAGTGCCAGATTAAAGAAGACTCAAAGATCTACAACTTTGAAAGAGAAAATATTTTTTAATTCTGATGATTTCATGACCGAAATGGATGAACCATCCAGAAGTGTGTGGTGTGTAATTATTAAAGTCATTATCAATCATTTTCAAAGAAAAATATAAATTAATAAATAATTAATAAAAATTATCAAATCACCACCAAACAAGATAAGCAATTAGTGGAGCAATTATGGATTTGGTGGAGTAATTAGTGGAGAAATTACTAATGGATTTGGTGGAGAATTTGATGGATGATTTGATTGAGGTAAAATTTTGCCTATAAATACCAAACCATTTCATTTGTAAAATTCAAACTTTCTTCTTTGAAATTCCTTAAGAATAAATAAGAAGATTGTATCTAGTTTGTTTATTTTCAGTTTTCAGTAATTAATTTTCGCTTCGCACTTTCTTTTCTTTACTTTTCAGTTTTTACTTTCCGTAATTTACTTTTACGCACAAATATTTTCTTTCTTTACTTTTTCAGTTTTTATTTTTCAAGCAATGAGGAGGTAATTCCCCTTTGCTGGGGTAAAAGGTAAAACTTTTATTATTGCTATTTAGATTAATATCCCTTAATTATAATATATAAACTATTTAAAACCTGACTTAATGAGGATACCGCTATATTGGCCGGTTGGTAATTAATTATAAATTGGTTCTAACCTGACTAAGTATGGATACCGCCTGGTTGGTCGGTTGGTAATTAATTATTAATTTGACTTAATCAGAATACCGCCTTTATGACTGGTTGGTAATTATCACGCAAAGTTAATATATTATATTAAGGGAGATATCTAAAATATTAGTAATAAAAGTTGATCCTCTAACCCCAACATTTTCTTTTATTGTATTTTTACTTTATTTACTTTTAGCAATTTACTTTCAGTAATTTTCTTTTACTTTTTTTTACTTTTTACTTTTTACTTTTACTTTTCACTTTTTTTACTTTTCAGCAATTTACTTTTCAGTATTTAATTTTCAGTATTTACTTTTTGTCGTTTATTTTATTTAAGTTTTTACTATCCCTAGTTATGTGTTAGTTATCTGGGGTTGTGATGAATTCTAATATCACCGGTTTATAAGGGATTATTTTATAGTTTGGGTAATTTAAAGGTTTACTTATTAAGTCTTAAGCTTAATGCTTCTTGTTGTCTGATCACCAATAAGATTGATGTGGTAAATCTAAAATGAACTATACATAAGTATTTTAGGTTTCAGCCTTAGACTTAATAGCCAACGATCTTCCTTGAGGATAGATAACCCTTTAATAGATTTCCTTACAGGATAGACATATACCTGTCGGGCGGGGGTAGCTATAATTGGAACTTAAACTTAATGAATCCAGATAATTTGGTTGACATAGACATATGGTTCAATTGGGTTAAACTGGGTATTTGCGTCTGACCATCGACATAGGCTTTTGCATAATTTAGTGTTCCAGGTTAGTAAACTGATTTATTACACAAACATAAAATAATCACTTCATCTTTTAAAAGATATTAGAATGATTCACAACCCTAGATCTTTGTGTCTTTTGTTATTTTCCTTAGTATTTTCTTTTGTCTTTTTATTTATTTATTTAGCAAATCTACAATCAACCAAATCAATCAAGCAATCATTCTGTTCTCCCTCAATTAGATATTTGTAAATAAATAGTATCAATAATTAATAACAACAGTAGAAATTAAGTCCTCGTGGGATCCATATTTTTATACTACTTGAACGATACGTGCGCTTGCGTTATACGTGTGTGTTTACGCCGGTCACCATAAAGCCCAAAGCGACTAATGGACCTTTAAAGTTTAATTGGGCCTAATGGGCCAAAATTGATTTATGGGCTTATTGGTAACTCCCGGATTGGACTTTGGTTATCAGTTTGACCCGAGTTGACCAAAAGTCCACGCCTTAAGAAATTAATTAAAAGCCCATTGGACTTTAATTAAATTAACAATGGACGTTAATCGGGCTTTGAGATCCGTAACGATTAAATTTGGAATTTAAGTCGTAAAAAGTTCATAAATAAAGTGTAGTATTTAATTTGGAATTAAATAGCGAATTAGAATTAAATGCATATTGAATTGGATTTAATTATGTAGTTTAATTTAATTCGAGAATATGTACTTTGAGTATTTATTCGCAAAAACGAGTTTGACTCGAGCAAAATCAAATCTTTGTTTGAACATTGGATGATCACTAATTATTAGATTAATTAATTTGATTAGATTGATTGATAACATGCTTGTGTGAATACATGGTTGCGATGCATGAATAATGTATATCGGATGGATATTAGATAGGTGGGACAATTTTAGAAATTGTTGTAATAAATTTGATTTATTAAATTGGACCTGCGTGTCCAGCCTTTTTACCTCTCATTTCTTTGTATTCTCTTCTCACCTATTCCCCTCAATGTAAATGAGGTTTCTTTAGAAGTGTAGTGTAACGGGTAGAAGTGATACTTGTGCTAGCAAGAGAGAGAAATGTAGAGATTTGATCTAGGATCAATGTGTAAAGTATCCATCCGCATATCATTATTATTTTATTATATGCGCTTTATTATGTGTTTAGAATGCATGTTTAAGGGTGTATGATGATGAGACCTTAACAAAGATAATAAATTGGTTGCCAATTTGCACGCGAAAAACCCTCGCTCAATATTTAGCGTCTTTCCTTTCCATTGAGTGATTCTCACTCAAGATCCGAGACTGGCATTGGCTTGTTGGCCAAAGTCAAGGCCTTTGTCCGTTGAGGATGTGTTTGAATCACGAAGGCTTTGTTCTATATTGGTGTCTTGTCCAAGTTGTGGTTTGTTGGCCAAAGTCAAGACCACTTCTTGTCCATCGACATTGATTACGAAGCTTTCCATGGTCAATGGGTCGCGTTTAACTGGGATCACTAAGTTTGTTGTGCCAAAGCCAAGGCTTAGTTGATTCAGAGGAAAAAGGTTAGGTAATACATTGGATGTATTGGCATATATAAGTATATATTTCGGACTTGGATGTCCCCATACCAGATCTAGGAATTGGATTGGATCCAATCGATCTTAGAGATCTACCTAGTTAATTATCATACAATTTGTTGGCCAAAGTCAAGATTGCGTGATATTTAACGGGATCCTAGCCCACTAGGAAATGCGGTTTCCCAAGTACTCGACAGAGGGTTAAAGGCTCGCCGGAAAATAGTGGGAGGTAAGAATTGAATTTGCAATACTCGTTCAATTACTCGCCATACGCGCTCAAACAAATATCATTCGTCGTAATAAATTAAATGTTAGTTGGACTAATATTTAAATGTTGTTTTAATAAATAGTTGGACTATATTCAAACTATTCATTTATAGTTGATTTTATAATTGGATTATAGTAATCAATATAATTGATTTTAATCTATTAAATTATAGTTGATTAAATAGTTGGAATATTGTAATCATTATAATATATAGTACTTGAAATCGTTGATTAAATAGTTGGACTATTAAAATCAAGATATAATTGAAAGATTGACATTTAAAACATAATCCTAGGGAAAATGTGTTTAAATGGTTTAATTTTCAAATTGGGAATAAAATTTTATCAGATTGACATTTGATAAAATAATATATTAAGCCTAAGCCCGAAGTTAAGCAAACAGTAGAGCATAATCTTTGGAAGATCATGCAATGATAACTTTAGTGCTTAATCCATTAAGCTTGTCGCAGTAGACTCCTTAATTTCTGAATCAGAACTAAGGATTAGATCCTTAAAGTATGATAATGAAATTGAAGGATCTTCATAAATCTATATTTAGATTTTAGAAGTACTAAAGTGCAATAAATAACTCTTGGAGAGTTAATGACTATTCTCAAGGAGATAAAGTCAAAGTTTGCAATTAGACAAGTAGCGCTAGTCACACTTTACTTCGATATTCTAGAAGGCCATGGCTTGGCCAAAGGCTTCTGGAATGTTGAAATGGGCAAAGGTAAAATCATTATACTCTTATGGGAAGATAAAGGACGTATCCCAAAATGTCTGCCTTAAATGTGGCAAACGGGATCGCGGAAGCGTGACTGCCGTTTGAACAAAGCAGACATGAAGGAATTGAAGAACGAGCAAGGCTCTGACTTCAAATATGTTTGTCAAATTATGTTCACTACTAGTATTAAAATTAGATTTTAAATACTTAGTGTGGTACATAAAATATATGTATTGATATTCATAATCTGTTTTGAACAGGATACTGACTTCAATTGAGATTAATCTGCGATTTGGAAACGGGACGAAAGTCGCTGTTTTAACCGTAGATACCTAAGTTTAGGAACTACCCTCGGGTGTGTACCTAAATTAGGAAACTGTTATAATGTAACTAGTTTGACTAGATACATTATCTCTATATCAGTGTTTAACCTGTTGCGGGTGAACCTTTATATTCTAGAACACTAAAGTGTTTTATTATATAAAGATGATATTGAGATAAACACATTAGATGTGAATAACAGAATTTATATTTTGAATATAAATAAATCTCAAATAGATATAACATGACAAACAATTAGCTCAAACTGATTTGATCAGAAGAAACATTTTGTGGCATTGATGTCTGGGACACAATCAAACAAGACTCGTATATCCACACTTTTGAAGAGTGGATACTCGGACTGATTTGATTCCAATCAAATAAAGTCTACGAATCTAGTTTATTGGGCAAAGTGCCTATACCACTATTTACTTGGTAAAAGTGTAAATGCCACCGATTTGTTAGCCCTAGTTCATAGTGAAACAAGTGGGCCCATGTCTAGCAAGGCTAGAAGTGGATATGAATATTTCGTGACCTATACGGATGTGGCATCGCGTTATGGTTACGTGTTTCTTTCGAAATACAAATCGAAAACTTTTAAAGTTTCGACACGAAATAGACAAACAGATCGGCTAAAGTATTATACCATCATGGTAAGACCGTAGTGGAAAATACTTAAGCAATAAGTTTCTTACATACTTGAAAGATTATAGTATTCTTTCAATGAGGACTCCTCCCAGAACACGTCAGTTTGACGGTGTGTCCGAGCTGAGTAACCGAATTTTGTTAGACATGATAAGGTTAATCATGAGTCGTTCTGAGCTACCATTTCCTTCAACGGATAAGCATAAACAGTGCAAGAACTTATTTTGAATAAGGTTCCGTTAAAATCTATTTGACAGATTTCATATTAGATATGAACAAGAAAGAAACCGGGTTTCACTTTCCTATATATTTGGGTATGCTCGGCATAGGTTTGGATGATACCAAACTGAAACCCAAATTGGATAAGTTCCATATGTAGGTTATCCTAGGGATACCATAAGTATAGTACTTATACATCTCACCAGAGAACAATAAGATTGTTGCTCGCCATGCGGTTTTCCTAAGAGGAATACCGATATGCAGTGGTAAGTGGGAGGATAGTAAAACTCGATGAAAATCAGAGTAATACTATTCAAGGCACCCATTCCTTAATGGAACACAAATAGTTCATCAATGATGAAACTATTACCATTAATCTTCGAATACACAAGAACCGCGTAAGTCGGAGAGAGTTAGAAAATAACCTGGGGTATGAGTTTCTGATCTCACCTCGAAAAGATGTCTATCTATTGAGGTATACCAACTGACTACGTATAAGGAAGTGATACAAGGTATCGACTCCATATTATGACAAAGTGTCATGAGTCCGAAATGGATTCCATGTATACCAACTATGTTTAGACACTAGTTGATGTACCGCAAGGCATTGTGCCTATTGGTACTGTATAAGTCTTCAAGAAAGACATACATGGAAGCCAACGTACTAAGCTAGGCTTGTAGCGGAAAGGTATCGTTATCAACATTGTGTTGATTATGATTCAACCTTTTACCTGTTGCCACGGTAAATCCAATTGGATAATGCTTGCTAAAGCTGCGTATTTCATTTATGAAATATGTCAGCTTAACGGGAAAATCACTTTCCTGAAAAGGAAACCTTTCGGAGGATGTTTATAACATCCTGGCGGTTATGTCGTACCATAACAAGCAAACAAGGTTTGCAGGTTATTCGATCCATGTTTGGATTGAAGCAAGCATAGGTTCTTGGAATTATCGTTTTGATGTGATCATAACGGTTTATGATTTAATTCAAAACGAAAAGATTCTTGTGTATATGAGAAGGTTAGTGGGAGCGCACTGACAGTGGCTGTCCTATAAAATAATGATAATACGTCATTTCTTGGAAATGATTTTCCCATAAAACTATCGGTGAAAGCTTGGCTTTCGAGAAAACCGTACATTGAAAAATATACGTGACCTGGTGTCTCATACGCTTTGAGCATATGGATTCATAAACAGGCCAATCCAAGTGATAGTCACTGGATTGATGTTAAGAACATCCATTAGTATCTTAGAGAACTAAGGATGCTGTCTTAGTCTAAGGAGAAGGAGAACTTGAAGTCACAGGGATCACTTTAGCAAGTTTCCAAAACCGATAAAGACGACTAAAAGTCGCAAATGGTACTATACAGTTTGAATAACGGTACAGTGAGCTGGAAATCTTCCAAGCAAGATATTGTTACCGAATAAACAACAATTGCGGGTTGTTGCTGCAGCTGAGGCAGCAATAGAAGCCATTTGGGTCGATAAAAAATCTAATTAGATTAGATATAGTTCTGTTAGCAGTTAAGTTAGGCTTGAGCACAGGCTAAAGAATTAATGGTCTCATCAACGATCCAGATAAATACTTCGATATTCATCTGATTCGTTTGGATCATACATCGTGGTGATGTGATGATCAAATAAATCGCATCAGACGATAATCATGCAAATCCGTTGACGAAAGCATTTCTCAGCAGTTTGAGCCAACCGTACATAGTTCGGGTATAAGACACTCGAGTGACTGGCTATAGGCCAAGTGGGAGATTGTTGGACAATTATGACCCATAGTGTCACTATTTGTACAGATAATGATGTTGTTGTACAAATTAACTATGTGACAAAGGAGATTGTACTCTTATTATTTGTGATTAGATCACCTAGATGTATAAATGATGGGAGGTCCCTATGATTTGTTCCTAGACGGAGAATTATATGAGACAGTATCAGTCCACGAAGGATAAATCATTAAATATCCAAAGTCAGAGTATTATCGAGATTGGACATCGATAAATCCGTAAAAGACTAGTATTACACTTGTGCGCGTTGTGAGGGCACAACGACATAGTTCTCATATATTTGGGTATAGGATACTCATGCAAGTGTAATAGGAGGTTGTGTTTTACCGATGGTACGGGAAACAGCTTCGCTCTAGATAGACCCCATCAGAATTCCATTGGTAGTATGACTATGTGTCTATGGAAGTCCGAAATCAGGGTAGGTGTATTTGGTCTTAACTTGAGACTTGCACCGCTAATACTTGCGAAAATCAATATACTTTGGTTGCGGTCGTCCAGGGCTTTAACCGATTCTGTGTACGCCAATGCTGGGTATATTGAGAATCATAGTGTGTTGGGTGTGATGTCAAGACGGAAGTATCACTCCAGTCATATGGAGATGATGGTCACGTAAGATACGAGACTGGTTCTCTTAAATGCTGCAGCTATCGGGATAATATGACTAGGTCATGTTTATCAAATTATAAAGACTAGTCACCAGACATCTGACATGTGCTTCGTACGGGGCAGACACAATTCCAGCCCCAGGCCTAGCACGTGATCATTCGATACTGAACATAAATATGCAATACTACGTATTCTACGCTTGATATAGATCATTTATTCCTGTAAGGATATTTCCAGAGAATTGGGTAGGCATGGCGCTTTGCTAGAGGCCAACCTTGTCTTATAAATCGGTATAAACATAGTACGAGGTACTTACGTGTTCGGATAGTCCGATGACAGAATTTACTACCAACATATCCGGGGATCTCATGGGTCGCTTCCCAAAGATTCACCGATGATGTATGACTCGCACTCTATATTAATCTAGGATTAATTAGAAGAGAGAGAAAATTAATCTGGGATTAATTGCAGAGATATTTTATCTGGGATAAAATATCATTAAAAGAGAGATAACGGTTAATTTGGAATTAATCGATAAATTAATATATTTGATATATTAAACGAAATTGGATTTCGACGCAGAATTAAAATTAGATTTTAATTCGGGCGAACGAATTAATTTATAATTAATTCGTTAGCGACGTGAATAGTGATTTCGCTAGGCGTAATAATTTAATTACGACGTAATGGAAAATTTGTTAATTTGGAATTAGCGAACCCGAGCCCGGGATTATTTGCTAGCGCATTCGCATTTCAAATTCGAGTGCGGCACGCAAGTCAAATGAAGCGTCAAATCACTAGTCGCATCTATCGTCACATCAAGCGTCAAATCATGTCACTTTGAGTGATGTAACCATTGATTGATTGATTGATGTGAGTTGATGTGAGTTGATGTTTGAGTGTTTGACACTCAAGTGTGATGGTTGATGTGAGTTGTTGAATTAATTAGTATCGATTTACCTTATTTGATTTTGGTAATTGATTTTAATATTGGTTGGTGTATTAGATACACAATAACAATTACAACACACACAACTCTCTCATCATTCTTATTTCTTCTCCAAAACACGCCCAAGAGGCTGTTTTTCTCTCCTCTGCACACAACTCACTGCCGGGAGTTTGGGAAGCAAAAGTTGGAAATTTGTGGAAAATTACTTGAGTGCTATCACACTTACGAGACATGCGAAGGTGATAGGGAAGTCTACTCATGAGCCGGGAACCATTCGACGAAGCTTGGAGCTTGTTCGAAGAGCTCAAAAACAGAAAATGGAGGAGCATGGACTGCTACTACCGTGACAGTGAAGAGGCAGAAAATTTATTTTCGTTGCTTGCTGCGTCGCTCAACCGATCGATGTGAGTATTCCGCAACTTTTTCGATTTATATTCGCACTTGATTCATGATTATAATTGATCTTGGGACCTTAATAGAAACCAACACTTAACTCTTTTACTCAGAACTATCTCTTATTTTATTTCGTTCTTAAACAGCATCTGAAAGTATTATGCTTTTGATCTTCTTTTACTATACTTTCACTTATTTCTAGGAATATCTTGATGTAATCTTGAAGATCCGTTTCTACGATTGTTGTCCATCGAGGGTTGGGAGAGTGGGAACTTATCCCGAGGTTTTCTAATTATGATGCTCTAAATACACATACTGCTCACCTATGAGCCTAGAACTCTTATGAATGTATATATCCGATATCTCTCATTACGCTAGGGTACTACTGCTAAAAGTGTTTAGTTTACCTTCTCAAACTTTACTTTCGATCATTTTCAACTATTATAAACACTATATCTTCTGCAAAATCCTTATAGACTTATGGTCTATAAAACCTTTCTCGTGCCATCTCTGCACTCTTTTCTATTTAGTCTCTATTATTAAATCTTCCTAAGACATTGCTTTTATCCCTCTGAATGTCACTAACCTCTCTTTGTTGTTCTTCATTAAGAAACTTACTCTGCTACAAGGTTTCTTTCTTGTCTCAGATCCTTAAACTCCTTACACCTTTACTTTCCTGAAGACTCTATTAACTTGATTGTTTATGATATCTCTTACTAAATTTTTGGTTCAGGGGCTACTCTTTACCCTAGTATTTCCTTCTCACTACCATGAGACTCTATATAAGTTGTACACCATATTCCTAAGAGTGATTTTTCCTGGTCTTTTCTTACCTCTAAGTCCTTACTTCTTTAAGGGATCCTTAATTCATCAGTGGCTTTCAAACTTAACTCAACTTACTATGGCATCGTACTATTCTATCTCATGTTTTTGATTTTTATTTTACTGGACTTATCAATTTGGTTGTCTAGCTATCTCCTAATCTACCAAATATGGCAATTGCCATTCTTCACTATTCCTTCTCTTTACTAGATTCTAAGTTGAGCATATTCCTTCTATAAGGATCTTCAAATACACACTCTTACTTTACACTTAAGCTTGGTGACGCTCTGGTTGGGTGTTTGCACGCTTTCTAGAAATGAGGTTTCAGGAAGGGAGGGTCGTCATTGGTTCTGTGGGGACCTGGTCGACTACTCCATGTCTTAAGATTCATTACTCTTTATTGATTTCTCTGAGGTCTTCACTTATCTTACTGTCTCCAAACTTCTTTTCTTATTTCACTGTGAGTACTGAATCTTCTTGCCACTTCTGTTTCCTTCTTGCTGTCTCCATATCATATTCCTTGGCTCTACACCATGCTACTGAGGCTAGTGGTGGTTCGGTCTTCTGGCTATTTCCTAAATCTCTGCTCTTTGCTCTTGCAACTAATCACAACTATGGAACTTTGTTCTATGGTCCATACTAGTACCTTCATCACTTCTAAATATCCCCAACCTCACGGGTCTGTTCTTTTATACTTCCATGGTTTTCTACTGGCTGGTGTTCTGATCCTTAGGTTCTACCGTATTGGTCTATCCTGTGGACTTTTACTAGTGCTACAAACCTTGTGCTGACTTGTCTTATTCTTTGGGCTACACTGGGTTATCTTCCTAATAACCTCGAAATTTCCTTAATCTTTTTCCAGATGATCTACCCTCCAAGATCATACGTGAACTCTCGTTAGATTTCTTATGGTCGTCTATGCCCATGCGGGTAGGGACTAGGGTAAACATCTTATGTCTTGACGGGCTTCGGTATCATTGTTCTGGTGCTCTGTGTCCTGGTAGGGTTTATTCCTCATGGAAGGTAGGTATGAGGTAGGCTCTATAAGGGAAACTTCCTTATCTGGTGTCACTGGAGGGTTCGAAGACTAGATAGTTTGAGGTCTTGAATCTATCAGATTGTTGGGGATAAGGTAACTAATGTTAGGGATATGCCCCATACCCAACTTGTAGATGGGCTATATGTACATGTATTTGTAATATTTTCATTAATTAATAAAATGACAATCTTTATTATACGTGTCTTACATAACTTATATGAATCATCAATACTGTAATAAAACCCTTGGAGTAATAAGACGATGGCTTCCACGCCTTATGAGAATCATTACTCTTAAATATTCATAGTCATAGTTTTGTGAATAATCTGGGCGTTCACAAAGTGGAGAGACTAGCATGATGATATGATCCACCCTTAAGTGGGGTAGCCGATCTCATAGGCTACTAGCGGAGATCCCTCCGCTTGGTGTATCACATGGATGCATGAGTTGCTCGTGTCCATCGAACTGACCGCTGGAAGTTTTCATATGGAGTGTTTATCCCATATGTCTGTGAGAACTTTCATGTATCGATTATATGACTAGTCCTTAGACTTGAGGTCTTTACAATCTTATGTGTAGATCAAATAACTTTGACATTCTCCTTCCTCGGTTCAAAAGATTCAGTCATAAGGGTATGATTGGGTCATATGTTGAAACATATGAAGTTTGTAAAGATACAACAGAGAATCACCACTCTCTAGGATAATATTTTATTATAAGAGTAGTATTCCTGTTCGCGGGTTGATATGTGTGATCAGTGCTTGAGACTGTGGCCACATCGGAAGAATCATATGAGATTCTTGGGTTAGCACGATTCATGACACTATCAACATCATACAATTGACCATATGGGTAGACGCTTTCCGTACCCTAGGTCAATAGGTGGGGATACAGTGCGGCGATGGACCGTATCATATGTAAATTGAATACAGAATGGGTATATATATATATATATATATATATATATATATCTTTCATTCTCATTTAGGGGCCTTGGCATGTTGCTAAATGTCAACCTTGGTCATTGAAATCGAACAACCATCTGATCGGAGGATAATTTATGTTCGATTAAATTATCAGGATTCATTTCATATCCAACTTGAGGGGAACCCAAAATGTCACACACAACAAAGTCGAAATCAATGGTTAACAGTGCACAGTACAAATATAACAACATATATGATTGCTTTAGGAATTGTTCATAAATGGTTCAATGTGTTTAATTATTGAACATATCATTTATGAGGTTCCATAGTAGCTTAGGGATTGGTGAATGACGATGGGGCACTTTGGGAATTGGAATAAAAAAATTACTATTCACGTGAATAATAATGTGAATAGTAATTTTTTTTGTTATTTGTTTTGAATTCCAATTCGGCCCAAACTCTTATTAGGGTTTTATAATCTCATTAAACCACTAAATTAAGATCCAATGGCTAAGATTAAATTAGATTTTATCTCACATCGGATTCTTAGTTAATTTTGTTGTCTTTGGAGCACTATATAAACCCAAAGAATTCTTCACAAATTTTTACACCAAACCTTTCATATCTAGGGTTTATATAAGTGAGAAACTCTAAGGTTTAAGAGTAAGCCACTGATTTTGAGGATCCTTAAGTCTAATTGACTAGAGGAACCTCGAGTGAAAAGTTTTGAGGTATTTGCCTAGGCTAGCACCAAGGGCAAAATACCCGTGCACTCAAGGCGTAGTCTTGCCGTTGAGTTTTGGCTTTGGTGTGTGCATCTTTGGAGGCCACACACTTGGGTGGCTCTTTGGAACGTGGAAGTGTAAGTGTTCCTAGAACTGTTGGACAATTATGACCCAAAGTGTCACTATTTGTACAGATCATGGTGTTGTTGTACAAATTAACTATGTGATAAATGAGATTGCTCTCTTATCATTTGTGATTAGATCACCTAGAAATATAAATGATAGGAGGTCCCTATGATTTGTTCCTGGACTGAGAATGATATGAGACAATATCAGTCCACGAAGGATAAATCATTAAATATCCATAGTCAGAGTATTATCGAGATTGGACATCGATAAATACGTAAAAGACTAGTATTACACTTGTGCGCGTTGTGAGGCCACAACGATATATTTCTCATATATTTGGGTATAAGATACTCATGCAAGTGTAATAGGAGGTTGTGTTTTACCGATGGTACGGGAAACAGCTTCGCTCTGGATAACCCCCTCAGAATTCCATTGGTAGTATGACTATGTGTCTATGGAAGTCCGAAATCAGGGTAGGTGTATTTGGTCTTAACCTGAGACTTGCACCGCTAATACTTGCGACCATCAATATACTTTGGTTGCGGTCGTCCAGGACTTTTACAGGTTCTGTGTACGCCAATGCTGGGTATATTGAGAATCGTAGTGTATTGGGTGTGATGTTAAGACGGAAGTATTGGGTGTGATGTAGTGGAGATGATGATCGCATAGGATACAGAACTTGTTCTCTTAAATGCTCGACCTATCGGGATATTATGACTATGTCATGTATATCCGATTAAAGAGACTAGTTACCAGACATCCGATCTGTGCTTCGTATAGGGCAGACACAATTCCAGCCCCAGGCCTAGCACGTGATCATTCGATACTGGATCGACATACACAATACTACGTATACTAAACTTGATATTGATCACATATTCCTATAAGGATATTTCTGGAGAATTGGGTAGGCATGGCACTTTGTTAGAAGCCAACCTTGTCTTGTAAATCGGTATAAACGTAGTACGAGGTACTTACGTGTTCGGATAGTCCGACGACCAAATTTACTACCAACATATCCGGGGATCTCATGGGTCACTTCCCGAAGATTCACCGATGATGTATGACTCGCACTTTAATTAATCTGGGATTAATTTGAAGAGAGAGAAAATTAATCTGGGATTAGTTGCGGAGATATTTTATCTGGGATAAATATTAATTAAAGAGAGATAACGATTAATTTGGAATTAATCGATAAAATAATATATTTGATATATTATACGAAATTTGATTTCGACGCGGAATTAAAATTAGATTTTAATTCGGGCAACGAATTAATTTAGAATTAATTCGTTAGCGACATGAATAATGATTTCGCTAGGCATAATCGTTTAATTACGTCGCAACGGAAAATTTGTTAATTCGGAATTAGCGAACCCGAGCCCGAGAGTGTTTGCGAGCGCATTTGCATTTCGAATTTGAGTGCGGTACGCAAGTCACATCAAGCGTCAAATCGCTAGTCACATCAAGCGTCAAATCTCATGTCACTTTGAGTGATGCGACAATTTAATTGATTGATTGAGTGATTGATGTGGTAGTTGGAAAGCATTTAATTGCTTTTACTTTTTGACTTTTTGGAAAATGGAAAAGGGTTTTTGGTATTTGATTTTCGAAAATCAAATATATATAAAACATTTTTTTTCTTTTCTTTCTCTCTCTCCACTTACGGTTTCTAGGAAACCCATCTCTTTCCTTCCTCTTCTCACACGGCTTTGAGCCATTTTCTTTCTTCTCCATTTCTAGTTCTGCCGAATTCAAGAAGAGAAGCAAGAGAGTATTTTGTTGCAAAATACAAAGTGCTAGCACACACTTGAGTCATCTTAAGGTGATAGGGCAGTGAACACATGAGCATGGAATCGTTTTTGAAGCTTGGAGCTTCAATGGATTCTTCCATGGCCGAATCTTGGAGAAGCTAAAGGAGCCACAACCGAGCAGTCCACTGCCAAGGGGAGCTACTGCCGTGACTTTTGAGGGAGCTTGAAGGCTTGTGTTCTTCGCGTCGCAAGATCCGTTCATTGTGAGTATGTTTCTGCCATTCTCCATTGTTGTATTCATGCGTTTTTGTGCTTGATTTCATTCTTGGGACCTAATTAGAAACCAACAATGGTATCTTGAGCTTATATCAAGCATGAAATTTTTAGGGTTTAAAATTCGGCAAAATCAATTTGAGCATGATTTGGTTAAATTGATTGATTAAGTATGCTTGGATGTTGATTAATTGAAGTTGTGCATGATCAATTTCATGAAATTTGATTGGATCAAGTTTTCCCCAATTATGGAGGCTTGGCCGAAAATGTAGAACCCTAAATGTCTTGGTAATTTTTTGTTTTTGATCATTGGATGACTTAAAACAATTGGGTAATGTTGATTTGAGGTTTAATTGGATTGAATTTTGAATTGGAAAATTTTCCCCAAATTAAATGCTTGGCCGAAACTTGTTGAATTTTGAAATTCATGGTGTTTTCTGATTTTGATTCATTGGATGAGTTGAAATGATTTGGGAAATGATGATTGTGGATTCAATTGGATTGAAACCGAATCGGATTGAAAAACCCATAATTGCCGAGAAGTATAAAGCATGAAAATGGGTTTGATTTTGATTAAATTATGTTGGACACTATTTGACGTTAAAGTGCATGATTAATTAGGCTAATTGATGTTTTAGAAATGTTAATTGGGTGATTAATTGTGTATTAGACTTAGGTTAATTAATTGTGGAATTTAGAATTTTATAAGTTCATTACTTGGGTTTAAATTGGATTTGGGCCTTAAAGGTTGTAATTGGGCTTTTGGGCTTGGTTGTACCAAGTTAGGTTTATGCCAATTTGGTTGGATCCAATTGGGCCCAAAACCGCATCCATAAAGTCCAATTATGACTTAATGGACCTTAATTATTTAATTGGGCCTAATGGGCCAAAATTGATTTCTGGGCTTATGGGGTAAATCCCAGATTGGAATTTGGTTATCGGTTTGACTCGAGTTGACCAAAAGTCCACGCCTTAAAGAAATTAATTAAAAGCTCATTGGACTTTAATTAAATAAACATTGGATGTTAATCGGGCTTTGAGACCCGTAACGATTGAATTTGGAATTTAAGTCATAAAGGTTCGTTAATAAAGTGTAATATTTAATTTGGAATTAAATAGTGAATTAGTATTAAATACAAATTGAATTGGATTTAATTTTGTAGTTTAATTTAACTCAAGAATTCGTACTTTGAGTACTTATTCGCAAAACGAGTTTGACTCGAGCAAAATCAAATCGTTGTTTGAACATTGGATGATCACTAATTATCAGATTAATTAATTGGATTAGATTGATTGATAACATGTTTGTGTGAATACATGGTTGCGATGCATGAATAATGTATATCAGATGGATATTAGATGGGTGGGGCAATTTTAGAAATTGTTGTGATAAATTTGATTTATTAATTGGACATGTGTGTCCAGCCTTATCACCTTCATACTCTTTGTATTCTCTTCTCACCTATTCCCCTCATTGAAATGAGGTTTCTTTAGAAGTGTTATGTAACGGGTAGAAGTAATACATGTGCTAGCGGGAGAGAGAAATAGAGAGATTTGATCTAGGATCAATGTGTAAAGTATCCATCCACATATCATTATTATTTTTCATATGCGCTTTATTATGTGTTTAGAATGCATGTTTAAGGGTGTATGATGATGAGACCTTAATAAAGATAATAAATTGGTTGCCAATTTGCACACGAAAAACCCTCGCTAAATATTAAGCGTCTTTCTTTCCATTGAGTGATTCTCACTCAAGATCCGAGACGGCATTGGTTTGTTGGCCAAAGTCAAGGCCTTTGTCTGTCGAAGATGTGTTTGAATCACGAAGGCTTTGTTCCATATCAGTGTCTTGTCCAAGTTGTGGTTTGTTGGCCAAAGTCAAGACCACTTCTTGTCCATCGACATTGATTATGAACCTTTCCATGGTCAATGGGTCGCGCTTGACTGGGATCACTAAGTTTGTTGTGCCAAAGCCAAGGGTTAGTTGATTCAGAGGAAAAAGGTTAGGTAATACATTGGATGTATTGGCATATATAAGATATATGTTTTGGACTTGGATGTTCCCCTACCGGATCTAGGAATTGGATTAGATCCAATTGATCTTAGAGATCTACCTAGTTAATTATCATACAATTTGTTGGCCAAAGTCAAGATTGTGTGATATTTAACGGGATCCTAGCCTACTAGTAAACGTGGTTTCCCGAGTACTCGACAGAGGGTTAGAGGCTCGCCGGAAAATAGTGGGAAGCAAGAATTGAATTTGCAATATTCGTTTAATTACTTGCCATACGCGCTCATTCAAATTATTTCGTCATGAAATTAAATATTAGTTGGACTAATATTTAAATTGTTGTTTTAATAAACAATTGGACTGTATTATAGTTGATTATATAATTGGATTATAGTAATCAATATATTTGAATTAATTAATTTCAATTTACAGTTGATTTTATAATTGGATTATAATAATCAATGTAATTGAGGTTAATTAATTTAAATTATATTTGATTATATAGTTGGACTATAATAATCATTATAATATATAGTACCACATATCGTTGATTAAATAGTTGGACTATTAGAATCAAGATAAATTGAAAGTTTGACATTTAAAACATAATCCTGAGGAAAATGTGTTTATATGGTTTAATTTTCAAATTGGGAATAATTTCAGGATGGCCTTGGAAAAATAATAAGTTAGTTTATTTGATAAAATAACGTATTATGCCTAAAGCCCGGAGTTAAGCAAATAATAGAGCATGATCTTTGGAAGATCATGTAATGATAACTTAAGTGCTTAATCCATTAAGCTTGTCGCAGTAGACTCCTTAATTTCTGAATCAGAACTAAGGATTAGATCCTTAAAGTATGATACTGAAATTGAAGGATCTTCATAAATCTATACTTAGATTTTAGAAGTACTAAAATTGCAATTAATAACTCTTGGAGAGTTAATGACTATTCTCAAGGAGACAAAGTCAAAGTTTGCAATTAGACAAGCAGCGCTAGTCGCACCTTACTTCGATATTCTAGAAGGCCAAGTCTTGACCAAAGGCTTCTGGAGTGTTGAAACTGGCAAAGGCAAAATCATTATGATCTTATGGGAAGATAAATGACATATCCCAAAATGTCTGCTTAAATGTGGCAAACGGGATCGCGGAAGCGTGACTGCCGTTTGGACAAAGTAGACATGAAAGAATTGAAGACGAGGAAGGCTCTGACTTCAAATATGGTTCTCATAATTATGTTCACTACTAGTATTAAATTGGATTTTAAATACTTAGTGTGGTACATAAATATATATTGATGTTCAGAATCTGTTTTGAACATGATACTGACTTCAATTGAGATTTATCTGCGAATTGGAAACGGGACGAAAGTCGCTGTTTTAACCATAGATACCTAAGTTTAGGAACTACCCTCGGGTGAGTACCTAAGTTAGGAAACTGTTATAATGTAGCTAGTTTGACTAGAAACATTATCTCTATATCAGTGTTTGACCCGCTGCGCATGAACCTTTATATTTTAAAACACTAAAGTGTTTCATTATATAAAGATGATATTGAGATAAACACATTAGATGTGAATAACATAATTTATATTTTGAATATAAATAATATCTCAAATATATAATATGACAAAGAAATAGCTCAAACTGATTTGATCAGTTAAGAAACTTAAATGTGGCATTGTTTTCGCGGACACAATTAAACAAGACTCGTATATCCACAGTTTTAAAGAGTGGATACTAGGACTAATTTGATTTCATTCAAATAAAGTCTACAAATCTAGTTTTTTGGGCAAAGTGCCTAAAACACTATTTACTTGGTAAAAGTATGAATTCCGCTGATCTGTTAGCCCTAGTTCATAGTGAAGCAAGTGGGCCCATGTCTAGCTAGGCTAGATGTGGATATGAATATTTCGTGACCTTTACGGATGTGGCATCGCGTATGGTTATGTGTTTCTTTTGAAACACAAATCGGAAACTTTCACAGTTTCGACACGACATAGACAAACAGATCGGCTAAAGTATTAAACCGTCACGGTAAGAGCATAACGGAAAATACTTAAGCAATAAGTTTCTCGTATACTTGAAAGAGTATAGTATTCTTTCAAAGAGGACTCCTCCCGGAACACGTCAGTTTGACGGTGTGTCCGAACAAGATTAACCGAATTTTGTTAGACATGATAAGGTTAATCACGAGTCGCTCTGAGCTACCATTTCCTTCAACGGATAAGCTTTAACCAGTGAAAGAACTTATTTTGAATAAGATTCCATTAAAATCTGTTTGACAAATATCATATTAGATATGAACCGGAAAGAAACCGGGTTTCACATTCCTGATGATTTGGGATGCTAGGCATATGTTTGGATGATACCAAACTAAAAACCCAAATTAGATAAGTGCCAATTGTAGTTTATCCTAGGGATACCATAAGTATAATACTTATACATCTCACCAGAGAATAATTAGATTGTTGCTCACCATGCGATTTTCCTAAGAGGAATACCGATATGCAGTGGTAAGTGGGAGGATAGTAAAACTCGATGAAAAATCAGAGTAATACTGTCCAAGGCACCGAATCTTAATGGAACATAAATAGTTCATCAAGGATGAAACTATACCATTAATCTTCGAATACATAAGAACCGCGTAGGTCCGAAAGAGTCAGAAAACAACCTGGGGTATGGGTTTCTGATCTAACCTCATAAAGATTTAAATCTTATTGAGGAATACCAACTGACTACGTATGAGGTAGTGATACAAGGTATCGACTCCCTATTATGGCAAAGTGTCATAAAGTCCGAAGTGGATTCCATGTATATCAACCAAGTTTGGATACTAGTTGATGTACCGCAAGGCATTGTGCCTATCGGTACTGTATAAGTTTTCAAGGAAGACATACATGGATGACAACATACCAACGTATAAAGCTAGGCTTTTAGCGAAAAGGTATCGTTATCAATATTGTGTCGATTACGATTCAACCTTTTACCTGTTGCCTCGGTAAATCCGTTTGGATAATGCTTGCTAATGCTGCATGTTTCTTTCATGAAATATGGCAGCTGAATGCCAAAACCGCTTTCCTTAACGGAAACCTTTCGGAGGATGTTTACAATATCTTGACGGTTTTGTCGAACCATAACAAGCAAACTAGGTTTTCAGGTTAATCGAGCCATGTTTGGATTAAAGCAAGCATATGTTCTTGGAATTATCGTTTTGATGTAGTCATAATTATATATGATTTAATTCAAAACGAAAATAATTCTTGTGTATATAAGGAGGTTAGTGGGAGTGCACTGACAGTGAAGGTCCTGAGTAATGATGATATCATTTCTTGGAAATGATATTCCCATAATATAATCGGTGAAAGCCCGGCTTTCATGATAACGACTATAAGTCGTAACAACGGTACTATAAAAGTTTGAATAACGGTACAGTAAGCTGAAAATCTTCCAAGAAAGATACTGTTACCGAATAAACAACAAATGCAGGTTGATTTCAGCAACTGAGGCAGCAATAGATGCCATCTGGGTCAATAACAAATCTAATTAGATTAGATATAGTTCTCTTAGCAACTGAGCTAGGCGTCAGCACAGGCTAAAGAATTAATGGTCTCATCAACAATCTAGATAAGTACTTCGATATTCATCTAATTCGTTCGGATCATACATCGTGGCGATGTGATGATCGAATAAATCGCATCAGGTGATATTCATACAAATCCGCTGACGAAAGCTTTTCTCAGCAATTTGAGCCAACCGTACATAGTTCGGGTGTCAGACACTCGAGTGATTGGCTATAGGCCAAGTGGGAGATTGTTGGACAATTATGACCTATATCGTCACTATTTGTACAGATCATGGTGTTGTTGTACAAATTAACTATGTGACAAAGGAGATTGCTCTCTTATTATTTGTGATTAGATCACCTATATATATAAATGATAGGAGGTCCCTATGATGTATGACTCGCACTTTAATTAATCTGGGATTAATTTGAAGAGAGAGAAAATTAATCTGGGATTAATTACAGAGATATTTTATCTGGGATAAAATATTAATTAAAGAGAGAGAATGATTAATTTGGAATTAATCGATAAAATAATATATTTGATATATTATACGAAATTAGATTTCGACGCGGAATTAAAATTAGATTTTAATTCGGGCGAACGAATTAATTTAGAATTAATTCGTTAGCGACGTGAATAGTGATTTCGCTAGGCATAATCGTTTAATTGCGTCGCAACGGAAAATTCGTTAATTCAGAATTAGCGAACCCGAGCCCGAGAGTGTTTGCGAGCGCATTCGCATTTCGAATTCGTGTGTGGCACGCAAGTCACATCAAGCGTCAAATCGCTAGTCAAATCAAGCGTCAAATCACATGTCACTTTGAGTTATGTGACAATTTGATTGATTGATTGAGTGATCGATGTGGTAGTTGGAAAGCATTTAATTGCTTTTGCTTTTTGACTTTTTGGAAAATGGAAAAGGGTTTTTGGTATTTGATTTTGGAAAATCAAATATATATAAAACATTTTTTTTCTTTTCTTTCTCTCTCTCCACTTACGGTTTCTATGAAACCCATCTTTTTCCCTCCTCTTCTCACACGGCTTTGAGCCATTTTCTTTCTTCTCCATTTCCGGTTCTGCCGAATTCAAGAAGAGAAGCTGGAGAAGCTAAAGGAGCCACAACCGAGCAGTCCACTGCCAAGGGGAGTTACTGCCGTGACTTTTGAGGGAGCTTGAAGGCTTGTGTTCTTCGCGTCGCAAGATCCGTTCATTGTGAGTATGTTTCCACCATTCTCATTTGTTGTATTCATGCATTTTGTGCTTGATTTCATTCTTGGGACCTAATTAGAAACCAACAGGAACATGCCAAGATCATCTAAGAATGATTCGTGTGTGAATAAAATCAAAGGGAGTTGCGGAATACTCACATTGACCGGTTGAGTTCAAAACTTTTCATGGATGTTGAAGCTTCCAAGCCTTATTTGTTGTTCCAAACTCATGGGTGAGTATCCCTATCACCTTCTCTTGACTCCTTTAAGTGCTAGCTAGAACAAAGTAAACCCAAAATCTCCCTCTAAGAGAAGCAATATTCGGCTAAGAGATAGGGAAGATCATTCGGCCATGATGAATCAAAGGGATTCGGCTTCGGCCAAGGCAAGGGCCATTCGGCCTAAAGCAACAAGGCCAATCGGCCAAGAAGAGAATGGAGAGAGAGAGCATTTTGGTTTCCTTTATTTGTTTTCTAAAAACAAGTTACCAATTACACTTTTCCAAAAGGTGTATATGCTTTCAAAAAGAAAAAACAAAAGTGTGTTGTGTAAGTTACCATAATTACACTCAACCACTTCCATCAACAAAAAGTGACAAGATGTCCATCACAAAAGTGACTAGTGATGTAAGTTGGTGGGACCCACTTTAAATTCAAAAATCAAGTGGCTTCCTCAACACACTTCGGGCTCGGGTTCGTTTAATCCGATTGAACGAATTTTCCGTCGCGACTTAATTAAATCCGATTTAATTAAATAATAATGCATAGCAAAATTATTATTAAAGTCACTTGCGAATAAATTCTAAATTAATTCGTTCGCTAGAATTAAAATCTAATTTTAATTCTTCTTTGAAATCCAATTTCATTTAATATATCCAATGTATTATTTTAGCCCAATTAAATAAATTAAATAGTAAAATCCAATTTAACTATTAAATTTACTTTACTAATTAATTCCAAATTAATCGCGTTCTCTCCTCTCGACGAATTTAATCCCAGATAAATTCTCGATGCAATTAATCACAGATTAATTCTTTCTCTTTTAATTAATCTCAGATTAATTTATTACCGTAATTAATCCCAGATTAATTTTCTCTCTCATAATTAATCCCAGATTAATTTTGTTCGAGTCAAACATCATCGATGAATCTTTGGGATGTGACCCAAGAGATCCCTGGATATGTTTGCAGTAAATCAGGTCATCAGACTATCCGAATACGTGCCTACCCGGTACCACGTTCTAACCGATTTACAAGACATGGTTGGCTTCTAGCAAAGCATTATGTCTTCCTAATTCTCCAGAAATATTCTGTAAAGGAATATGTAATCTTTGTGAGGCGTAGTATACGTAGTATTGCGTATTACGATCTAGTATCGATATCACATGCTAGACCTAGGGCTGGAATTGTGTCTGCCCCATACGAAGCATATATCGGATCTCTGGTAACTAGTCTCTATAATCGGATAATCATGACCTAGTCATATTATCCCGATAACTGCATAACTTAAGAGTACTAGTTCCGTATCCTGCGTGATCATCATCTCCATATGACTGAAGTAATACTTTCATCTTGACATCACATCCAATACACTACGATTCTCAGTATACCCAAAAGAGGCATACGCATCACCTGTTAAAGCCCCGGACGACCAAAACCAAAGTATACTATTTGTCGCAAGTATTAGCGATGCAAGTCTCAGGTTAAGACCAAATACACCTACCCTGATTCGGATTCCCATAGACACAAAGTCATACTACCAATGGGATTCCGAGGGGTCTATCCAGAGCGAAGCTGTTTCCATACCATCGATGAACAGAACCTCCTATTACACTTGCATGAGTATCCAATACCCAAATATATGAGAACTATGCGGTTACGCTTCCATAACACGCACAAGTGTAATACTAGCCTATTCCGCATTATCGATGTCCAGTCTCGATAATACTACGACTAGGGATATTTAATGATTAAACCTTACGTGGATTAATATTGTCTCATATCTTATTAATCTGGTACTAATCATATGGACTTTTATCATTTATATATCCTGGTAATCCGATTACAAATGATAAAAGAGCAATTTCCTTTGTCACATAGTTAATTTGTACAACAACACTATGTTCTGTACAAATAGTGATGTTATGGGTCATAATTGTCCAACAATCTCCCACTTGGCCTATAACCAATCACTCAAGTGTCTAACACCTGACTATGTACGTGTTGCTTAAATTTCTGCTGAGAAACAGCTTTCGTCAGCGGATTTTCAAGGTTATCATCTGATGCAATTTATTCAATTATCACATCGCCATGATGTATGATCGAACGAATCAGATGAATTAGTCGAAGTAGATACTTACATCATTGATGAGACCGTGGTTCCTTAGCCTATGATGTAGCCTAGCTCAGCTGCTAACAGAACTACTCCTAATCCAATTAGGATTATATAGATCTAAAATGCTTTTATTGCTGCCTCAGCTACAGTAATGTTCCGCTTTTGTTATTTATTCGGCAACAGTATCTTGCTTGGAAGATTTCCAGCTCACTATTTCGTTATTCAAACTAAATATGTACCCTTATTGCGACTTAAAGTTGTCTTTATCGATTTGGAAACTTGCAGCGGTGAACCTAGTCACCTCAAGTTCTCCTTTCCCCATATTCCCAGAAAGCATCCTTAGTTCGTCCAAGATACTCAAGGATGTTCTTTACATTAATCCAGTGACCATCACCTAGATTAGCCTGATTGTGACTCCATATGCTCAAAGAATATGAGACATCAGGTCACGTACATATTTTTCAATGTACGAGTTCTCGGAGAGTGCCAACAACTTTTAGATCTAACCTAGTAGATCCTTATTCCTAGAATAAAGGTTGCCTCTCCCAAGTATTCCTTGGAGAATTTTAATGAAAGCCAAGATTTCGCCGATTATATTATAGGAATGTTATTGCTAAAAAAATAATATATCATCAACTTATAGGACATTTATTGTCAGTGCTCTCCCACTAACCTTTTTTATACACAAGAATCATATTCGTTTTGAATTAAATCATATACCATTATGATCACATCAAAACGTTGGTTCCAAGAACGCAATGCTTGCTTCAATCCATAAATGGATCGATTTAACTTACAAACAATGTTTACATATTTTGGTACGAAAAAACTGCCAGGATGTTTATAAACATCCTCCAAAAGGTTTCCGTTAAGGAAAGCGGTTTTAGCGTCCTTCTTTCATATTTTATAAACGAAATATGCAGCAATAGCAATCATTCTCCAAATGGATTTAATCATGACAACAGGTGAAAAAGTTTCATCGTAGTCAACATTATATCGTTTACGATACCCTTTCTGTACAAGCCTAACAGTGTATATTTGTATGTTGCCATCCATGTATGTCTTCCTTGAAGACTCATTTAGTACCAATAGGCACAATGCCTTCTAGTACATCAACCAGTGTTCAAACTTGGTTGTATACATGAAATCCATTTCGGACTTCATGGCACTTTGCCATAAAAGAAGTCGATACCTTGTATCACATCCTCATACTTAGTCGGTTCATCTTCCTCAATAAGATTGATATCTATATGAGGTAAGATCAGAAACCTATACATTTCCAGGTTGTTTTCTAACTCTCTCCGACCTACGCGGTTCTTGTGTATTAGAAGATTATTGGTACAGTTTTATCCCTGATGAACTGTTGGTGTTCCGTGAGTACTCGGTGCTTGGAACAGTATTACTCCGATTTTCATCGAGTTTTACTTTCATCCCACATACCACTGCATATAGGAATTCCTCTTAGGAAAACCGCATGGAGAGCAACAATTACATTGTTCTCTTGTGAGTTGTATAAGTACTATACTTTGGTTTCCCTAGGACAACCTATAAATAGGCACTTATCCGATTTGGATTCTAGTTTAGTATCATCCAAACATTCAATTATATACCCAGCATCCCCAAATCTTCAGGAATGAGAAGCCCGGTTTCTTTCCTGTTCATATCTTATATGAAGTCTTACTAACATATTTTCAAGGAACCTTCTTCAAAATAAGTATTGCACTGTTTAATGCGTATCCCAAAAAGGAAATTGTAGCTCAGAGCGACTCATCATTAACCTTACCATGTCATGTTGGGTTTCTAGGTTAGTCCCAAGATCAATTTAAGCATAGAAATCATGTGTGAATACTCAAAGAGGTATGGCGGAATCATACTTACAATGATCGGTTTTGCGATGCGTTGAACACAAAAATCTTCAAGCTTTAACTCCAAGAGGCTCACGGCTTTGCTCCATTTTGTGCTCCAATTTTTCGGTCCTTCAAGCTCCAAGCTTGGTGTGCATTCCATGCCCACGGGTGGGTTTCCTTATCACCTTCGTAAGACTCCTAATGTGTGCTAGCACCTCGGAATAATTTGCCGCAAATCTTTCCTTTTGCTTCTCATTGTTCTCGGCAATTGCAGATTTTTGGAGAAGAAAATGGCCCAAGGCCGAGAGAGTGGAGAGAGGAAGAAGAAATGTGTTAGTTGGTTTTGATTTCCAAAATCAATAAAAGATATACCAAATTCCAAAATGGTATATAGCATTTAAGCCATCCAACCACCACCATCAATCACTCAAAATTGATAAGTTGTCAATCACTCAAGGTGACAAGACATCCATCACTTGATTGACTAGTGATTTGACGCTTGATGTGACTTGTGGGCCACACTTGAATTCAAAATACGAGTGGGCCGGCAAATACTCCCGGGCTCGGGTTCGTTAATTCTGAATTAACGAATTTTCCGTTGCGACGTAATTAAATCAAATTTAATTAAATAACAATGCCTAGTAAAATTCCTATTCACGTCGCTAATGAATTAATTCTAAATTAACTCGTTCGCCCGAATTAAAATCTAATTTTAATTCCGCGTCGAAATCTAATTTTGTATAATATATCAAATATATTATTTTATCGATTAATTCCAAATTAATCGTTCTCTCTCTTTTAATAATATTTTATCCCAGATAAAATATCTCCATAATTAATCTCAGATTAATTTTCTCTCTATTATGATTAATCCCAGATTAATAAAGTGCGACTCATATGTCATCGGTGAATCTTCGGGAAGCGACCCATGAGATCCCGGATATGTTGGCAGTAAATCTGGTCGTCGGACTATCCGAACACGTACGTACCTAGTACTATGTTTTTACCGATTTACAAGATATGGTTGGCTTCTAGCAAAGCACCGTGCCTACCCAATTCTCCATAAATATTCTTAAAGGAATATGTGATCTATATCAGGTGTAGTATACGTAGTATTGCGTATTTCGATCCAGTATCGGATGTCACGTGCTAGGCATGGGGCAGGAATTGTGTCTGCCCCGTACGAAGCACATATCGGATCTCTGGAAACTAGTCTCTATAATCGGATAAACATGACCTAGTTATAATATCCCGATAGCTGCAGCATTAAAGAGCACCAGTTCCGTATCCTACGTGATCATCATCTCCACTATCACTGGAGTTATACTTCCATCTTGACATCACACCCAATACACTACGATTCTCAATATACCCAGAAGAGGCGTACACAGAACCTGTTAAAGCCCTGGACGACCAAAACCAAAGTATATTTATTGTCGCAAGAATTAGCGGTGCAATTCTCAGGTTAAGACCAAATACACCTACCCTGATTCGGACTTCCATACACACATAGTCATACTACCAATGGAATTCCGAGGGGTCTATCCAAAGCGAAGCTGTTTCCGTACCATCGGTAAACACAACCTCCTATTACACTTGCATGAGTATCCTATACCCAAATATATGAGAACTATACCGTTATGCTCCCACAACGCGCACAAGTGTAATACTAGTCTTTTACGTATTATCGATTTCCAATCTCGATAATACTCTGACTAGGGATATTTAATGATTAAACCTTTGTGGATTGATACTGTCTCATATCATCTCAATCCGAAACTAATCATATGAACCTTTTATCATTTATACATCTAGGTAATCCAATTACAAATGATAAAAGGGCAATTTCTTTGTCACATAGTTAATTTGTACAACAAAACCATGATCTGTACAAATAGTGATGCTATAGGTCATAATTTTCCAACAATCTCCCACTTGGCCTATAGCCAATCACTCAAGTGTCCTACACCCGAACTATGTACTGTTCGCTCAAACTTCTGCTGAGGAAAGGCTTTCATCAGCGGATTTCCAGTGTTATCATCTGATGTGATTTATTCGATCATCATATCGCCACGATGTATGATCCGAACGAATCAGATGAATATTGAAGTATATATCTGGATAGTTGATGAGACCATTAATTCTTTAGCCTGTACTGTAGCCTAGCTCAGCTGCTAACAGAACTACTCCTAATCTGATTAGGATTATTATCAATCCAAAAGGCTTCCATTGCTGCCTCAGCTGCAGCAGTAACCCACTTTTGTTGTTTATTTGGCAATAATATCTTGCTTGGAAGATTTCCAGCTCACTATTCCGTTATTCAAAATGTATAGTACCTTTGTTACGACTTATAGTCGTTTTTATCGGTTAGGAAACTTGCAAAGGTGAACCCAGTCACTTCAAGTTCTCCTTCTCCATAGTTTAAGAGAGCATCCTTAGTTCATCTAAGATACTAAAGGATGTTCTTAACATCAATCCACTGACTATCACTTGGATTGGCCCGATTGTGACTCCATATGCTCAAAGTATATGAGACACCAGGTCGCGTATATTTATTTCAATATACAAGTTCTCTGAGAGTATTAACAACTTTAAATCTATCCCAATAGATCTTTATTCCTAGAATAAAAGTTGTTTCTCCCAAGAATTCAATGGAGAATTTTCATGAAAGCCAAGCTTTCACTGATTGTATTATAGGAATATCATTTCTAAGAAATGATACGTCATCATTACTTAGGACATTCATTGTTAGTGCGAACCACTAACCTACTTATATACACAAGAATATTTTTCATTTTGAATTAAATCATATATTATTATGATTACATCAAAACGATAGTTCCAAGAATACTATGCTTACTTCAATCTATCCATGGATCAAATTAACTTGCAAACCTTGTTTGCTCATTTTGGTACGAAAAAACCGTCAGGATGTTATAAACATCCTCCAAAAGGTTTCAGTTAAGGAAAACGGTTTTGGCATTGAGCTGCCATATTTCATAAATGAAACATGCAGCATAAGCAAGCATTATCCGAATGGATTTAACCATGGCAACGAGTAAAAGGTTTCATCGTAATCGACATAATGTTGATAACGATACCTTTTTGCTACAAGCCCAGCTTAGTACGTTGGTATGTTGCCTTCCATGTATGTTTTCCTTGAAGACTTAAATAGTACCAATAGGCACAATTCCTTGCGGTACAACAACTAGTATCCAAACTTAGTTGGTATACATGGAATCCATTTCGGACATTATGGCACTTTGCCATAATAGGGAGTCGATACCTTGTATCACTTCCTCATACGTAGTCAGTTCGTATTCCTCAATAAGATTGACATCTTAATGAGGTGAGATCAGAAACCCATACCCCAAGTTATTTTCTGACTCTCTTCGACTTTCGCGGTTCTTGTGTATTCGAAGATTATTGGTATAGTTTCATCCTTGATGAACTATTTATGTTCCATTAAGGAATCGGTGCCTGGAACAGTATTACTCCGATTTTCATCGAGTTTTACTTTCCTCCCACTTACCACTGCATATAGGTATTCCTCTTAGGAAAACCACATGGTGAGAAACAATTACATTGTTCTCTTGTGAGTTGTATAGGTACTATACTTTGGTTTCCCTAGGATAACCCACATGTTAGGCATTTATCCGATTTGGGTTCTAGTTTGGTATCATCCAAACATGTGCCCGGCATTCCCAAATCTTCAGGAATGAGAAAACCCGGTTTCTTTCTTGTTCATATCTACTATGAAATCTGTCAAACAGATTTTTATGGAACCTTATTCAAAATAAGTTTTGCACTGTTAATACGTATCATTTGAAGGAAATGGTAGCTCAGAACGACTCATGATTAACCTTATCATGTCCAACAAAATTTGGTTTCTCTGTTCGGACACACCGTCTAATTGACATGTTCATTGAAAGAATACTATACTCTTTCAAGTATTTGAGAAACTTATTGCTTAAGTATTTTCCATCATGGTCTAACCGTGACGGTTTTAATACTATAGCTAGTCTGTCTGTCTACTTCGTGTCGAAACTTTTTGAATTTATCAAAAGTTTCCGATTCATGTTTCAATAGAAACACATAACCATAACGCGATGCCACATCCGTAAAGGTTTCGAAGTATTCATATCCACCTCTAGCCTAGCTAGACATGGGCCCACTTACGTCACTATGAACGAGGGCTAATAGATCGGTGGCACTTATACTTTTACCAAGTAAAAAGTATTTCAGGTACTTTGCCTAATAAACTAGATTCGTAGACATCATTTGAATAGAATCAAATCTGTCCTAGTATCCACTCTTCGAAATTGTGGATATACGAGTCTTCTTAATTGTATCCCAGACAACAATGCCACAAATAAGTCTCATCTGATCAAATCAGTTTGAGCTATTTGTTTGTCATGTATTATGTTTGAGATTCATTTATATTCTAAATATAAATGTTGTTATTCACATCTAATGTGTTTATCTCAATATCATCTTTATAAAATAAAACACTTTAGTGTTCTAAAATATAAATGTATACCCGCAACGGATTAAACCCTGATATAAAGATAATATTTCTAGTCAAACTAGTTACATTGTAACAGTTTCCTAATTTAAGTACATACCCGAAGGGTAGTTCCTAAACTTAGGTTTCTACGGTTAAAACAGATACTCTCGTCCTGTTTCCCACTTGTAGGTAAATCACAACTGAAGTCAGTATCCTGCTAGTCAGCAGATTCTGCACACTAGTACATATTTATGTACCACATCCAGTATCAAAAATCCAATTTTCATACTAGTAGTGAACATGTTGATGACAAACATATTTGAAGTCGGAGCCTTGCCCCTCTTCAATTCCTTCATGTCTGCCTTGTCCATACGGCAGTCACGCTTCCAGTGACCCTGTTTGCCACAGTTTAGGCAGACATTTTGGGATATGTCCTATATCTTCCCAGAAGATTATAATGATTTTGCCTTTACCCCTTTTCCAGACCCCAGTTGCCTTTGGCCAAGCCTTGGCCTCCTGGGATGTTGAAGTAAAATGCGCCTAGCACTTCTTGCCCTATTGCAAACTTTGGCTTTGTATCCTTGAGTATAACCATTAACTATCCAAGAGTTTTCTATTGCAATTTGTACTTCTAAGATCTAAGGATAGATCTATGAAGATCATTCAATTTCAATATCATACTATAAGGATCTAATCTTTAGTTCTGACTAAGAAATTAATGATTCTTTGCGGCAAGCATAACTGATTAAGTACTAAAGTTATCATCACATGAATATTCCAAATATCATGTTCTACTATTTGCTCAACTCCGGGCATAGGCTCGAGACGTCACTCTATCAAATAAAGTAACTTCTCAGTCTCCAGGACTATCCTGAGATTTTATTCCCAATCTGAAAATTAAAGTCGTTTAATGATATTTTCACCCAGGATTATGTTTTAAACACTAATCTTTCAGTTATCTTGATTCCAATAGTCCAACTATCAAATCAACGATTTTAGGTACTATTGATTATAATGATTACTATAGTCTAATTATATAATCAACTATAATTGATTGGTTAAATTCAAATATATTGATTACTATAATCCAATTATATAATCAACTATAATTGAAGTAGTTTGAATACAGTCCAACTGTTTAATTTTAAAACAACATTAAATATTAGTCCAACTAATATATTAATTATTTGACGAAAAATTTGAAATGAGCGCGTATTGGCAAGCAACTAAACGAATATTGCAAATTTAATACTTGCCTCCCACTATTTTTTGGCGAGCCTCTAACCCTCTGTGGAGTACTCGGGAAACCTTGTTTCCTAGTGGGCTAGGATCCTGTTAAATAACACACAATCTTGACTTTGGCCAACAAATTGTATGATAATTAACTAGGTAGATCTCTAAGATCAATTGGATCTCATCCAATTCCTAGATCCAATAGGTGGACATCCAAGTCCGAAACATATATGTTATATATGCCAATATATCCAATATATTCCATAACCTTTTTTCTCTGAATCAACTAAGCCTTGGCTTTGGCACAAAAAACTTAGTGATCCCAGTTAAGCGGAACCCATTGACCTTGGAAAGCTTCGTAATCGATGTCGATGGAGAAGAAGTGATCTTGACTTTGGCCAACAAATCAAAACTTGGACAAGACACCGATATGGAAAAAAGCTTTCATGATTCAAACACATCCGCGACAGACAATGGTCTTGACTTTGGCCAACAAACCAGTGTCAGTCTTGGATCTTGAGTAAGAATCACTCAATGGAAGAAAAAACACTTAATATTTGTTGAGGGTTTTTTCGCGTCAATTGGCAACCAATTTATTATCTTTGTTAAGGTCTCATCATCATACACCCTTAAACATGCATTCTAAACACATAATAAGGCGCGTAAGTAAATAAATATAATAACGATATGCGGATGGATATTTAACATATTCTTCCTAGAACAAATCTCTCTCTTTCCTCTCTCCCGCTAGCATAAGTATTACTTCTACCCGATTACATAACACTTCTAAAGAAACCTCATTTACATTGAGGGGAATAGGTGAGAAGAGAAATACAAAAAGTCAAGAGGTAATAGGCTGGAAACGCAGATCCAATTAATAAATTCTAAATTTATTACAACAATTTCCAAAATTACCCTCACCCATCTAATATCCATCCGATATACATTATTCATACATCACATCAATATATTCACACAAAGCATGTTATCAATCAATCTAATCCAATTAATTAATCTGAAATTAATGACCATCCAATGTTCAAACAATGATTTGATTTTGCGCGAGTCCAACTCGTTTTACGAATAAGTACTCAAAGTACGAATTCTTGAATTATATTAAACTACAACATTAAATCCAATTTAATTTGTATTTCATACTAATTCTATATTTAATTCTAAATTAAATAATTACACTTTTTAATGTGCCTTTTCGACTTAGATTCCAAATCTAATCGTTACGGGTCTCAAAGCACAATTAACATCCAATGTCAATTTAATTAAAGTCCAATGGGCTTTCAATTAATTTCATAAGGCATGGACTTTTGGTCAATATGGGTCAAACCCAAATACCAAAGCCCATTAAAGGAATCACCCTTATTTGCCAAGAAATCAATTTAGGCCCATTAGGCCCAATTAAAATTAAAGGTCCATTTTAATTATTTTTGGACTTTATGGATATGGTTTTGGGCCCAATTGGATCCAACCAATTAGCCTAAACCAAACTTGGCCCAACCAAGCCCATTAAGCCCAATTACAACTTTTACAAGCCCAATTCCAAAATAAGCCCAATTAGTTTAATTCCAAAATTCCAAATTTCATAATTAAATTAACCAAAGTGTATAGCCATAATTAATTAACCAAATTAACATTTCCAAAACACTAATTTACTCAATTAATTATGCTTATCATCATCAACTTATGTCCAACACAGTTGAATCAAAAAATCAATCATTTTCATGCTTCATCACTCACGGCAATTTAGGGTTTTTCATGTTCGATTCCGAATTCAATCCAATTAAATCCTAAATCAACACTTCCCAAATGATATCAACTCATCCAATGATCAAAATCAAAAATCACCATGACTTAAGGCAAGCATCAACTTTCGGCCAAGCCTCAAATTTGGGGAAAAAATGACCTAATTCAATTTTCATCAAATTGATCATTCATAACACTATGTTATCATTATTCAAGAATATTCCAACAATCAATTTCATCCAAACATGTTCAAATCAATTTTACCCAATTTTACCCTAATTCCAATTTCATACTCAAAATGGCTCAAGATACCATTGTTGGGTTTCTAGGTTAGTCCCAAGATCAATTTAAGCATAGAAATCATGTTTGAATACTCAAAGAGGTATGGCGGAATCATACTTACAATGATCGGTTTTGCGATGAGTTGAACACAAAAATCTTCAAGCTTTAACTCCAAGAGGCTCACGGTTTTGCTCCATTTTGTGCTCCAATTTTTCGGTCCTTCAAGCTCCAAGCTTGGTGTGCATTCCATGCCCACGGGTGGGTTTCACTATCACATTCGTAAGACTCCTAATATGTGCTAGCACCTCGGAAAAATTTTCCGCAAATCTTTACTTTTGCTTCTCATTGTTCTCGGCAATTGCAGATTTTTGAAGAAGAAAATGGCCCAAGGCCGAGAGAGTGGAGAGAGGAAGAAGAAATGTGTTAGTTGGTTTTGATTTCCAAAATCAATAAAAGATATACCAAATTCAAAAATGGTATATGGAATTTAATCCATCCAACCACCACCATCAATCACTCAAAAGTGACAAGTTGTCAATCACTCAAAGTGATAAGACATCCATCACTTGATTGACTAGTGATTTGACGATTGATGTGACTTGTGGGCCGCACTTGAATTCGAAATGCGAGTGGGCCCACAAACACTCTCGGGCTCGGGTTTGTTAATTCCGAATTAACGAATTTTCCGTTGCAACGTAATTAAATCAAATTTAATTAAATAACAATGCCTAGCAAAATTTCTATTCACGTCGCTAATGAATTAATTCTAAATTAACTCGTTCGCCCGAATTAAAATCTAATTTTAATTCCGTGTCAAAATCTAATTTCGTATAATATATCGAATATATTATTTTATCGATTAATTCCAAATTAATCGTTCTCTCTCTTTTAATAATATTTTATCCTAGATAAAATATCTCCGTAATTAATCTCAAATTAATTTTCTCTCTATTATGATTAATCCCAGATTAATAAAGTGCGAGTCATACGTCATCGGTGAATCTTCAGGAAGCGACCCATGAGATCCCTAGATATGTTGGCAGTAAATCCGGTTGTCGGACTATCCGAACACGTACGTACCTAATACTACGTTTTTACCAATTTACAAGACATGGTTGGCTTCTAGCAAAGTACCGTGCCTACCCAATTCTCCAGAAATATTCTTAAAGGAATATGTGATCTATATCAGGTGTAGTATACATAGTATTGCGTATTTCGATCCAGTATTGGATGTCACGTGCTAGGCCTGAGGTTGGAATTGTGTCTGCCCCGTATGAAGCACATATCAGATCTCTGGTAACTGGTCTCTATAATCGGATAATCATGACCTAGTCATATTATCCCGATGACTGCAGTACATAAGAGCACCAGTTCCGTATCCTACGTGATCATCATCTCCACTATGACTGGAGTGATACTTCCATCTTGACATCACACCCAATACACTACGATTCTTAATATACCTAGAAGAGGCGTACACAGAACCTGTTAAAGCCCTGGACGACCAAAACCAAAGTATATTGAATGACGCAAGTATTAGCGGTGCAAGGCTCAGGTTAAGACCAAATACACCTACCCTGATTCGGACTTCCATAGACACATAGTCATACAACCAATGGAATTCTGAGGGGCCTATCCATAGCGAAGCTGTTTCCGTATCATCGGTAAACACAACCTCCTATTACACTTTCATGAGTATCCTATACGCAAATATATGAGAACTATGATGTTATGCTCCCACAACGCGCACAAGTGTAATACTAGTCTTTTATGCATTATCGATGTCCAATCTCGATAATACTCTGACTAGGGATATTTAATGATTAAACCTTTATGGATTGATACTGTCTCATATCATCTCAATCTGGAACTAATCATATGGACCTTTTATCATTTATATATCTAGGTAATCCAATTACAAAAGATAAAAGAGCAATTTCCTTTGTCACATAGTTAATTTGTACAAAAAAACCATGATCTGTATAAATAATGATGCTATGGGTCATAATTGTCCAACATGTCTAACAAAGTTCGGTTTCTCTGTTCGGACACACCATCAAATTGAGGTGTCCCGGGAGGAGTCCACTGTGAAAGAATATCATACTCTTTCAAGTATTCTTGAAACTTATATGTTTAAGTTTTTTACAACATGGTCCTACCATAATGTTTTTAATACTTTTACCGGTCTGTTTTCTTACTTCGTGTCAAAACTCTTTGAATTACTCAAAAGTTTCTGACTTGTGTTTCATAAGATACACATAACCGTAACACGATGCCACATCCATAAAGGTTACGGAGTATTCATATTAATCTCTAGCCTAGCTAGACATGGGCCCACTTACGTCACTATGAACGAGGGCTAACAGATCGGTGGCACTTGCACTTTTTACCAAGAAAAATGTGTTTTAGGCACTTTGCCTAATAAACTAAATTCGTAGACATCATTTGAATTAGAATCAAATCCGTCCTAGTATCCACTCTTCGAAATATTGGACAATTATGACCCATAACATCACTATTTGTACAGATCATGGTGTTGTTGTACAAATTAACTATGTGACAAAGGAAATTGCCATTTTATCATTTGTAATTAGATTACCAAGATGTATAAATGATGAAAGGTCCATATGATTAGTTCCGGATTGAGATGATATGAGACAGTATCAATCCACGAAGGTTTAATCATTAAATATCCCTATTCAGAGTATTATCGAGATTGGACATCGATAATGCGTAAAAGACTAGTATTACACTTGTGCGTGTTGTGGGAGCATAACGACATAGTTCTCATATATTTGGGTATAGGATACTCATGCAAGTGTAATATGAGGTTGTGTTTACCGATAGTATGGAAACTGCTTCGCTCTGGATAGACCCCTCGGAATTCCATTGGTAGTATGACTATGTGTCTATGGAAGTCTGAATCAGGGTATGTGTATTTGGTCTTAAACTGAGACTTGCACCGCTAATACTTGCGAAAATCAATATAATTTGGTTTTGGTCGTCCAGAGCTTTAACAGGTTCTGTGTACGCCTCTTCTGGGTATATTGAGAATCGTAGTGTATTGGGTGTGATGTCAAGACGGAAGTATCACTCCAGTCATAGTGGAGATGATGATCACGTAGGATACGGAGTTACCAGATATTCGATATGTGCTTCGTACGGGGTAGATAATATTCCAGCCCCAAGCCTAGCATGTGACATCCGATGATGGATCATAATACGCAATACTATGTATACTACACCTGATATAGATCACATATTCCTTTAAGAATGTTTCTGGAGAATTGGGTAGGCACGGTGCTTTGCTAGAAGCCAACCATGTCTTGTAAATTGGTAAAAACGTAGTACTAGGTACGTACGGGGTAGATAATATTCCAGCCCCAAGCCTAGCATGTGACATCCGATGATGGATCATAATACGCAATACTATGTATATTACGCCTGATATAGATCACATATTCCTTTAAGAATATTTCTGGAGAATTGGGTAGGCACGGTGCTTTGCTAGAAGCCAACCATGTCTTGTAAATCGGTAAAAATGTAGTACTAGGTACGTACGTGTTCGGATAGTCCGACGATCGGATTTACTGCCAACATATCCGGGGATCTCATGGGTCTTTTTCCGAAGATTCACCGATTACGTATGACTCGTACTTTATTAATCTGGGATTAATTATAAGAGAGAGAAAATTAATCTGGGATGAATTACAGAGATATTTTATCTAGGATGAAATATCATTTAAAGAGAGAGAACGATTAATTTGGAATTAATCGATAAAATAATATATTCGATATATTATACGAAATTAGATTTTGACACGGAATTAAAATTAGATTTTAATTCGGGCAAACGAGTTAACTTAGAATTAATTCGCTAGTGATGTGAATAGTAATTTTTCTAGGCATAATTATTTAATTAAATTTGATTTAATTACGTCGCAACGGAAAATTCGTTAATTCGGAATTAATCAAGTGATGGAAAATTTGACAATCAATGATGACAAACATCACTTCACTCAAAGTGATGCGACTTCCATCACTTGATTGACTAGTGATTTGACGCCAACGGCCAAAATGCTTCTCTCCCAATTTTCTTGGCAAGGTCGAGAATTACAAGAAGATACAATGGAAAATTTGTGGCAAATTTTCCAATGCTAGCACATGAAGAGTCATCCAAGGTGATAGGGAAACAAACTCATGAGCATGGAATCACAACACAAATCTTGGAGCTTGGAGATCCACCCATGGAGTTGACCGAAAATGGAGGAGCACAAAGGAAGCCATTGCCGAAAGCTTGAAGGATTTTTTTGTTGTTCCTCGCATCGTAAAATCCGATCAATGTAAGTATGATTCAGCCATACTTCTTTTGAGTATTCACACATGATTTTTTTTGCTTGAATTGATATTGGGACTAATCTAGAAACCCAACAATGGTATCTTGAGCCATTTTGAGCATGAAATATACTTAGGGTAAAATTTGGGTAAATTGGATTTGAGCATATTTTGACTAAATTACTTGTTTGAGCATGCTTGTATATGGATGACTTGGAGTTGTTTTTGATCAATTTTGTGAAAAATGGATTGGATCAATTTTTCCCCAAATTTGAGGCTTGGCCGAAACTTATGATACCCTAAATTCATGGTGATTTTTGTTTTTTGAATCATTGGATGAGTTTGAATGACTTGGGAAATGTTGATTTAGGATTTAATTGGATTGAATTCGGAATCGAACATGAAATCCCTAATTTCCGTGAATAATGAAGCATGAAAATGATTGATTTTTGATTCAATTGTGCATAAGTTGATGATTATAAGCATAATTAATTGAGTAAATTAGTGTTTTGGAAATATTAATTTGGTTAATTAATTATGGCATACACTTTAGATTAATTAAATTATGAAATTTGGAATTTTGGTAATTTAATTAATTGGGCCAAATTTGGAATTAGGCTTGTAAAGTTGTAATTGGGCTTAATGGGCTTGATTGGGCCAAGTTTGGTTTAGGCTAATTGGTTGGATCTAATTGGGCCCAAAACCATATCCATAAAGTCCAAATATAACTAAATGGACCTTTAATTTTAATTGGGCCTAATGGGCCTAAATTGGTTTCTGGGCAAATAAGGGTGATTCCTTAAATGGGCTTTGGTATTTAGGTTTGACCCATATTGACCAAAAGTCCATGCCTTATGAAATTAATTGAAAGCCCATTGGACTTTAATTAAATTGGCATTGGATGTTAATTGGGCTTTGAGACCCGTAACGATTAGATTTGGAATGTAAGTCGTAAAGGCACATTAAAAAGTGTAATTATTTAATTTAGAATTAAATAAAGAATTAGTATTAAATACAAATTAAATTGGATTTAATATTGTAGTTTAATAGAATTCAAGAATTCATACTTTGAGTACTTATTCGCAAAACGAGTCGGACTCGCGCAAAATCAAATAGTTGTTTGAACATTGGATGGTCATTAATTTTCAGATTAATTAATTGGATTAGATTGATTGATAGCATGCTTGTGTGAATACATGGATGCGATGTATGAATAATGTATATCGGATAGATATTAGATCGGTAAGGGAAATTTTGGAACTTGTTGTAATAAATTTAGAATTTATTAAATTGGACCTGCGTGTCCAGCCTATTACCCCTTGACTCTTTGTATTTCTCTTCTCACCTATTCCCCTCAATGTAAATGAGGTTTCTTTAGAAGTGTTATGTAATCGGGTAGAAGTAATACTTGTGCTAGCGGGAGAGATGAAAGGGATAGATTTGTTCTAGGAACAATGTTTTAAGTATCCATCCGCATATCATTATTATATTTATTTTCTTACGCGCCTTATTATGTGTTTAGAATGCATATTTAATGGTGTATGATGATGAGACCTTATCAAAGATAATTAATTGGTTTCCAATTACACGAAAAACCATCAACACATATTAAGCGTTTTTCCTTCCATTGAGTGATTCTTACTCAAGATCCAAGACTGGCACTGGTTTGTTGGCCAAATTCAAGACCTTTGTCTGTCACAGATGTGTTTGAATCATGAAGGCTTTGTTCCATATCGGTGTCTTGTTCAAGTTGTGATTTATTGGCCAAAGTCAAGATCACTTCTTGTCAATCGACATCGATTACGAAGCTTTCCAAAGTCAATGGGTTCCGCTTAACTGGGATCACTAAGTTTGTTGTGCCAAAGCCAAGGCTTAGTTGATTCAGAGGAAAAAGGTTAGGGAATATATTGGATATATTGGCATATATAAGATATATGTTTCGGACTTGGATGTCCACCTACTGGATCTAGGAATTGGATGTGATCCAATTAATCATAGAGATCTACCTAGTTAATTATCATACAATTTGTTGGCCAAAGTCAAGATTGTGTGTTATTTAACGGGATCCTAGCCCACTAGGAAACAAGATTTCCTGAGTACTCCACAAAGGGTTAGAGGCTCGCCGAAAATTAGTGGGAGGCAAGTATTAAATTTTCAATATTCGTTTAGTTACTTGCCATACGCGCTCATTTCATTTTTCATCAAATAAATTAATATATTATTTGGACTAATATTTAATCATTGTTTTAAATTAAACAGTTGGACTGTATTCAAACTATTTCAAATAATAGTTGATTTTTATAATTGGATTATAGTAATCAATATAATTGAATTTAACCATTTAAATTATAGTTGATTATATAGTTGGACTTAGTAATCATTATAATAAATAATACCTAAAATCGTTGATTTGATAGTTAGACTATTGGAATCAAGATAAATGAAAGATTAGCGTTTAGAACATAATCTTGGGAAATTTTTTTTTTTAAACGGCTTTAATTTTCAGATTGGGAAAAAATCTCAGGATAGACCTGGAGACCGAGAAGTTACTTTAGTTGATATAGTGACGTCTCGAGCCTAAGCCCGGAGTTGAGCAAATAGTAGAACATGATATTTGGAATATTCATGTGATGATAACTTTAGTGCTTAATCTGTTATGCTTGCTGCAAAGACTCCTTAATTTCTTTGTCAGAACTAAGGATTAGATCATTATAGTATGATATTGAAATTGAATGATCTTCATAGATCTATCCTTAGATCTTAGAAGAACTAATTGCAATAGAAAACTCTTGGAAAGTTAAAGGCTATACTCAAGAAGACAGAGTTTGCAATAGGGCAAGAAGCGCAAGGCGCATCTTACTTCGACATCTTAGAAGGCCAAGGCTTGGCCGAAAGCTTCTGGGGGTGGAAAAGGGGCAAATGCAAAATCATCACAGTCTTCTGGGAATATTTATATTCTAGAACACTAAAGTGTTTTATTTTATAAAGATGATATTGAGATAAACACATTAGATGTGAATAACAATATTTATATTTTGAATATAAATAAATCTCAAACGTACAACATGACAAACAAATAGCTCAAACTGAGTAAATCAGTTGAAACTTATATGTGGCATTGTTGTCTGGGACACAATTAATAAGACTCGTATATCCACACTTTCGAAAAGTGGATACTAGGATGGATTTGATTCTATTCAAATAATGTCTACGAATCTAGTTTATTGGGCAAAGTTCCTAAAACACCTTTACTTGGTAAAAGTGTAAATGCCACCGATCTGTTAGCCCTCGTTCATAGTGACGTAAATGGGCCCATATTTAGCTAGGCTAGAGGTGGATATGAATGTTTCGTGACCTTTACAAATATTACATCGCGTTATGGTTATGTGTTTCTCTTGAAACACGGATCGAAAACTTTTAGAGTTTCGACACGAAGTAGACAAACAGATCGGCTAAAGTATTAAAACCGTCACGGTTAGACCATGATGGAAAATACTTAAGCAATAAGTTTCTCAAATACTTGAAAGAGTATAGTATTCTTTCAATAAGGACTCCTCCCGAAACACGTTAATTTGACGGTGTGTCCGAACAGAGAAATCGAACCTTGTTGGACATGATAAGGTTAATCATGAGTCACTCTGAGCTACCATTTTCCTTCAAGGGATACGCATTAACAGTGCAAAACTTATTTTGAATAAGGTTCCATAAATTTTTTTTAGACATACCTCATATTAGATATGAATAAGAAAGAAATTAGGTTTTCTCAATCCTGAAGATTTTGGTATGCTAGGCATATGTTTGGATGATACCAAACTAAAACCCAAATCGGATAAGTGTCTAATTATTGGTTATCCTAGGGAAACCAAAGTATAGTACTTATACATCTCACTAGAGAACAAGGTAATTGTTGCTCACCATGCGGTTTTCCTAAGAGGAATACCTATATGCAGTGGTAAGTGGGAGGAAAGTAAAACTCGATGAAAATCGGAGTAATACTATTCCAGGCACCGATTCCTTAATAGAACACAAATAGTTCATCAAGGATGAAACTATACTATAATCTTCGAATACACAAGAACCGTGTAAGTCGGAGAGAGTTAGAAAACAACATAGAGTATGGGTTTCTGATCTCACCTCGTAAAGATGTCAATCTTATTGAGGAACACGAACTGACTATGTATGAGGAAGTGATTCAAGGTATCGACTCCCTATCATGGCAAAGTGCCATAAAGTCCGAAATGGATTCTATATATATCAAATAAGTTTGGATACTAGTTGAAATACCGCAAGGTATTGTGCCTATTGGTACAATATAAGTCTTCAAGGAAGACATACATGGAAGGCAACATATCACCGTACAAAGCTAGGCTTGTATCAAAAAGGTATCGTTATCAACATTCTATTGATTACGACGAAACCTTTTACCTGTTGCCGTGGTTAAATCCATTCGGAAAATACTTGCTTATGCTACATGTTTCATTTATGAAATATGGCAGCTGAACGTCAAAATCGCTTTCCTTAAAAGGAAACCTTTTGGAGGATGTTTACAACATCCTGATGGTTTTGTCGTACCAAAACGAGCAAACAAGGTTTGCAAGTAATTCGATCCATTTATGGATTGAAACAAGCATTGCGTTCTTGGAATTATCATTTTGATGTAATCATAATGGTGTATGATTTAATTCAAAACAAAAATGTGTATATAAGGAGGTTAGTGGGAGCGCACTGACAGTGACTGTCCTAAGTAATGATGATATGTCATTTCTTGGAAATGATAATTCCCATAATACAATCGGTGAAAGCTTGGCTTTCATGAAAATTCTCCGTAGAATTCTTGGGAGAAATAACCTTTATTCTAGGAATAAAGATCTACTGGGCTAGATTTAAAGTTGTTAATACTCTCCAAGAACTCTTACATTGAAATAAATGTACGCGACCTGGTGTCTCATATGCTTTGAGCATATGGAGCCACAATCAGGCCAATCCAAATGATAGTCACTGGATTGATGTTAAGAACATCATTTAGTATCTTAGATGAACTAAGGATGCTTTCTTATACTATGAAGAAAGAGAACTTGAAGTGACTGGGTTCACCGTTGCAAGTTTCCTAACCGATAAAATGACTATAAGTCGTAATAAAGGTACTATAAAGTTTGAATAACGGAACAGTGAGCTGGAGTTCTTCCAAGCAAGATACTGTTACCAAATAAACAGCAAAAATGGATTATTACTGCAGCTGAGGCAGTAATAGAAGCCTTTTAGATCGATAATAATCCTAATCAGATTAGGAGTAGTTCTGTTAGCAGCTGAGCTAGGCTACAGTACAGGCTAAAGAATTAATGGTCTCATCAACGATCCAGATATATACTTCAAATATTCATCTGATTCGTTCAGATCATACATCGTGGTGATGTGATGATCGAATAAATCACATCAGATGATAACACCGCAAATCCAATGACGAAAGTAATTCCTCAGCAGAAGTTTGAGCGAACCGTATATAGTTCGGGTGTAGGACACTTGAGTTATTTTCTATAGGCCAAGTTGGAGATTTTTGGACAATTATGACCCATAGCATCACTATTTGTACAGATCATGGTGTTGTTGTACAAATTAACTATGTGAAAAAGGAAATTGCCCTTTTATCATTTGTAATTAGATTACCAAGATGTGTAAATGATGAAAGGTCAATATGATTAGTTCCGGATTGAGATGATATGAGACAGTATCAATCCACGAAGGTTTAATCATTAAATATCCATAGTCAGAGTATTATCGAGATTGGACATTGATAATACGTAAAATACTAGTATTACATTTGTGCGTGTTGTGGGAGCATAACGACATAGTTCTCATATATTTGGGTATAGGATACTCATGCAAGTGTAATAGGAGGTTGTGTCTACCGATGGTATGGAAACAGCTTCGCTCTGGATAGACCCATCGGAATTCCATTGGTAGTATGACTATGTGTCTATGGAAGTCCGAATCAGGGTAGGTGTATTTGGTCTTAACCTGAGACTTGCACCGCTAATACTTGCGACAATCAATATACTTTGGTTTTGGTCGTCCAGGGCTTTAACAGGTTCTGTGTACGCCTCTTCTGGGTATATTGAGAATCGTAGTGTATTGGGTGTGATGTCAAGACGGAAGTATCACTCCAGTCATAATGGAGATGATGATCACGTAGGATACAGAACTGGTGCTCTTTTATGTTGCAGCTATCGGGATATTATGACTAGGTCATGTTTATCAGATTATAGAGACTAGTTACCAGAGATCTGATATATGCTTCATATGGGGTAGACACAATTCCAGCCCCAGGCCTAGCACGTGACATCCGATGATGGATCATAATACGCAATACTACGTATACTACGCCTGATATAGATCACATATTCCTTTAAGAATATTTTTGGAGAATTGGGTACGCACGGTGCTTTGCTTGAAGCCAACCATGTCTTGTAAATCGGTAAAAATGTAGTACTAGATATGTACGTGTTCGGATAGTCCGACGACCAGATTTACTGCCAACATATCCGGGGATCTCATGGGTCGCTTCCCGAAGATTCACCGATAACGTATGACTCGCACTTTATTAATATGGGATTAATTATAAGAGAGGGAAAATTAATTTGGGATTAATTACGGAGATATTTTATCTGGGATAAAATATCATTTAAAGAGAGAGAACGATTAATTTGGAATTAATCGATAAAATAATATATTTGATATATTATACGAAATTGGATTTCGACGCAGAATTAAAATTAGATTTTAATTCGGGCAAACGAGTTAATTTAGTATTAATTCGCTAGCGATGTGAATAGTAATTTTGCTAGGCATAATTACTTAATTAAATTTGATTTAATTACGTCACAATGGAAAATTCGTTAATTCGGAATTAACGAACTCGAGCCCGTGAGTGTTTGCGGGCCCACTCGCATTTCGAATTCAAGTGCGGCCAACAAGTCACATCTAGCGTCAAATCACTAGTCAATCAAGTGATGGAAGTCACATCACTTTGAGTGAAGTGATGCTTGTCATCATTGATTGATGTGAATAGTGATGTGAGTGGTTGATGGCATTTAATGAAATTTTGGCTCCAAATTTGGTTTGACTTTTTGAAAGCCATATACCAAAATTTTGGTAATTGATTTTTCATAATTGTTTTAGAAACACAAAACCATAACAACCACTTCTCTTCTTCTCTCCCAATTTTCTTGGCAAGGCCCAGAATTACAAGTAGATACAATGGAAAATTTATGGCAAATTTTCCAATGCTAGCACATGAAGAGTCATCCAAGGTGATAGGGAAACAAACTCATGAGCATGGAATCACAACACAAAGCTTGGAGCTTGGAGATCCATCCATGGAGTTGACCGAAAATAGAGGAGCACAAAGGGAGCCATTGCCGAAAGCTTGAAGGATTTTTTGTTGTTCCTCACATCTCAAAAGCTGATCAATGTAAATATGATTCTGCCATACTTCTTTTGAGTATTCACACATGATTTCTATGCTTGAATTGATCTTGGGACTAATCTAGAAACCCAACACGAAAGTGTGGATATATGAGTCTTGTTAATGTGTCCCAGACAACAATGTCACTTTTAAGTCTCAACAGATTTTCAATTTGAGCTTTTGTTTGTCATATTATATGTTTGAGATTCATTTATATTCTAAATATAAATACTGTTATTCACATCTAATGTGCTTATCTCAATATCATCTTTATAAACATAACACTTAGTGTTTTAGAATATAAAGGTATACCCGCAACGGGTTAAACTAGATATAGAGATAATGTTTCTAGTCAGACTAGGTACATTATAACAGTCTCCTAATTTAAGTACATGCCCAAAAAGCAGTTCCAAAACTTAGGTTTCTATGGCCAAAACAGCGACTCTCGTCTCGTTTCCGACTCATAGGTGGATCTCAACTGAAGCCAGTCTCCTGCTAATCAGCAGATCCCGCACATCAGTACATATGCATGTTGTTGAGTTCTTATAAGGTCCTAAGAATCATCCAATTCAAGCACAAAAACGCATGAATACATCAAGGAATAATGGCGGAAACATATACTCACAATGATTGGATTTGATGCACCAAACAACACAAGCTTCTTGCTCCTCTTCAAGGTCACGGCAATGGCTCTCCAAGGTAGTGAGTGGCTCGGTTTTGCTGCTCCTTGATGGTCCAAGATTCAGCCATAGTCATCACCATTGAAGCTCCAAGCTTCAAGCTTTTCCATGCTCATGGAAACACTTCCCTATCACCTTGGTATTCCTCCATGAGTGTGCTAGCACATAGATCTTGCAACAATATCATAAACTTCTCCATTTAGTTCGATCAAACCAGAAAAAAAAATGAAGAAAATTGGTCCAAGACCGTGTGAGAGAGAGAATGAGATTTTGGCTCCAAAACCCTAAAACGTTTTTAAGAAGATATAGAGGTTAAATGATAAAAGAAAATGTAATATATATATATATATATATATATATATATATATATATATATATATATATATATTTATTTATTTTATTTTCAAAAAACAAAACAAATACATAAAGCATTTTCCTTTTATCAAAAAGTCAAAAAGCAAAAAGTGCTTTTCAATCACATCACTATTTACATCAAGTCACTTTAATAAAGTGACTACATGTCATGTCACATCACTCAAAGTGACAAGTGATTTGACGATTGATGCGACTAGTGATTTGACGCTTGATGTGACTTCCGTGCCGCGCTCGAATTCGAAATACGAATGCGCTCGCAATCACTTTCGGGCTCGGGTTTGCTAATTCCAAATTAACGAATTTTCCATTGCGTCGTAATTAAATGATTACGCCTAGCGAAATCACTATTCACATCGCTAACGAATTAATTCTAAATTAATTCGTTCGCCCGAATTAAAATCTAATTTTAATTCCGCGTCGAAATCCAATTTCGTTTAATATATCGAATATATTATTTTATCGATTAATTCCAAATTAATCGTTCTCTCTCTTTAATTAATATTTTATCCCAGATAAAATATCTCCGTAATTAATTCCAGATTAATTTTCTCTCTCATCGAATTAATCCCAGATTAATAAAGTGCGAGTCATACGTCATCGGTGAATCTTTGGGAAGCGACCCATGAGATCCCCGGATATGTTGGTAGTAAATTAGGTCGTCGGACTATCTGAACACGTAAGTACCTCGTACCACGTTTGTACCGATTTACAAGACAAGGTTGGCTTCTAGAAAAGCGCCATGCCTACCCAATTCTCCAGAAATATCCTTATAGGAATATGTGATCTATATCAAGCGTAGTATACCGTAGTATTGCGTATTTCTGTCCAGTATCGGATAATCACGTGCAAGGCCTGGGGCTGGAATTGTGTCAGCCCCGTACGAAGCACATATCAGATGTCTGGTAACTAGTCTCTATAATCGGATATACATGACCTAGTCATAATATCCCGATAGCTCGAGCATTTAAGAGAACGAGTTTCGTATCCTACGTGACCATCATCTCCACTATAACTGGAGTGATACTTCTGTCTTGACATCACACCCAACACACTACGATTCCCAATATACCCAGTATCGGAGTACACAGAACTGATTAAAGCCCTAGACGACCTCAACTAAAGTATATTGATTGTCGTATGTATTAGCGGTGCAAGTCTCAGGTTAAGACTAAATACACCTACCCTGATTGCAGACTCCCATAGACACATAGTCATACTACCAATGGGATTCCGCGGGGGGTTTATCCAGAGCGAAGCTGTTTCCCGTACCATCGGTAAAACACAACCTCCTATTACACTTGCATGAGTATCTTATACCCAAATATATGAGAACTATGCCGTTGTGCCCTCACAAACACGCACAAGTGCAATACTAGTCTTTTACGTATTTATCGATGTCCAATCTCGATAATACTCTGACTAGGGATATTTAATGATTTATCCTTCGTGGACTGATATTGTCTCATATCATTCTCTGTCCAGGAACAAATCATAGGGACCTCTCATCATTTATATATCTAGGTGATCTAATCACAAATGATAAGAGTGCAATGTCCTTTGTCACATAGTTAATTTGTACAACAACACTATGATCTGTACAAATAGTGACGCTATGGGTCATAATTGTCCAACACATGTACCACATCTAGTATCAAAAGTCCAATTTTTAAACTAGTAGTGGTCATGTTTATAACAAACATACCTGAAGTCGGAGCCTTGCCCGTCTTCACTTCCTTCATGTCGGCCTTGTCCATACGGCAGCCACGTTTCCAGTGACCTCGTTTGCCACATTTTAGGCAGACATCTTGGGATATGTCATTTGTTTTCCCAGAAGACTATGATGATTTTACCTTTGCCCTTATTTTTCACACCCCCAGAAGTCTTCGGCCAAGCCTTGGCCTTCTGAGATGTCGAAGTAAGATGCTTCTTGCGCTTCTTACCCTTTTGCAAGCTCTGGCTTTGTCTCATTCAGCATAGCCATTAACTCTCCAAGTGTTTTCAATTGCAATTAGTACTTCTAAGATCTAAGAATAGATCTATGAAGATCCTTCAATTTCAATATCATACTATAAGGATCTAATCCTTAGTTCTGACAAAGAAATTAAGGAATCATTGCGACAAGCATAACGGATTGAGCACTAAAGTTATCATCACCATGAGTCTTCCAAAGCTCATGCTCCACTATTTGCTCAACTCCGGGCTCAGGCCCGAGATGTCACTCTATCAAATAATTAAAGTAACTTCTCGGCTCCCAGGACTATCCTGAGATTCTATTCCCAATTTGAAAATTGAAGCCGCTTAAAGATATTTTCACCCAGGATTATGTCATTTGACGCTAATCTTTCAAGTCATCTTGATTGCTATAGTCTAACTATCCAATCAACGATTTCGGGTACAATCTAATGTAATGATTACTATAGTCTAACTATAAAATTAACTACAATTTGATTGGTAAAATTCAAATATATTGATTACTATAATCCAATTATATAATCAACTATAAATGAAATAGTTTGAATACAGTCCAATTGTTTAATTAAAACAACAATTGAATATTAGTCCAACTAATATATATAAATATTTTAATGACGAAAAATAAAATGCGGGCGTATTGCAAGTATTTAAACGAAATTGCAAATTTAATACTTTTCTCCCACTTTTTTCGGTGAGCCTCTAACCCTCTGTGGAGTACTCGGGAAACCTAGTTTCCTAGTGGGCTAGGATCCCGTTAAATAACAAACAATCTTGACTTTGGCCAACAAATTGTATGAAACTTAACTAGGTAGATCTCTAAGATCAATTGGATCCCGTCCAATTCATAGATCCAATAGGTGGACATCCAAGTCCGAAACATATATCCAATATATGCTAATATATCTGATATATTCCCTAACCTTTTTCCTCTGTATCAACTAAGCCTTGGCTTTGGCTCAACAAGCTTAATGAAACCAGTTAAGTGTGACCCATTGACAGTGGGAAAGCTTCTTAATCGAGGCCGATGAACAAGAAGTGAACTTGACTTTGGCCAACAAATCACAACTTGCCCAAGGCGTACGATATGGAACAAAGCCTTCATGATTAAAACACATCCGCGATGGACAAAGGTCTTGACTTTGGCCAACAAACCAATGCCAATCTTGGATCTTGATAGAGAATCACTCAATGGAAGGAAAAATGCTTAATATAAAATGAGGGTTTTTGTCGCGATTTGGCAACCAATTTATTATCTTTAATTAGGTCTCATCATACACTCTTAAGCATACATTCTAAAAGCATAATAAGGCGTGATAAAATTAATAATGATATACGGATAGATATACAACAAACTTGTTCCTAGAACAAATCTCTCAATTTCCTTTCTCCCGCTAGCACTATTCATACTTCTACCCAATTACTTTATACTTATAAAGAAACCTCATTTACATTGAGGGTAATTGGTGAGAAAATAAATACAATGAGATAAAGAGATAATAGGCTGGACACGCAGGTCTAATTTAATAAATTCTAAATTTATTACAATAATTTCAAAATTTCCCTCACCCTTCTAATATCCATCCGATATACATTATTCATTCATACATCCAAGTATTCACACAAAGCATGTTATCAATCAATCTAATCCAATTAATTAATCTTTGATTAGTGACCATCCAATGTTCAAACAACAATTTGATTTGCGTAAGTCCTACTCATTTAAGAATAAATACTCAAAGTACGTATTCTTGAATTATATCGAACTACAATTTTAAATCCAATTTAAATTATATTCAATACTAATTCATATTTAATTCCAAATTAAACAATTACACTTTCAATAGTGCATTTTATACTTGGATTCCAAATCCAATCTTTATGGGTCTCAAAGGCCCAATTAGTATCCAATACTATTCAATTAAAGTCCAATGGGCTTTCAATTAATTCTTAAGGCATGGGCTTTGTCAATTATGGGTCAAACCCAAAATGCCAAGGCCCAATTAAGAATCACCCTATGCCAAAAATCAATATATGCCCATTAGGCCCAATTATCATATTTGGACTTTATGGAAATGGTTTTAGGACCAATTGGATCCAACCAATTATCCTAAACCAAACTTGGCCCAACCAAGCCCATTAAGCCCAAAATACAATAAATTAAATTAATATCATTCCAAATTACATATTAATCTAATTCAAGTGTAATTAACATAATTAATTAACTAACCTAATGTTTCCAAAATATTTAATTAATCCAATTAATTATGCTCTTTAATTCCAATTCATGTCCAGCATAAATTGAAACAAAACAATTCATTACATGCTTCATACTCACGGTTTTGGCAAGTAAATTATCATACAATTTGATTTCAATCCAATTAAATCAACATCTATCATACATTTTATGCCAATTAACATATCTAATTGCTAATTTTCAAAAAATCACCATGAGCAACCTAGGGGTAATTTTCGGCCATGCTTAGGATTTGGGGATTTTTGATCTAATCAATATTTCACAAATCCCACAATGCACAAATCCAATTCAACATTATACAAACATAACAAAACAATCAATTTAGGCATTTCATGCTCCAATCACAAAAATCCCAAATTAAAGATTAGAACCCTAGATTTTTAAAATCAAACTTAGATCGCTCTGATACCATTGTAAGTGTTCCTAGAACATGCCAAGATCATCTAAGAATGATTCTTGTGTGAATAAAATCAAAGGGAGTTGCGGAATACTCACATTGATCGGTTGAGTTCAAAACTTTTCATGGATGTTGAAGCTTCCAAGCCTTCTTTGTTGTTCCAAACTCATGGGTGAGTATCCCTATCACCTTCTCTTGACTCCTTTAAGTACTAGCTAGAACAAAGTAAACCCAAAATTGCCCTCTAAGAGAAGCAATATTCGACTAAGAGAGAGGGAGGATCATTCGGCAATGATGAATCAAGTGGATTCGGCCAAGACATGGCCAATTAGGCCAAGGCAAGGGCCATTCGGCCTAGAGCAACAAGGCCAATCGGCCAAGAAGAGAATGGAGAGAGAGAGCATTTTGGTTTCCTTTATTTGTTTTCTAAAAACAAGTTACCAATTACACTTTTCCAAAAAGTGTATATGCTTTCAAAAAGAAAAAAAATAAAAGTGTGTTGTGTAAGTTACCATAACTACACTCAACCACTTCCATAAACAAAAAGTAATAAGATGTCCATCACAAAAGTGACTAGTGATGTAAGTTGGTGGGACCCACTTTAAATTCAAAATTCAAGTGGCTTCCTCAACACACTTCGAGCTCGGGTTCGTTTAATCCAATTAAACGAATTTTCCGTCGCGACTTAATTAAATCTGATTTAATTAAATAATAATGCCTAGCAAAATTATTATTAAAGTCGCTTGCGAATTAATTCTAAATTAATTTGTTCGCTAGAATTAAAATCCAATTTTAATTCCGCTTTGAAATCTAATTTCATTTAATATATCCAATATATTATTTTAGCCCAATTAAATAAATTAAATAGTAAAATCCAATTTAACTATTAAATTTACTATACCGATTAATTCCAAATTAATCGCGTTCTCTCCTCTCGACGAATTTAATCCCAGATAAATTCTCGACGCAATTAATCCCAGATTAATTCTTTCTCTTTTAATTAATCCCAGATTAATTTATTATCGTAATTAATCCCATATTAATTTTATCTCTCATAATTAATCCCAAATTAATTTTCTCTCTCATAATTAATCCCAGATTAATTTTGTTCGAGTCAAACATCATCGGTGAATCTTTGGGATGCGACCCAAGAGATCACTAGATATGTTTGCAGTAAATACGGTCATCGGACTATCTGAATACGTGCGTACCCAGTACCACGTTCTTACCGATTTACAAGACATTGTTGGCTTCTAGGAAAACACCGTGCCTTCCCAATTCTCCAGACATATTCTATAAAGAAATATGTAATCTTTGTGAGGCGTAGCATACGTAGTATTGCGTATTACAATCCAGTATCGATATCACATGCTAGACCTAGGGCTGGAATTGTGTCTGCCCCGTACGAAGCATATATCAGATCTCTGGTAACTAGTCTCTATAATCGGATAATCATGACCTAGTCATATTATCCCGATGACTGCAGTACTTAAGAATACTAGTTCCGTATCCTGCGTGATCATCATCTCCATATGACTGAAGTGATACTTCCATCTTGACATCACATCCAATACACTACGATTCTCAGTATACCCAGAAGAGGCGTACACAGAACATGTTAAAGCCCCGGACGACCAAAACCAAAGTATACTGTTTGTCTCAAGTATTAGCGATGCAAGTCTCAAGTTAATACCAAATACACCTACCCTGATTCGGATTCCCATAGACACATAAGGATACTAAAAATGGGATTCTGAGGGGTCTATCCAGAGCGAAGCTGTTTCCGTACCATCGGTGAACAGAACCTCCTATTACACTTGCATGAGTATCCAATACCCAAATATATGAGAACTATTTCGTTACGCTTCCATAACACGCACAAGTGTAATACTAGCCTATTCCGCATTATCGATGTCCAGTCTCGATAATACTACGACTAGGGATATTTAATTATTAAACCTTACGTGGATTAATATTGTCTCATATCTTATTAATCTGGTACTAATCATATTGACTTTTATCAATTATATATCCTCGTAATCCGATTACAAATGATAAAAGAGCAATTTCATTTGTCACATAGTTAATTTGTACAACAACACCATGTTCTGTACAAATAGTGATGCTATGGGTCATAATTGTCCAACAGGAAGAGTTTACTGAGTTCGAGAAAAACTTGTAGATTGGAGGGAGGACTGGAGGAGTCTTCGATTCAAGTAAGTATTTTTCTTTCTTTATTTTAATTAGAGTTCTTATGATAGTTAGCATGTTTAGGTTTATGTTCTTTGCATGTTTTTATGAGTTTTATGCTTAGAATATATAGTAACATGCCTAGGCTTGTAGAATAATCAAAACAAATGGGTCTTGGGCAAAGGGAAAGCGGCATAATAATTTTTATTTTCCACTGCGCACTCGCGGCCGCTTCCCAACAGTGGTATCAGCACGTCGTTTTATTTTTGATTAGTTCTCACTCCTTTGAACTCGAAATTGGGTGTTTAAAATCTCATTGGAAAGCTAACACCCTGAACTTAATTTTAGGCACAAGGTTTGCATGATTTGGTTAAGATTTGAATTGTGAAATTTCATTTAAAGTTCATACGTCTGCTGAAAAACGTGAATAGTAAATTTATTTGAATACAATAAAATGCAATATCATAATTAAATATTAATCAAATTTATTTAATGCCTAAAATAATTCCAACATATTAAAACTCATATGCTTGATGATTCTATGTATGATTAGAATTGACATGATTATTTTATGGTGCAAGCATCTAGAGACTTTCTAAGAAATAGAGAATGTATTGCTTATCCCTTAGCTAATTAATTATTCCGTGATGAACTTAGAGATTTATTACCTTTAAGGCTAATAAATATAAATCACTTGTTTATAATAAAAGACATTATAAAAGATACAAGTGGGTTGGGACCAAGGGGTTAATAAAACTTTCCAAACTAAAGTTAATTTAACCAAAGGTATTACTAGAGTTAGATAATGATTTGGTGTCTTCCTTCACTCACTACCTTTTTATAGCCAAAAGGAAAAGCTGTGAAGACATCTAGATAATCATTTACTCAAAGCTTACCTTAAAGCATATTTAAAGTGTTGGACTAATTTGGAGGATATGTTGTTTATTCCTGTCACCAAGGCAATAAGAGCCTAAGAGGTAAGGGTATTTAAGAGAGTTCGCTCCACCCTCCCTCTGGGGAATTTTCAATGGAGGAATCCATTTGAAATTTATTCACTTAAACTTGCTAAAATCCTCAATAATAATTTAAGTCTAAAATTTGCCTCTCGTTGTAAAGTATAGACCCAAAGGGCTTAAACCATATTGGCAGGACTAGGCTTTACCAGACTGACCAATACCAATTTGTCCATAAATCATACTATTGACAATGGTTTGACTTTTATGAGTCCTAAGACACATTAACCCTTAGACGTGGTCTTATAACTTAGTGGCAAAGATTGGGTGTCCACAAGGACTAGCATAAGTTATGGCATGTTTGATTGCCTAACCCAATGATCAAGGAATTGTGATTTATATCATATATCGGTTGGGAACCTACCTAATTATCGTATTTTATAATGACCGGCCCTAGTCGGAGTTATGAAATGATGATAATGGGATCCTTGCCCACAAGAAATTCATCATATTGGGGTTGGTGCGATTTGCTTAAAATTTTAAAACAATTGAGTGGGAGCAACTTCATAATATTAAAAGCCAATGTTATTATGAAATATTAAAGAAAAAATATTCCTAATTTTAATAATTTCTCTTAACAGGTGGGTTAAAATATTTCACAAACATTCAAATGGAAAACAGAGTATCACTTCGTTCCATCCTTGATGAGCATAAGCTCAAATGGGACAACTACAATGACTGGTTTAGAAACCTTAAAATTGTCTTACGACAAGAAAAGATTTTCTATGTTCTTGAAAGACCATTTCCCCCTGAACCCGCAGAAGATGCTGACCAAGATATATTTGATGCTTGGAAGAAACACGTCGATGATGATGAGCAAACAGTTTGCATAATGCTTGGCTCTATGTCGGATGAACTTCAGAAAGCTCACGAAGATATGAATGCTCAAACCATCATATTTCACTTGAAGGAGTTGTATGCAACTTCCGTTCATACTGTGAGATTCCAAGTGTCTTGTGCCTTATTCCAAACAAGGTATAAGAAGGATCTGTTAGTGGAAATGTACTTAAGATGATTGGCCACATTGAAAAATTGGCCAACCTCGGGTTCATCATGGATCATGAGATAGGTCACGATCTAATTTTCCAATCCTTACCAAAAGAATTCTCTAACTTTATTATGCAGTTTCATCTATCTGATAAAGAAGATACTTTAGCAGAATTGCACAATCTGATAAAACAAGCAGAGAATGACTTGAAACCGGAGCTTAAAACCTCCGTCATGTTTAGGGGTACGGACCTGAATCCACGAGGCCCAAAGAAAAATAAGGGCAAGGCCAAGGCTCCAGATCACCTAAAGCCCAATGGTAAGGTGGAGAAGAAAAAGGAAAAGGGGAAATGTTTCTTTTGTAGAAAGAAGGGTCATTGGAAGAAAGACTACAAATCCTTGAAAGCCAAGGAAGCTAGGGAAGCCCAAGAGGCCAAGAAGCCCAATGCTTCAGGTATGTTGTATATGATTGAACTATATTCTCAAAACTTTGAACCTTCTACTTGGGTGCTTGACATCGGTTGTGGGAGTCACTTGTGTAACAATGTGTAGGGCCTGAGAAACGGTAGGAGACTCCGTCATGGGGAAGTTGACTTACGCATGGGTAATGGAGTAAAACTGGCTGCATTGTGCGTGGGGACTTATTCATTAGTTTTTCCGAATGCTTTAGTTTTAGACTTAGAAGATTGTGTTTATGTACCTTCTATAGTAAAGAACATCATTTCAATTTCTTCTTTATGTGATAAAGGTTTTTCATGCCTAATAAGTTGTAATGAATGTTCTATTTATTTCAATGAAATAAAATATGGAGATGATATTTTGAATAATGGTATCTATGTCTTACAAACTAACAAAGAATGTTCAACCTCTAATATATACAACGTTAACTCGAATAATCTCAATGAATCACTTCTATGGCACAGTCACTTAGGTCATATCAATGAAATTAGATTAACTAAGCTACATAAGGATGGGTATTTCAAACCCTTTAAATATAAACCTTATGGAACTTGTGAGTCTTGTTTGCTTGGTAAAATGACCAAATTACCCTTCAAAGGTAAATGACAGCGTGCGGCGGAGATATTAGAACTCATACACTCTGATGTATGCGGACCAATGTCAGTCACCGCTAGAGGTAGATTCTCCTACTTCATTACCTTTATCCATGATCATTCGCAATATGGGTATGTGTACCTTATGCGGTACAAATCTGAAGCCTTTGAGAAATTCAAAGACTTCAAGGCTGAAGTAGAAAACCAGCTTAATAAAAATATTAAGTCACTAAGGTCTGACCGATGTGGTGAATACTTAAGCAACGAATTTCAAGATTACTTGAGAGAAAATGGCATTGTTGTTGGGTTTCTAAGTTGTCCCAAGATCATTTCAAGCAATGAAATCAAGTGAATACTCAAAGAAGAATAGCGGAATTAAACTTACTTTGATCGGATTTTGGAGGTGTTGAACACAAAAGCTTTTTCTCCTTTGAGAAGTCTCTAAGCTTCGTCTTTGAAGTAGAAATCCAAACTCCAAGCTTAATGGTGATTCCAAGCTCAAAGGTTGGTTTCCCTATCACCTTATATGATTCCTAGTAAGTGCTAGCTTTTGAAATGTTTGCTACAAAAATTCCAAATCTTCCTTGTAACTCTCGGCAATGAGAGAAATGGAGAGGGAGAGAAAAAGGCTTCCAAAACCGTGAGTGAGAGAGAAGGTTATGAAGTTGTGTTGACTTATTTTGTATTTCAAAAATCAAAATTAGATATACCAAAACAATATTTGGTATATGTCAAATACCCATCACCATAAAGTTACTTAAAGTGACAAGTGATGTGACTTGTGATGTGACATGTGGGCCCCACTTGAATTCAAAATCCGAGTGGGCCCGCAAACACTCACGGGCTCGGGTTCGCTAATTCCAAATTAACGAACTTCCGTTGTGACGTAATTAAATCAAATTTAATTAAATAATTATGCCTAGCAAAATTACTATTCACATCGCTCGTGAATTAATTCTAAATTAATTCATTTGCCCGAATTAAAATCCAATTTTAATTCTGCGTCGAAATCTAATTTCGTTTAATATATCGAATATATTATTTTATCGATTAATTTCAAATTAATCGTTCTCTATGTTCAAATAGTATTTTATCCCAAATAAAATCTCTCCGTAATTAATCCTAGATTAATTATGTTCGAATCATACGTCATCGGTGAATCTTTGGGAAGCGACCCATGAGATCCCTGGATATGTTGGCAGTAAATCCGGTCATCAGACTATCCGAACACGTACGTACCTAGTACTACGTTTTTACCAATTTACGAGACATGGTTGGCTTCTAGCAAAGCACCGTGCCTACCCAATTCTCCAGAAATATTCATAAAGGAATATATAATCTATGTCAGGCGTAGTATACGTAGTATTGCCTATAATGATCTAGTATCGGAAGTCACATGCAAGGCCTAGTGCTGGAATAGTGTCTGCCCCGTACGAATCATATATCATATCATAAGCAACTAGTCTCTTTAATCGGATAATCATGACCATGTCATATTATCCCAATGGTTGCAACCAATTAGAGTACCAGTTTTGTATCCTTGCGTGATCATCATCTCCATATGACTGAAGTGATACTTCCATCTTGACATCACACCCAATACATTACGATTCTCAATAAACCCAGAAGAGGCGTACACAGAACCTGTTAAAGTCCTGGACGACCAAAACCAAAGCGTATTGATCATCGCAAGTACTAGAAATGTAATTCTCAGGTTAAAACCAAATACACCTACCTGATGCGGATTCCCATAGACACATAGTCATACTACCAATGGGATTCTGCGGGGTCTATCCAGAGCGAAACTGTTTCCGTACTATCGGTAAACACAACCTCCTATCACACTTGCATAAGTATCCAATACTTAAATATATGAGAATTATGTCGTTACGCTTCCATAACACACACAAGTGCAATACTAGTCTATTCCGCATTATCGATGTCCAGTCTCGATAATACTACGACTAGGGGTATTTAATGATTAAACCGTTATGGATTGATACTGTCTCATTTCTTGTAATCTGGAACTAATCATAATGACTTTTATCATTTATATATATTAAAGTAATCAAATTACAAAATGATAAAATGCAATTTCCATTGTCACATAGTTAATTTGTACAAAAACCACAATGTCTTTTATAAATAGTGACGCTATGGGTCATAATTGTCTAACAATTGTTTCCTAGTGGACTCCTCCGGGAACTCCACAGCATAATGGGGTCTCCGAAAGGAGAAATCGGACATTATTAGATATGGTCTGATCAATGATGCCAGGCACGGATCTACCTCTTTCATTTTGGGGTCTAGCATCAGAAACTGCAACACTACTACTAAACCAAGTTCCTTCCAAGACTGTTAGTCAAACACCATATGAGTTATGGTCTGGAAAACGTCATAGTCTTAGTTATCTAAGAGTTTGGGGATGTGACACATATGTCAAGCTCACACAAACTAAAAAATTGGATGATAGGGCAGTTAAATGTAAGTTTGTAGGATATGCTTTGAACTCTAGAGCATACGTGTTCTACGTCCCAAATGAACAAAGAACATTTGTCTCACGAAATGCTAAATTTCTAGAGAATGAATTCCTTCTCAAGAAATATAGTGGAAGTAGACTTGACCTCAATGAGGTACGAGAAGAACAAACTAACATAGAAATAAACCACAGGCCCCTCAAAAGGGCAGCGATGGAACAACCACAAGGTTATGAACTCAGAAGGTCTGGTAGGGAAAGACATGAGCCTGAAAGATATGGTTTCCATATTGATAAGGAACATGATCAAGTCATTGATAATGACGATCCCACCAGTTATGAGGAAGTAATGTGTGACATTGATTCCGTCAAATGGCTTGAGGCCATGAAATCTGAAATAGACCCTATGTATCAGAATCAAGTCTGGGACTTGGTAGATGAACCTGAAGGGATAAAACCCATAGGCTGCAAGTGGATTTACATGCGTAAAATTGATGCAGAAGGCAACATCCATACCTATAAGGCTAGGTTGGTGGCGAAAGGTTATAGATAAATCCAAGAAATTGACTATGACGTAACCTTCTCGTCTGTTGCAATGATAAAGTCCATTCGAATTTTACCGGCACTAGTTGTACACTTTGATTATGAGATTTGGCAGATGGATGTCAAAACAACTTTCCTTAATGGTAACCTCGTAGAGAAAGTCTATATGACACAACCTGAGGGGTTTGCATCTAAGGATGATCATAATAAAGTATGCAAGCTTAAACGATCCATTTATGGACTCAAGCAAGCCTCCAGAAGTTAGAATATATGATTTGATGAGACAATCAAAGAATTTGTTGATTCCCCCTGCGTAGACTAGGAGAGATATTTCTCCCATGGTGAATCTTTATTCCCCACTGAATCCAATCAGTACCGTCATCCGTCTATTTATCTTCTCCAGCTCGGCTCCCATTCTGCAAGGGCTGTGGCAAAAATGATGTTGGCTGAGGACTCTGTGTCGACTAACACACGTTTGATCATGTTCTTCACGACTTGTAAGGATATCACCAAATCATTATGGTGTGGATTCATGCGGCTGGAACTGTTGTTGTCTGGGAATTATATTGTTAAGTTGGTGAACATCCCTTCAACTAATATTGTAGAATGAAGAATGTCTTTCGCAGCAACTCTCGAGTGTCGCTTGGTTGCTGAATATGATACACCGCTAACTTATGATCCTCCAAAGATGAAATTAATCGTGTTGTTAATTTATGGAGGTGAAATTGGGCCCTCTCATTGACCATCATTTTCATCTCTTCGGGCTAGTGTTGCTTTTCCCTTCTATGTGAGTAAGTCACTTAGAAATCCCGTATTCAATAACTCCAGGCCTTCCAATCTTAATGCCATGCAATCAGCTGTATTTTGGTCGTAATCTCGATGGAATTAACACCACTTATTGGAATCCTACTTTGTCGAACCTTCCCTGGAGCATGGGGCCATTTTACCTCATTCTCCATCTTTCTGAGGACTGAAACTAATTCTCCCGGGGAAACCGTGTAATTGTAGTTTGGAAGCCTAGGTCTGTTTGTAGGCGTTATTTCTTGGGCCTTGTATGGAAAATGTCGACGGTTGAAATCTTTGTAAAGGGGGTGATGCTCATTCCTTTGATGAATCCTCTTATCTAATGATTGAGGAGCTTTGATTGTGAATACTCTATGTGATTTGTGTATCTTTTCATTTTATAGGCTGGAATAACTCTCATTCTTCTTGTTTCTTTTGTTTTATTCCCATCTAATTTCAATTTGGGCTCGAGCCAAGGCCTGATCCATAGAATAGCATCGAAATTTATTGAGTTTCTTATAGAGTTCACTATTTGAGAGTAATCCATTTCTGAAAGCTTCCACTGTAGTAGGTTGATAGAGATCTGGAATATTTATCATCTCTTTGTTGAAGTGGGCCACGTAGCTTCGTAATGATTCTCATTTCCTTTGTTGGATGGCGTTAAGGTCATCAGTGGTCTTCTCGAGCTTACAAGAACATTCGAAATGCTCCACAAATTTGTCTGCTAGTTGTTGGTATGACTCAATGGACTTGTATGGTAGGTTGATGAACCAGGTGAGGGCTGGGCCTTCCAATATTTCTCTGAATCCTCTTCACATTCCAGCCTCCCATTGGTGGGGAGCCAAGCCAGTTGACATCATTTTATATTTATAGTGGACAACATGGTCGTCTGGGTCTGTGGATCCATCACACAACTTCATATCTGGTGGACTGAACTTCCTTGGCAGCTCAACAGATATGATGGTTTCCAAGAACGGAGTGTCATAAATCGTTCCAGCTCTGTTCTTTCTTATTGGTAGTCTCACTCCTGGTAGACTGGACATAACTGCTTCATTGAACTCCATCATTTCCCTTCTCATAGTGGATGAAACTTTTTATGCTTGGTCGACTGGGGAAATTGGAAGGTTCCTTGGGCCATGGTCACTTGGCGGATTATCATCCGCCACTTCGTTAAATGACCCCAAGAGGTTGATTGGGATCGCTGGATTATTGGGGTGATTTGGAATGTCACGATGTTGAGAGGTTGAAGAGATTTGCTCTAATTATTTTTGAAGGTTTGTGTTGGAGTTTTGCATGTTCAGGTTCTCTTCCTCTAAAATTCGTAATCATTCTTAGAGCACGGCTAATTGTGCTGCCACAGGGTCTCGTGTCTGCTCACTGCTAGAAGCCATGAGTGGTTGTGTTTTAAGAACCGTAGACTGAGAGATGTTTGCCTGCTATGGATCGCTAAGTCCCCACGGTGGGCGCCAAATTGTGGATGTTGATTTTCGTCCGAGATCCACAATCGAGAATTTATAGTATGAGGCACTAACGATCCTGTAAAACAAAGGTAGAGTGAGTGGGGAGGGTACTGCCCACCGGTGTAGTGGGTGCTGTAGTCACTCCGACGCTCAAGTTAGTAAAGATGAGTGAACAGTAAACGAAATGAAGAGGAGAGCAAGGTTTGATATTACCTTGGTCTCTTTGGGCTACCGTGAGGGCGAATGGTTAGTGTGTTTAGGTTTAGAGAGCTCTTAGTCTAAGAAGTGAAGATTGAATGAGAATGTTTTGAATTGTGTTGCTATTTATAGGTAGAGAATGGTGACTTTATTAGTTGGCACAAGTCCCACAACGTGCCCAAGCATTTGATGGAAAAACGTTTGAGCATGTGAAAATATGTCTTGTGTTAGGAAAAGAAGGGGGAGTAGTTGGTGTATAATGATGAGGGTTTGTCATTAAGCTATTGGCTTAATTATGATTCAATAATGCTAAATTTTCTGGGTTGGGTTACCATTTTTGGGCTTTGTTTGTTGGGTTCGAAGTGAAAAGATGATTTTACCCTTGGCCCAAATTTGGCCCGTACACCGAGTTATTTTATTACTTCGACACTCTTATACTTGGGAGTAAAGAACCACTTTGTGAATGTGTCAAATTTTAGCGCCGTTGTCGGGGAATATAATTTAGTAGATAAAATAATAATTTTTCTTTCTTTTTATTTTTATTTTTTTCTTTTCTTTTGTATTTCCTTTCTTTTTTGTTGTATTTTATGCATCTCATTTTCTTTCTTCTTTCCATTTGTATAGATCCAAAATATCCTAATTGATCCAAAATGAATCCTAAACCTAGACATCTCACATACTGATAAACTTTGTACTTAATTCTTTAAGGTTACAGAAGATGAAAAAAATCAATTAAAATAGAGCTTGTATTTTTCCAAAGAATTTTTTGAACCATCCCCATCTATAGATTCTTCCATAATTTTTTTGTGAGAACCTAATTCGAGAGATTGAGACAGCTAAATGAGAAATTCAATTGATATCTGAATTGACAAGAATCAGATGACATTTTTAGATCTAATCACTACATTTGTATTTTCTTTTTTTGTTTTTCTTTACTTTTGTCATTTATATTTATTTTTATTTTTATATTTTTCCACATGTTTATTATTATTATTATTTTCTTTTTGTAAATATTGCATTTGCATTTTTAAATTTTAGCAAATAGTCTGCATTTAGGTTGCATAAGCATTGGTCTCGATCATCTAATAGTAGATTAAATAGAGATTCTCCATCACCTTCATCGTCAGTCAAAATGGTCGAAAACCAAAATGAAAATCCACCTGCCCGAGTTGAAAATTCAGTTGATCAGGAAAAAAATGAGTCTCAACATGGTGATCTTAATTATCATCGGACACTTAGACAATTCATGAATCCCACTAGGACAAGATCACCATCTTGTATTATTTTACCCCCAGATGCATCACGTTTCAATTTTAAATCAGGTGTCATCTAACTTTTACTCATATTCCACGGTCTCGAATCATAAAATCCTTATCAGCACTTAAGGGAATTTGAAGAGGTATGTAACACTTGCACAGACCAAAATTACAGCATGAATATAATTTGACTCAAGTTTTTTCCCTTTTATTTAAAGGATAAAGCTAAAATTTGGCTGCAGAACCTTAGGTCATGATCCAGCAGAACATGGGATGATTTGCAAGAGTAATTTCTCAAAAAATTCTTTCCCTATCACAGGACAAACTCCTTTAAGAGGAGAATCACAACTTTCACACAAGAGTCAGGGGAAACACTTTACTAATATTGGGAGAGATTCAAAGAGATGTTAAATATGTATCCACATCACGGGTTTAAAACATGGAGACTGGTTTCCTTACTTCTATGAGGGTTTAACACCCCAAGGTAGGTAAGTAGTGGAAATGATGTGTAATGGAGAGTTTATGGATAAAAATCCCGAAGATGCACTATATTACCTAGAACACATAGCAGAAAATGCACAAAAATAGGACACAGTTGGCACTTATGATTCGTCTATAAAACCATAGTCATCTGGTAGAGGTATGTTTAACCTTAGGGAAGACTATGACCTTTCTGCTAAATATGTATATCTAGCTAAAAAAGTTTAGGCATTAGAAATGAGGAAGATTGATCATGTCAAGTCAATTCAAGAAGTCATATGTCAAATATGTAATTCAAATGAACATGTCACACAAGTTTGTCCAACCTTGCCAGCCCTGCAAGAATGTCTCAATGACCAAGTCAGTTCCATAAACACCTTCAAGAGACCAAATCCAAACCCATACTCCCAAACCTACAATTCTGGTTGGAGAAACCATCCAAACTTCAATTTGAGGAATGATAACCAAGAACAACCATCGTAACAACTTCCCCAGGCACACCAGAATTTCCAAAATTCCCAGAATTATGCATCATATGTCCCACCACCTAGGAAAACCCTTGAGGATACCTTGCATGTATTCATTGAGAAATAAGAAGCCATCAATAACCAAAATGTGCAAACATTGATTGATCTGAAAGATACTTTCTCCAAAATTATATATGCATTGACTATTAATGAGGAAGGAAAGTTTCATGCACAACCACAGTCAAACCCCAAGAGTCATCAAAACCCTCATGAGGGTAGTTTTGGTAGTCAATACATAGACCAAGTCAAATATGTTACTACTCTTCATCGTAGTAAGGTCATCCACAGACCTATTCTTGAACCTCGTGAAGCTGAAAATAAATCAGATTCAGAGGGTAAGGAAGAGATTGATCAACCATTACCTATCGTTGATGATAATAATATTTCTCATACGCCTCCATTTCCTCAAGCATTAAAAATAAAGAAATTGAACCATTCCCTAGAGATATATGAAATATTCAAAGAGGTAAAGGTCAATATTCATTAGTTAGATGCCATCCAACAGATACCATCTTATGCCAAATTTCTGAAAAACCTGTGCATCATTAAAAGAAAACATCAGGTAAGAAAGAAAGCTTTTCTAGCTGAACAGGTAAGTTCCATTCTCTCAACCAGTAATGCATTAAAATACAAGGACCTTGGTTGTCCAACTATTTCATGTATGATTGGAAATCAAAAAATTGAACATGTTTTGCTTGATATTATAGCCAGTGTCAATTTTCTTCCATTTTCGATTTACCAACAACTTAATATTGGCGAGTTAAAATCAACATCAACTATTCTTTTACTTGTCAATAGATCAATTAAAGTACCGAAAGGAATTGTTCAAGATGTGTTATTACAAGTCGATAAATTCATATATCCTGTGGGTTTTATTGTCTTGGAAACACAACCTCTAGCATACCGTTATAAGCCAATTTATGTAATAATTGGTCGCCTATTTTTAGCAATAGCTAATGCTTTAATTAATTGTATGAATGAAATCATGAATTTATCCTTTGGCAATATGACGCAGAAGCATAATATTTTTAAATCTGCAAACAATCATACGATGAGGACAGTGAAAATGAGAGCATGGAACTAATTGAACCAATTATGGAGAAATATATTCATGGGAGTTTATCTGATCCTATAGAAATTTGTACAACTAATTTTCTTGAATCAAGTACGCAATTAGATTCAGATATTCCTAATGATTTTTTACTTGATTCTACACATGTACGGAAGACGATGGAGAGAAATAAAATTTTGAGGAACTATGAACACTTGAAGACGACGCACCCAAATTGGAATTAAAGACTTTGCTAGAAGGATTAAAGTATGCTTTTCTTGGAGATGAATAAACTAACCCTTTGGTAATATCTTCCTTTCTCACAAACGATCAAGAAGGTAAGTTATTTGTTTTGAAAGAACATAAACAAGGAATCAGATGGATTTTAAAAGATATAAAAGATATTAATCCTTTAAAATCCACACGCAAAATACATTTTAAAGATAATGTCAGGACACATCGACCACCTAAAAAAAGGTTAAACCCTTATATGAAAAATGTGGTTGAAACATGAGTGCTTAAATTTCTTGATTCATTCATCTCTTACATACCTAATTTGGAGAAAAAACATCTATGTTAAGAAACAAAGAGCTAAATAATTAGGTGTTTGTTATAAATGCGCACGTTGGACATGCAACACTCATTGTCGTTCTTTAGGAATGATGTCTAATAATCCCGAAGAAAAAAATCAACCAATTAGAGATGGATTGAGTAAGGAGTCATTAGATAATATATCATTTACTCTTAAGACGCATCCTAATAGATTTGATAAACTGATTCACAATTTACATACATAATTTTAAAAAGAAAGACAACAATACAGTCTCGGGAATCTGACTTTAAAAAGATCTTGTTTGTCAATTTATAAGAAAATTAGATGGGAATCATATCCCCGACCCATAGAGGGCATTCAAGCCGTTACTGGATGTAAGAGGAAGATGTGTGCCACAATCACAACTATCAGTACATATCATTTACTGTTCTGATTTCCTTTTTATTGTTTTAATATATAACCTTTCTTTTTAATAGCAGTGTTGTAGATTCAATTGTCAATTCCACACTAACCAGATGATGTCTTCTAAACTCTACTTATTTTTATTCAGACATTAGAGACAATGTCTCAATTTGGTTAGGGGAAGGGGATAATTGAATAGATAGTTTTCATTTTTGTGTTTTCACATTTGTAAAAAAAAAAAGATTTTGTTTTTGTGTTGTTATTTTATGTAAAAAAAAAAGAGATTTTATGTTTTTTTTTTTTTTTTTGCTTTGTTGTTATTTTGTGTGTAAAAAAAATATTTTGTGTTGATTTTCTTTTGTGCTTTTCAAAAAAACTACAAACAAACCAACAATAAATTTTTGACTAATCAAGTGGAATTGTTGTTCAGAGATGGCAGTGTAAGGAGTTTTCGCTCCTGAGACGCATCTCAATATAATTTGTAATAAGTTATTTTTTAATTATTTAATTTTGAATTATTTAAATTTATGAATTCTTCATAATATTGATTAAATTTGATCTTCATATACTCATTTGACAAGTATTATCAACATACACGGTAACATATGATCATGGGTTGTAAGTGAAAGTTTTTTAATATTCAATTCTCTAGTTTATTGGAGGTAGCATTTAAAGGCAGTGGAATTTGTGTTTATTTATAAAAAAAAAACTAACTATGTTTTTACTTAGTAACCTGACATCTTGTCTCAGAAAACAATGATTGTTCGCGTAAAACTATAGAGCTTGAGTTAGTTTAAAAAAATGATGATGATAATAATCAAGCTTTTACTTAGTAATCGGACATCTTGTCTCAGCAAACAGTGATTGTTCGCGTAAAATGGTAGAGTTTGTGTTGTTTTTTAAAAAATAAATGTGTGTGAATAATTTCAATTTCGTAGCCTTTCTAACTTGAGCAATTAAGTCTATAGGGGTGTTTTAACACTCGGTGCCCTAAGGCCAACTTGTCTGGGAGTCACTGGCCCAAAGCTCGTTACATAGGTTAAAGAGAAAGCTTAAGGAAATCGGACACTTCTTCTTTTTAACATCTGAGATCCGAGCATTTAATTCTGTAGGGGTTCTTAACACCTAGTGCCCTAAAGCCAACTGGTTTAGGAGTCACCCGCCCAAAGCTCGCTACAAGGATTTAAGATGTATTATTATTAAAAAAACTATTTTTTTATTTATAAATAAACTTCCATTGCCAAAATATGTGGATTCTGACATAACTTTAGGACAAAGATATTACTCTTTTTTTAACAAGACCTGTGAATATTGTGGGCATAATGAATTGCTTGATATTTTGTGTGTATGAAAGAATAATAAAAAGTACGAGAGAATTTACTTATTTGATAATTTAGAAAGAAATGAAATAATTACTAACTTGTATAAGAATTTATCTTTTTAGTTCTCGTTTAAATTACTAGGGACTAGTAATAAGCTGGTTGGGGTGTGATGAACACTAAAAACTGCACATTTATTAAAAGAAAAATTAATCATTATACACATGTAGTTTCATTAATCCCTTTAATTTAGCACATTAGTAAAATAATAATTAAATTTATGTTTTATATATTTTTATTGTGATTTTTATTTTTATGTAGGTGAAATAATATTTTGGATGCATACCTAGAAAAATGAACGTGACATTTGGATTTTGGAGGCCAGAAACTTGAAAGAGCGTTCTAACGGTGTATAATTTCGGAAATTCAAATTTTGCGCAATCTTAGTAATTTGGCCATAACATTTTCCTTCGATATCGGATTGAGCGATTCCAGTTCCAAATGAAACAAGACTCAAATATCTACAACGTTTTGCTATTTCTAGTTCTGAGGTTTTCAATGTCAAAATTGGTGAAGACGTCAATGTGTGTTGCATGTAATTTTAATTATTAGAAAATAAAGTAATAAATAATAAAAGTAAAAAATAAAAAAGGGTAAAAGTTGAAATGTCACAATCCCTCTAGGTGGATTATGACAAATGTTTTCAAAATTATCAACAAAAAATAAAATAAAAAGGAAAAAAGGAAAAAAAAATTAGTAAAAGTTTGTTGTTTATATTTGATTTGAAAAGTTGTAATTAATAATTGAGAGATGAACACTTCTAATATAAAGAGAGGTGCTCACCTCTCATATCTCCATGCTTTCTTTCAAAGTTCTATTGTAGATTTTGGGAGAGAGTGTCTTGTGTGTTTTATTTTTTTAAGCTTTCTTGTAATTTCCTTTTCTTTTTGTAATAAAATTATGCATGTTTTTTCTTCAAATCATTAGTAAGTAATTTCATCATGTTGGGGTAAAGGGTGAAACTCTTAATATTGTTTATGTTATAATATATAAATTATAATCTGAATAAGTAATTTAAATCTGGATTAATTATTGACAAACTTTGTTATCGCCTTTATGGCTAGTTTTATTTATTTGATATGATTGAGTACCTAAATGGACTTGTTATAGACAAATATTATCACCGCCATTATGGCTGGTTTTATATGTTTTGGTATAATTAATTCCTAAAATAAATTAACTGGGTAGTAATGACAATTTGTATATTATAAAAAGTAAGATTTCTCTATATTTGAAATATTAAGAGTGGATCTCCTAGCCCCGGTATTTTAATTTATTGTTGCAGTTCAATTCAAAATTTTCCGTCACTTCAAACAAATCCAATATTTTTATTTCACTCGAATTGTTATTTTGTTTTACTAAATCTATTCCATATGGATCGACCCCGGACTTACCGGGTTATTTTATTACTCCAACACTTATATACTTGGGATTAAAGAACCACTTTGTGAGTGTGTCACAATTTCACCATTAACATGTAACTTTTAACGTTAAACATGCAATAATTTTTGTATGCTTGAAATCCAAACATTAAATAATGACCATGAAACATGTAACAAACACTATGAAACATGCAACTAATATGGAATATTTTCTAATATGAAATTTTTTACAATGACTTGCAACTTCAACCATTAGACGTGTAATTTTTACCAATAAATATTAAACATTCATAATATGAAACTCGTTTCAATGAACATGCAACTTCAACTACTAGACTTGTAATTTTTAGCAATAACATGCAATTTCTTATGCCTAAAAAATTGAACATGTTACTATGACCATTGAATATGCAATTAATACCATTAGACACGTAACTTTCAACAATAAACATGAAATATTTTCTAATATGAAATTTTTTACAATGAACATGCAAATTCAACCATTAGACTTGTAATTTTTAGCAATAACATGCAATTTCTTAAACTCCGAAAATCGTACATGTAACTATGACCATTAAACATGCAAATAATACCATTCGAGATGCAACTTTTACAATAAATATGAAACATTTTCAAATATAAATTTTTTTAAAATGAACATGCAAATTCAACCATTAGACTTGTAATTTTTAGTAATAACATGTAATTTCTTATGCTTCGAAAACCGTACATGTAACTATGACCATTGAACAAGCAAATAATACCATTAGATATGTAAATTTTACCAATAAATATGAAACATATTCTAATATGAAACTTTTCACAATGAACTTACAACTTCAACCATTATACATGCAATTTTTAGCAATAACATGCAATTTCGAATGCCTCGAAAACCGCACATGTAACTATCACCATTAAACATGCAACTAATACTATTAGACATACAACCTTCACAAATAAATATGTAATATTTATAATATGAATTTTTTTTTTTTATAATGAACATACAACTTCAACCATTAGACTTGTAATATTTAGCAATAACATGCAATTGCTTATGCATCGAAAACTGCACATGTAAATATGACCATTGAATATGCAATTAATACCATTACATAAGCAACTTTCAACAATAAACATGAAATATTATCTAATATGAAACTTTTTAAAATGAACATGCAAATTCAACCATTAAACCTGCAATTTTCATCGATAACATGTAATTACTTATGCCTCGAAAAATACACATGTAATTATGACCATTGTACATGCTACTAATACCATTAGACATGCAACTTGTGCTAATAAATATGAAATATTTTTTAATATGAAACTTTTTACAATAAACATGCAACTTTAATTATTAGATTTGCAATATTTAGTAATAACATGCAATGAATTTTTATATTATTTTATTTTTATTAATATTTTACATTTCATTTATTAAAAAAATAATATTTTATTTTTTTGGAACAACTGGTTGCAACCGGTTGTTCCAAGTTTTTTTTTTTCATTTTTTAAAATAATTTGGCAGCCAAACAAGTACCCAATATGAGGCCTTTGTACCTGCCCCTTGGTATCAAATACTTAGGGGTATCTTAGTAAAGGCCATTTTATAATGGTTTTGGATTTCAAATTAATTATTATACAATGATTTATGATTTACGACTTATAATTTATGCCGTCTGGATTATGATTTATGTATTATGTTTTATTATTTATGACTTATGAATTATGTTTTATGACTTACGACTAACATATTATGATTTATGAAATATGCCTTAAGACTTATGATTTATGTTTTATGATTTATGAATCATGCTTAACATATAATGATTTATGTTAACGAATTATGAATCATGGTTTATGGTTTACGATTGTGATTATGTTATGTACTTAAGTAGCCATGTTTATGTTATCATGCTAATGTTTTTGAAACCACCAGTGAACTACCGCCCCCATATATGATATACTACTCTACTTGCGAGTTTGACCATGTTTCTCTGCAATATGTTTCATGATCACCCTCTATGGTACGGGCACTGTGTATTGTTTCTCTTTTTTTGCTCTTGCAGTACTAGGTTCTCGCGTTGTACGAGCACTGTTATCCCCAAATTATGAAACTTGTGTGATTTTTGTATGTTTTAAATCATGATATTATACTACATGATGTGATTATAAGGAATTGAAGTAATGCATAAATGGTTTCCAAGTCATGGACTTTTACTGAAATGAAATTGAATTATGTTATTCGATGAGTTTACATTTTTCGATGAGTTTACATTTTTGAATGAGTTTCATAAAGTCATACGTTTTATGATGAGTTTTTATGATGTATTTTCATTATATATTTTCAAAAGATGGGTTTTAAGCGGTTATTTTTTTGTTTTTTCTCATATGTTTTTGATATATGATATTATATTCTTAACCTATATTATTCTGTCATTCATGGTATGAGTGTTGTTACTTATTGAGTTTTATAGCTCACACCAAAATAGTTTACTAGTTTTGCAGGTTGGCAACCAATTCGATCAGCCTTTCAAGCTTTTGGAAAGTCATGCTTGAGACGACGGATCACCCAAGTTGCAGTCATCCACTTTAGAGTCTTGGGATGTGTCGTAAAAGTCTAGAAACAAAGTTGCTTATGTTTATGTTTTGAGTCGTGCTGAGCACGTTGTTGTATGAATATGAATAAAAGTTTTAATGTGAACGCATAATTATGGGCACGGAGCCCTTGATGGGCATTTGGTGTGCCTTGAGTATGAACTTGAGGTCCTCTTGCATGTTCGATATTTATTACAGGTCACATCATGGTGCTGGACTATGTTCCTGGTTGCATAAATTTAGGGTGTGTTATGACCGTTTTCCTGTAAGTCGAAAGCGTATGAAGATAAATTATGCTCGTCTCCTGCTAGCAGCATCCTATCTTAGGCAGAATGTTACAAAGTTTGTATCGGAACAAAGATTTAGAGGTCGGTGATTGCAACTATACGGTATTCAGTTGTCCTTATAAGTTTTCGATTCCTTATAGACAAAATAGGTATTTTATCTGTAATGTGATTTGGTTTCTTCTACATAGAGTATGATTATTTTTTGTCTTGGAAAATCAACTGGACCAATTCATCAATTTTTTTATCTTCCGATTTTGAAGGTTCATCCGAACCGAATTCGTGATCCATTCTCTTTTCGAATATTTAGTCCAGGCGGATTCATGGTTCAAGACACAATATATCTCTTTATTATCTTTAATATAAGCCATGATAGCGTCCATAAGATCTGAGGTGGCTCTAATAAT